>OW386553.1:2768396-3368396 GCA_936435175.1 Glyphotaelius pellucidus | reverse complement strand
CTGAGGTTAGTATTACTTGACATAACTTCTGTTTTGGCAAATATAGGTAACGATTTGATTTTTACGTCAATATTAGTGAAAAAATTTAGAATCCTTCATTTGCAGTTAGCGCGGTTGCCACATTACAATTTGTTCGGCGTAATGTGTTTATCGCTGTCACAGATCAAGGTCAAGCGAATTATAAAGCGAAAGCGGGCAACATTGCCATCTCACTCGCACTCGTTAATAATGCTTTTACTATATAGGCAGAAGAGTCCATTAATTGAATGTTAAATTTGTAGCTGTCTCTTTCTTTTCTCGATTACAATAACGAACGAATTTAGCATTCGCTAATAATTTTGTTCTGCGGATTCAAAAATGAAAGATTTTAACCGTTTTTCTGGAATACAACTGATTTTCATATATTCGGTAAATTCTTAGGTTTGGTGTTTTAAACACTTGACAAGTTGGTCAGAATGATCAATATTGTCGGCCCGTTTTAGCTTTTGATAAAATTATGATCAGCTGTCAAGCGTAACGGTAAACAAACGTAACCTAAACATCCTGTTATGTTTTTTTGGGAAAAATGATTTCCCTCATGGCCTACAACATGTTTGAGGATGTTGTGTGGAGGGTCTTTTTGAGGAGAGTAAGGAGCGAATACGGGCCTTGAGGATACCTACATTGTAGGAGGGAGGAAACACAGAGGCCGTTACACATCCGAGTCATCAAAAACGAGACGTAGAGACGACACGTTCTCATGTGACAATAGTACCCTTTACACACAGAGTTCGGAGCGGGACGTGCCCCGCGCCACTTCAGGCCGCCGCGCAGAAACGTCTCACAGTGAACTGCACTGTAAACCGTTATCTTACTTTCGGTCTTTACTTTTCTGCGCGGCGGCCTGAAGTGGCGCGGGGCACGTCCCGCTCCGAACTCTGTGTGTAAAGGGTACTATTGTCAACCGTGTAAGTGTTTGGTGCGCGTTCACACAAAAATAAGAATAACAAATTTAAATTAAATTATATACATTTCAAGTACAGAATAAAAATAATTTCAGGAAATTTTTTTATCATATTTCGGGTAAGTATACACTTTATCGCTTTTCTGAATTCTTGACACATTAGTTCCAATCTTGGAAATGTCAGTTAAAATATTTTTTTGTAAAAAAAATATATTACAGAAAAGTACTTTATGGCTTGTCTGAATTGTTCGTAGTCATTTCAAATTTAAAAAAAAAATTAACACAGGTCCAAGTTCATTGAACCCGTCTTAAAACCCACAACCGAAATTAATGTATTTGAAGTAGCTAATAATAACCTTTATTGGATAACCAACAACTCTGCCATAGGTCACCCCAAGTGGTTCGCTACGTTTGGTGATTTAGCAGGGGTGCCCGGGTTCATGGGGTGAAGTTTGTCTGGGTCTTGGAAGCGGATGGACAGGACACACTGAACCTCAGATTACTACCCACCCCTTAAACCCTTTTCCTTCCCTGAACTCTCCTCTCCTCATTTTCATTAAAAAACCCCTCCACACAGCATCCCCAAAGATGACATAGGTCCTGAGGGAAATTATTTTCCTCATGGCCTCCTGTGTGGAGCGCATGTAAAAAAAAGTGTTATCTTCTTTTTCATCTTCAAAAATTACAATAAGAGAGTTATTCTAATAATTTTTTTTTGACTGACTGGAAAACATTTATATATCAATTGACGACCGGCTTGGTCTAGCGGTAAGGCTCTTGACTCACAATCTGAAGGGCGCGAGATCGAATCCCCGCAAATAAATTTTATTTGATAAATTTGTATTATTTCACAATTAATTCATTTAAAATAATATATTTTAGTATATTTGCGGCCCGTTCCAGAGTGGAAAGTACTCTCAGTATCGCCCTGGTGTAAGGCCACCATTCCGAATTGAAAAAAGCTAAAGCCATTTTTATTAACGTTTCAGTTTTGACCGGAGGTTTTTTTTGTATGAAATATCATTTCTCGTACATATTATGTAAGTATTTAGAAATGTGAAAAACTACATAAAAAAATTAGTAGGTTAAGCGAATCTTGAACCTCTAACAAGGTTTTTACTATTGTCGAGATAGAGAGATCGTCACAACTTCTTGTTACGTAACATTTTTAAAAAACATATTGAAGTCAACACACATAAGTTTTTTAATGGATTGGTTCAAAATTTGGACTTTGAAATTTTTCGCTTGAATCCACAAAACCTCTGCGAATTATTTATTACGCCCACGTTCTTCGGTCATAAAAGTTCTCGAGAGGAGTATAAGGTAAGGTAAAGGTAGTAGTGCCTAGGCTTCATGAATAAATAACGCGAATTGTGTAAGTGTGAGTGCTTTAATGTATTCATAAGAAGAGCGCTGAGTCACCTTGCTTTTAGGTATCTACCTACTGCTTGTGTTTATACCACCTCTGGCCCCAGGTAGTTAAATAGTAGATTGTGGGTTGTAGGGACACCGTACTACGTTCAATTCATCCTACCTGCGTATTATTATGGGTTATTATGTCTGACCGTTTTTGATTAATGCAAAGCAATATAATATTATTACCTGTTTAGTTTTGAAATGAGAATATGCTAAATTCCTACCGGAATATCATTAATCCAGTTTCAATCTTCTTCTTAATCTTGCTGGAAAAGCATTTGAAATTTGGGTCAGTGGCAAGAAAAATTGTAAAAAATTCGAATGCATTTGTTTTGAAAACAGAAGATTTTGAACTATCTTGGAAGCGAGTTGTTGATGTTTTTCGCATACAAAATCTCGGAAGTATATAATAAAGAGGGAATTTGAACATCTTGGAAGTAAATAATAGAGTTATTTTGTTTTGGCGATAATTACCTGGCGGTAATTGATTGGTTATCCCTTTTCCTTGCATACCTTGTTTTTCCTGTGCATTCCAGCAAACACCTTTTCTTCTCCTTTCAATGTAATTCGTAAACAATTTCGAGTGTAACATTATTATCTGTTATATTGCAAGGGAAGTCGAATTGAATTCTACTATACTCAAAAAAGCATATTTAATCCTCATTTTTAAACATGAAAACAACCATCAACAAAAGATAATAAAACCCATTATAGATTAATAAAATAAATATATAAATAAATTTATTTAATAAAACGATAATATTATCGTTGGTATTATTATTATTGCATTATTCATTTTGTCAAAAACTATTATTTTGTATTACTAGGTATCTGGTATTTAATTTATTCTTCGAGGTACCTAACCATTAGTTGTTAATCAATATATTATAATTACGATACAGGACCCAGGTAGGTACTTGCATATAATAAAAAAATGCAAACACCTTGGCCATAGAGCCATAGAGAACGCAAAACTAAGGTAGAGATAATCAGGTACTGTGATAATATAGGGTAAAAGGCAGGTAGTCAATAAAAAAAATACAACAAGAAACAGGCAGGAATTCCTGAGTGTGACTCACCAGCGAGGAAGGTATGTATTATGTAATATGTACTACCAATCCAGGGGTTATAAACTTCACACCGTCCTAAAAAGCCTACTTTATAGTATGATTGTTTTACGTGTATGAGTGGCTCGGACGGCGAGCTTTAGGTAGTTAGGGAGGTACTCGGAACAAAAGCCATATTTCTGGGAAAAGGGGGTAATGTCTTGGTTACGCATCGGTGGGGTGGGACTTTAGTTTCCACTTGGATTTGGGCCAACGATGGTAGCTGATAAAGCATAAAATGGGATAACCCACTAAAATTTCACTGGTAATATTATTTAGGGGAAAATTCTTTAAAAGATTTATTTTATCTAATCTTTGAGTAATGAGTTATAATTTATAATAAAAGTATACTTTATATTTGAGTCTCATGAGTATTAGAGGAGAAAGTCTCCATGGTCGAGGGGTATAGCTCTTGTTTTGACTATGATCCGGAGGTTGCGGATTCAAATCCGCGTTTGCGCAAGTAAAGTGTATTTGTTTAGTTTGTTTTTTCACAATAATTCCACCACATTGAAAGACCACCATTCAGAATTGAAACATTGCTTGAGATGCTATTAATCGTGTCTGGTGACCAGATCTGAATAGCCAGATACTTTCCCATCTCCTTACCATCCCTACAACCTTTAGCTCACCACTTATCCCATTCGGGGACGCCATAGTCTCACTGGCTCCAAATGGTTGGGAGAAGTTGAGACTCTTGATCAGATTGAAATTCTTCCTAACCTTCATTTTGCTCAATTCATTACTCCCCCAACTCTCTTCACCCTCACGTGTATCCCAATTGAAGATGCGATAGGTCCACTGGCTCCGGAAATTTGGTACTTTTGAATTACCAAAACCAAAAAATACTATTATACCAGATTAATACTACTATACCAGAAAGGCTATTCCCTAAAATTTGTGACAAGAGATCGTTCTCCCGCGAGAAGTGCTGTCAGATTTGTGTGATTTTCTACGGCTGTTATTTGCTTTTTCTATCGGCCGATGTCAAAATTTCAGCTGTGAGCTGTCACGTATTTTAGTTTGGGTCGTTTTAAACACGAATTCTTGCAAGTATGCATGATTATTTATTCATTTAACAGCTGTAGAAAATCACACAAATCGGCACTTCTCGCGGGAGAACGATCTCTTATCACAAATTTTAGGGAATAGCCTTTCTGGCCTCCTAACACAATCGATCGATAAGGATTGATAGAATAACTTTCGGTAACTTCTCATCATCACTAGCGTGACTACAGATCCCTAACGAATAAGTGATAGTTCGCAATGACTAAGCGCTCTTCGAAGTCAACAGTTGTTTGTAAGTTAGCGATCTGTAATTGTCCTAGGGAACGATGAGAAGTTATCCAAAGTAATCCTATTAATCCTTATCGATCGATAAAGATTAATAGGGTAACTTCTCATCGTTCCCTAGGACAACTGCAGATCGCTAACGTACAAACAGCAGTTGACGTCGAATATATTAAGAACGGTGACCGGACAACTCGGAATGAAAGCAACTCAGAACCATCTCAGATAAGTCGTTTGGAGTGATAAAAAAATATATTTAAAAAAATGGTTAAATAGATTACGTTAGGTTAGGGTTATCGGCTAATTTAAAATTATTTTTTTCAGAGCTTTGAATGACTTTTCAAGGAGGTGTTGAATTGAAATTATTCTCAGTTGGCAGAACACTTAGTCATTGTGAACTATTACTTATTCGTTAGCGATCCGCAATCATGCTAGAGAACGATGAGAAGTTATCAATTTATTGAGCCAATGAAACGCGACGATTTCAAAAAATTTGAGAGCAATCAATAAATCATCTTTTGTAAAATTTATTGAAAGCGGTTCAGTTAATATACTTAGTTCAGTTATTATAGTAAGTATAATAAACACTGTATAATTTTAACTGTTGGTGTGTAACAGCCCCTAAAAGGGCCTTAATAAATAAATTCATTTTTTTTAGCTTTTCGCAAATAAGGTTTGTTCCCTTTTAGTATTTCACAGTCGATATTATAAAGTGTTTTATTGGCGATTAGTGCGAAATGCGAGGAAAACAAAGCGATTTCCAAGAATCTTTGTGATATAATTTCATTATGAAAGTTTATTGTTCTTCCGAGAACATGTTAGTGGAAAACAAGAATTTCTTTTGTCATTATTTATAGTTATTAAGTAAATGATAAAACAAGGATAAATTTTCATGTATTATGTATCGCCATGTCAAGGTTTGACAGATTATGTAATCGATTAGTGGCGGAGTGATCCAAAGCGTTCGGTTCCTATCCAGGCGTCACGGGCCAATCTTTTGCTAGCTAAGCTCTATCATTGCACAATCAAGAGATTCCGCTTATAATGTTTGAAGTGGGAGTAATTCAAATATTCTCAGATTACAAGTAACCCAGGAATGTATCTATAAGAATTTAATTGGCAATTAATTAGGCAGGTACAGGATATACCAACGGTGACCGGACTACTCAGAAACATGCAAGTTCAACACCTTTTTTGAAAAATCATTAAAAGTAATGAAAACATACATAAAAAATTGTTAAATAGGTTACATTAGGTTAGGTTATTGGCTATTTTTGTGACTTTAATTTTCTTTAATTTCTAATGACTTTTCAAAGAGCTGTTGAGGTTGCATGATTGCGTGAGTGGTCATGAAACCGTACCTGCATTGTAATCTTTCACCGTAACTCCTGAACACCCTGAGCCCCAGATTTTTATCCACCCCTCACATCTTATCCTTCCCAGAAATTCCTCTTCATCCTTTACTTACAAAACCTTCTACATAGCATCTCCAAATATGGCAGAGGTCCTGAGAGATATTATTTTCCTCAGGGCCTCCTCTGTGGAGTTGATGCAATTTTTTTTCAATTGCACTTAGACAATAATTAGATTAATTATTCTAATCAATGTATATTTTAAAAGAAAGTCCAAAAAACATGCGGCTCGCAGAAACTCAGAAACGAATCCCGGTACGATCAAGGAAGTTATATATAAGTTATATGGTAGTTCTCTACCCCACCTCCAGGATGACGGTTCTCGTTTTTATCTAAAGGGCGTGCTTTTGCAATATAAGAGCTGGAAATTTCGCCCTCTTGAAATTTATAGAACAATCTTCCGAAAAATTCTAGAAGGTTCTATAAGAACTCTAGAAAGTTCGGGAAGGAGTGTCGGAGTATGTCGTGGAACCTTCGGGAATAGGGAAACGGAGACATCATTGCGGAATATTCCAGACTCTCGAATGTTGTCCTGAGCGAAGCCGGGTAACCCAGCTATTAATTGGACTTAAATCCGTTAATAAATAAATATCGAATGTTGCAATAAATAGTGTCCGATTTGCTATTTATTAACTATACAAAAAGATAAATGCTTCACGGCTCATGATGGAAGCAACACTACTTAAAATAGTTTCTTTCATTTAGACAATCTTACCTTATTTTACCAATTTCATAAGTTACTGCTTTTGACGCTCCGAAACTTTCACACCGCACGGTTAACCGAAGGGTTCTTTTCATAAAGTATATCAAAACATCAACTAATAAAATAATAAAATACCATTTCTGAAGAAATACCGGATTAATAATGAGGAAACTGTATAAAATAAGATAAGTGTAATTGGTCAGTATAATTAATAGTTCAAATAAGTATGATAGTTGAGAGCGCCTGGATTACCTGTGGTCCGTGAGGTATTCTCTGAATGAAGAATGAATGTGCTAAGGGAGGCGATATACTGTAATCTCCTGCTACAGCTCTTCCTTCTCCCTTCTATGTCCAACACATTCGAGGCATTAATTTGAGTTTGTAGTGAAGAGGAACGTATGCGCGGCCCTTTTCGGCCAGTTTCATACAAATCTTAAATTTGGATTTGAGATCAAAATATGCAACCAAACTGAAAAATTATTTTTTTAACCAAAAGGTATATTAAATATCTAGTACGGATGTGAACTGCTTTATTTATTTTTGCTTTAAATTATAAGATATAGGCCATTAAAGATTTTAGTGTTTCATGATTTTAGAGGGAACTTGGGAAATTATTTGTGAGTAAATTGTGTTTATCGTACAAACAAAATGAAATATAAAATAAAAAAAATAAAAATAAAGAAGAAATTCATTTTCATAAGTGTAAATTTAAAATACAAATTACCTATTTACGGTGGAACAAAAATTTGTCGTTTATAAATTAAAACTACTTCCCCAAAAAATGCATTTTTAACAATGTTTTATTTTATTTTTCATTGTTTTTGTAAAATAAAAATAGTAAAATTATTTTTTAAATGTTTTTTTTATTTACTCACAAATAATTTCCCAAGTTGCCTCAAAAATCATGAATGACTAAAATCTTTAATGGCCTAATATCTTATAATTTAAAGTAAAAATAAATAAAGTAGCTCATATCCGTACTAGATATTTGACATAACTTTAGATTACAAAAATAATTTTTCAGTTTGGTTGGGTATTTTGATCTCACATTCAAATTTAAGATTTGTATGAAACTGGCCGAAAAGGGCCGCGCAAACGTTCCACTAACCATTATGGTTATTCAGATCACAGATGGCGCTTGGAACAGAAAGAAAATGGATTCCGTTTTTATGAAACTTATTTTTAACTTTTATGTTATGGCTTAATTTTTCAACGACGGGTTGTTTCTCAGAAATTAAACCTTTTTGGACAAATCGGGTATCAGAATGTGACCATTAAAAATGTCCAGCTGCCTTTTTGCTTTTGACGGCAAGACGTTTTCAGCCACTGGTTCGGAATCAAAACATTTAGGTCAATTATTATTGATTGGACTTGGCTCCATTCCCAAGGGCCCGAAGATCAAACGAATCCAAGAAATAAATAAGCATGGCAATTAATTCGATATCCGTGGACAGAATTAAATCTAACATTACATTGAAAATCGTCAGTTTTAATAGCTAAAAGTTGATGTTCTTCAACATGCATTTGAAGTTAATTAGGCCTGTCTCTCTAGGATGTTACATAAAGAAAACGGTGGCCGGACAACTCAGAATGAAATCAACTCAACACCTCCTTTGAAAAAACATTAAAAGTGAAGAAAAAAATATATAAAAATTGGTTTAATAGATAATGTTGGGTTAGGGCCAGATTTTAATATTTTTTTCATAGCCTGTAACGACTTTTCAAAGAGATAGGTATTGAGTTGTCTTGATTCTAGGTTGGCACGGAACCCAAGAAAACACACATCAATTCTAGGCTTCTGGTTTTCTAGTAAGGACACAATTTTTGTACATTTATTCAGTTTTAACTGTGTATAAAGTTATTTGTATGTTCCGTTTTCGGTTCAAGATGGTAGCCGTGTTAAATACTACATTTTTATATCGCCAGATCGTTGATTCTACCTGTCAAATCGGAATTATCAATGTTGTCAAGGTTGTAACTTCAAGTATCCGAAGCATTTAACCAGCAATTCCTGAGCATATTTGGAGTGAAAAATTTACGTAACATTTTGCTGTCCGGTGATATTTATTGCCTATTAAAAACAAAAAATATATACATATTTGTAAAAAGCATTAACTTTGTGGCTCGCCATAATTTACAATAAAAACACATAATTTTTTTACGCAAGTACTAACTGTTCACAGAACTAATAGTTACAGAAGAGGTCACAAGTGGCAAAAAAATAAGCCTTTATAAAACATTAACAACAGCTGCATAAAAATGTTTAGAATTTCTATCTTGGTAACATAGGCTAATGAAAAAAGTGGTTTAGCATACAAATCAACATTAAAAAAGTGTGTACTATTCCAATGTATTTATAAAATGCATAGTGCATTGTTTTGCATGCCTTTCACGTGAGATCATTCACAATTATTATTATAAAATTAAATAGCTGCATTGAATGTCATTACTCTGACATATTGAACAAAAAAGCACAATATGTTATTAAACATTTTTTTAATAACATTTATTTAGGCAACTACGGGTTCGTGATCGATGTTGGCCAGTATATAATAAATTTAAATCGGGAGATGGAATGTTGAAGTATAAAAATAACGTTTTACGTTAACTACTTATTTAAAAGTACGAAAATTTTTGTTCTTTAGACTTTATGTCCGGATTAAATCTTCCACACACTTTTCCACAAATGATCATCTAGTCAATCCACTCTACGCAATTGCACTGTATAAGTATAATAAATACAAATCAATACAAGAACAACACGTCAGACTCCAGATATTTTCATATCAGAGGGTTCGGCTCGATAGAACTCCTAACTGTACCGATAAATCCTACTGATCCCTCAAGATAAATATTTAAAAAATCTTTCGTAATCCTACATGTATTTAAAATGACTGATTTTTGCATTTTTATGTATAGATTCTTTGACAAATCTAATAAGCCTAAATTTTGAATGAGAGAGCTAGGTATAATGCCAGTAGCCGAAATAACAAATAATGGTAATTAATAGTCCGAGAATGCCAAATTCTTTCAATCTCGTTTCCTAAATCTGTATATTTTCTAATTTTTTCAGAAACAGATTTTTAATATTAGTACGATTTTTTTATTTTTTTATTTTTAATGCGACTATGGCATCCCGGTCGATTGGGGTAGGTTGTAAAGCTGAATGAAGCGTGGAGGGGAAGGATATGGGAAGATAAAGGTTGTAAAGTACACATGGCTATTCAGATCTGGTCACTAAACACGGCTGACGCCATTTCAAGCAACATTACGATTCTGAAAGGTGATCTTTCACCAGGACTAATCTACCACTCTGTAACGTGCTGCAAATAAACTACACATATTTTTACATTAATTAAATGTGAAATAAAACACATTATTTACGTAAAATATATTTGCCAGCGCGTAAGAATATCTGATGACCGAATTCCGAGGAAAATACTGAGTGCGATCCCAGAGGGTAGACGTCCAGTGGGCCGCCCCAGACTCAGTTGGGCGAGACAACCTCAGAAACTGTGTGAGGAGAGGATGGGACTGCCATGGACGGAGGCCAGCACGAACAATCAGCACAAGACAGGAACGTATGGAGGAGCCTTGTCGATGCAATGGGTCCCCGACCCGAACAGAGTAAGGGGAAGAAGAAGAAGAAGATATTTCCAGCGCAGGGGTTCGAACTTCGAATCCGCGATATGTTTTGTGGTCGAGGATCTTAACCGATCGACCACGAAGCATGTAGGATTGTTTTGCGAGCGGACATCCGACGTTGCTTAAAAGTTATGAATTAAATAATATTTTCCTATAAAAGCTATTTTATTTTACCTACGCACATGTGCAAAAACGGGCGATCCGTTTGATTGATTCTCAACTCTTAACAAACGAATTGAAATCTTTAGAAAACAGGCGTCTTTGGCTGCCTGATTTGCCGGCCTCTGTGTTTCCTTCTTCCTACAACATGGGTCTCTTCAGTACACAGGTTCACCCCTATCTTCAAAAAGACCCTCCACACAGCATCTTCAAAGATGACATAGGGAAATTATTTTCCTCAGGGCCTCC
Organism: Glyphotaelius pellucidus; assembly: GCA_936435175.1. Taxonomy (NCBI): domain Eukaryota; kingdom Metazoa; phylum Arthropoda; class Insecta; order Trichoptera; family Limnephilidae; genus Glyphotaelius; species Glyphotaelius pellucidus. The sequence goes on along the minus strand of OW386553.1, from coordinate 3,357,473 downwards.
TGTGTGGAGTTAAGCCGCCGCATCCCGGATTTCTACCGATATCTTACGTATCTCCCTTAAACATTTGAAGTTTTTAAGCTCTCAAAAAATATATGTTATTTTTTAAGATAATATCTAGATGTCCCCCGCGCCGAAACACAAATTATATGAAATTCCCTCGATAGAAAAAATATGTTGATAGTATGCTCCGCAATTATTATAAACACGTTCATTTCCCATATTTTAGAAGTTGTACTTATGAAAAAATTCACAATGTATCACTAAATACTATTTTAGATGTTCCTTAAGAGATTTTTGCTCTATTAAACGAGTAGTGTTTTTCGTTTTAAATAATTAGCGTGTTCTTTTCAACATTCGTAATTACATATCTTTCCGTCTTCTTCTTTTTGAGCGGGTATACGGCGCCTTAATATAAAAAGAAAATATATTGGGTTTGAGTGTGCCTGCCCTTCAACTGCACCGCAATGGGAGGGATGAATTTACAGTTCTAGAACTTCTTCTCCTTCCTTTCCTTAAAAAGACCCCCACTCATTATTCCCAAAGATGATACAGGATAATGTAAAAAAATATGTTTGTGGAAAGTTGAAAAGAGGCCAGGAACCAGTCAGCACCAGTTTAGTGAGAGAAAAACACCATTAACTCATAAAAAATAAAAAAATTTCAGTGTCAATAAAAAATGTAATTATTGTTTTGAACCATTCATTCTGCAAATACAAACAAAAATGAACACATTTATATTGTTATTGAATTTTTAATGGTTCTTCGAAAGCAATAAACAGATGGGCCGATATTTCGTAAACATGTTTTTTTGTCGAAGGTAATAAATTATTGTTATTTTAAAAAATAACCGATTACGAAGGTGGCATCGGATGATTTATTGGTAAGATATTTATAAATAAGGAAGGAGGAATCTACACGCTACCGACCTACTAAATATCGAAGAAAAACCAGGCACAGGTAATACGTAAAAATGTCTTGCGGCTTACGTTTATCGTGCAGGAGAATTTGTCAATGGAATTGTTTTGAATACCGCAAGTTGGGCATGTAGTGAGGCTGAAAGAAATGGGGAGGAGAAGAAGATAGAAAAGAGGAAGTTTGCTAAGTACCCGACTTTTCAGATCCGGTCACCAAACACGGATAGTGCTATTTCAAGCGATATGATTTCGATTGCCTGTGGTGGTTTGTGTACAGGGTGATACTGAGAGTTCCTACCTACCTCAGTGTCAATCTATTTGGTTGAGAACTTTCCATAGATATTATCTAAATCTAAACAATATGTTATTTCCGGTTCCATGCCAACTGAGAGTAAAGCCAACTCAACAACACCTTCTTGAAAAGTCATTCAAATCTATGAAAAAAATCATTTTAAATTAGCCGATAACCCTAACCTAACGTAACCTATTTAACCAATTTTTTACATATATTTTTTTATCACTCTAAATGACTTATCTGAGATGGTTCTGAGTTGGTTTCATTCCGAGTTGTCCGGTCACCGTTATTTCCAATCAATTACAATTTGGGAGGCGGATATGGGTACCGCCGCCCCGGGAACCATTTATTGGATAACTTACTTGATAACAAAATTTATCCGTGCCCGTGTTCATGGGGCGAGGTTTGTTTGGGTCTTGACGGCAATTGTGCTTGCCCATCTAATGCGTTGCGGGCCGGATTGGAAGAGATTGGTTGAAGGAGACCTAACCTAGACCTTTCCAAGAAAACAAATCGTTGCCGTGGAAACGATGTTGATATATTTTTTATTTCGGGCGTCATAGTTAATATCTATCTATCTATATAAATAAAAATGAATCTTCGAAATGTTGGTACGCGCTTACGCGGAAGTTATGAACCAAATTGGATAATTCTTTTTTTTACTACTGGTGAGCTCTGGTATTATGAAATTTAGGTGACACACGAGCTGTTTGAAAACTGAATGTATCGAGAATGAATGTATGGAATGCGGGAGGGGGAAGGGGGGGGATAATTGATAAGTGCAAGCGCTACAGTAAATTTCCCCCAATACCATGCGAGCGAAACCGCGGATAAAAAAGCTATTTTTTTCATAAATATAACTTTTAAAATAAGTGTTTATAATAATTTTTGGAGCACACTTTGCGATTTTTTTCTATCGAGGGAATTTCATATAATTTGCGTTTCGGCGTGGGGAACGTATAGAGATTATCTTAAAAAGAACATACATACAAGAGTTTAAAACTTCAAATATTTAAGGGAGATATATGTAAGAAATCGGCAGAAATTCGGCATGCGGCGGCTTAATGAAACGAAATCTGCGAAATTACCGACAAAACATTCATTAAATTAGATAAATATTAAATTATAGCATTTATAATATAATTTAGCATTTATACCTGCGTAATCCGCGACAGACATGGAAAATAATAAATGCAATTCTAACAAATAGCTCGACACCCCAGAAAGATGAAATTGAATGTCTTCTCATTAAGAATGAAGAAATAACATGCCCAACACAGATAGCTTCAACTTTTAACAACTTCTTTATATCAGTTGGGGAAAACTTAGCAGCTACAATTGCATCATATCCAGATGATTCTATCACTATATACACGGACCAAAAAGCAATCCAGTCCTTATATATGGCCAAAACAAATAAAACAGAAGTTCTCAGTATCATCTCTCAACTAAAGTCTAATGCATCTCCAGGTTTAGATGGAATTACACCAGTGTACCTGAACTTTTGTAAAGATATATTAGCTGACCACCTTGTTTTTCTTATTAATCAATCCCTGGATAGTGGAATCTTCCCAGATCAACTAAAGATAGCAAAAATAATTCCGATTTACAAAGATGATTGCAAAAAAAATCCTTCTAATTATCGTCCTATATCCATCCTCTCTGTCTTCTCTAAAGTTTTTGAAAAGGTTATTAAGCTTAGGCTCACTAAATATCTCTTATCAAACAATTTATTCGCATCCCAACAGTATGGATTCAGAAACCAATCTAACACAAAATGTGCTGCCTTCGATTTTGTATACGCCCTCCAAAAGCATATAGACCAGGGTAAGCACACTGCAGGCTTATTTATAGATTTAAAAAAGGCTTTCGATACGGTTGACCATGGGATACTACTAAAGAAGCTAGAACACCTAGGCATAGTAGGCACTCCCCTGAAGTTACTGTGTAGCTACCTCTCTAACCGATACTGTCAGACCTTTGTTGGAAAAGGGACAAGCAGCATGGGAACGATAAAATGTGGCGTGCCTCAGGGCTCCGTACTTGGACCATTACTATTTTTAATATATATAAATGATATTGCTAAATGGGGACTTAAGGGTACAATACAACTCTATGCAGATGATACAGTGATTCTTTATCACAATAATGATTTAAAAGAACTTGAAAAGGAAATGGAAAGGGATATAGCTTGCCTGGCAAACTGGCTGCGACTAAACAAACTTAGCCTAAACATAAAAAAAACACATTACATACTGTTTGCAAATAAAAAAATGTAAGTCTTAATATAAGTCTTGATAATAACCGCCTTGAAAGGGCTGATGTTACAAAATATCTTGGCCTTTTCATTGATTCACAACTCACATGGAATCACCAATTTAAACATGTTCTATCCAAAATTACTCCTATAACTGGTGTTTTATATAGACTTCGCGGGTTACTTCCTCCCTCCCTATTAAAATCGATTTACCATGCTATGATTCACTCACATCTAATATATCTTGCCGGAATTTGGGGATTTGCTACAAAAAAAATGATTTCAGAAGTCCAAGTCGTTCAAAATAGAGCCCTGCGAAATATTTTCAGTCTACCTTGGGACACACATGTCAAAGACATCTACAGAAACACCCAAATACTTCCTTTTCATACCATTCCCACTTTTGAAATAACTAAAACTATATTACAAGTAATTCAACACTCGGCACATTCCAACACTACACTCTATTACAATTGCGACGTACACCAACACAACACAAGAAATCACAACAAACTTCTTATATCAAAAATCAAATCAACAAAATATGGACTAAGATCCCTAGAATACATAGCTCACACAAAATATAATCAACTACCCAACGAGATCAAACGTGCAAGTCAATGTAAAAAGACCCAAACTAACATGCTCAAACTTCATCTTATTAATGACTATCTGAAATAATAATGTTGTGTATGTCCCCATCATATGTCCATTTAATACATACAGCTATATGTTTCATGTAATGCGTATCATTCCCGCAATGAGTTTATTAACTCCTGGGAGTACAATGCTTTATATAATATACTATATTCTGTATTGTATACTTTTGATAAATAAAATAAATAAATAAATAAATAAATATTAAATTGTAACAACACTACGGAATTTTTTTTCCCTCACACTCGAATATACTTATCTAAAAGTATTGACAGTTATTTTTAATATCATAAATAGCATTTAGCGTGAAATTACTAGTAATTATCCACATTAGTATGTTTTTACCGAAGCCACGAGGACATGATTTTTTGTTGTTTTCGTTTTAAAATTAGTATGTTTACAACACAACTGACACCCACGTTTCATTCTAATGTTTGTACTTATTTGTTTTGAATTTTTTAAGGCTGTCATGATCAAGTTAATTTGACGTTGCAAAAACATAGGTACCTGGTCAAAAAAAGGATTTATTTACGAGGTTGTTAATAAGTGTGAGTCATGCATCTGCTGAGGCAATGATAACACAGATATAAATAAATAATTAACCACTATTAGCTGTGATTTGAATAATAAATAATAATATGTTGGAAGTAGAATGGATTCAATATGCAGTAATGGGATGGTTATGCCTTTGTTTTTTCCATAAAGGAGTCTCTACCGCAGTTAGTCATGAGTCACTCGCATTGTGCTAAAACGGAAAATTTCTCTTCCACACATTACTGAAACATTAGTTGCTTGTTAGTACTAGTACATGTCTCTTATACAATTGGAAAATATGAGTACAACGTACGATCGAAAATAAAACTGTATATTTTCACGGGATTGTACATTTTTACGACCGCATTATGCATGTCGCCTTTCCTGACTTAACTTAACCTAACCTAACGGTGACCGGACAACTCAGAATGAAACCAACTCATAACCACCTCAGAAAAGTCATTTAGAGTGATGAAAAAATATATCAAAAATGGGTTAAATAGGTTACGTTAGGTTAGGGTTATGGACTATACTATAATTATTTTTTTTTATGGCTTTTAATGACTTTTCAAAGAAGTGTTGAGTTGACTTTATTCTTAGTTGGCATGGAACTAACCTAACATGGTGACCAGGCAGTTGACTCCCGAAATTATGTGTATTTATAAAATTTAGGTTCCATATGATTGAGTCCGCAATTCTCGGAAAGTAAACGATGGATTGACTCAAAATTTTTACAGATCATTGCATTTTAGCAGAAGAGTTTCTAAAGTTATAATGGTTAGCTCTGGCGTTATGAAATTTGTTTAAATGAAAATGTGTAAATTTCATATATTAGCGGCAGAGGGAAGGCAGGAAGGGAAGGGTAAAGAAGGTGGGAGGGGTGACGATGGATAAAGGGGAAGGCGGGAAAGGTGGAAGGGAATCGCAGGAGGGGAACAAGCTCCGGAGTGGAACGGGGACGGGAAAGGACATGCAGGGAGAAACAATATATCTCTTTGAATATGGCATTGCAACGCATGCCGGGTCATTATTATAAAATTATAATTATCAATTTCATACCTAAAATCGACTTCCAAAATACCTTTACTTTTAAGTTTATATGGATACCTAACGAATTTATTTATAGTTTTGAATTTTTGTACATATACGCTGGTAAATACAGTATGATAATAACAATTGGATAATTTGTAGAGCGCCGTTTTTGTGAAAAAATCACCTCAAGGGCGCTGCACAGTTTATTATGAGTTCTTACACTCTATTTGATTATCTTGTTTACAAACAGATATAGAAAACATTCTTACCTGGCAGGTCACTTCCGATAAACAGTTTTATTAGAAAGTTTATGCTTGGATAAGATACGATTTTGCACGTAGAGGATCTATATTAGGCTGGCTAAGTCCTCCATCACAACACAAGCAACATTTTCGGCTTTCTATGGTGGTAGTAGGAGATTTTCAAACATTGTTGGGTTATTCGTAACCCGGGAATGTTTGTCTTTCTTTAAAAAAAAATAAAAAAAAACTGGATATATATTATAGGTAGGACTTACTACTGGCGAGGAAAGCAAAAAGAAGTGTGTTGTGAGCGCGTCCGTGTACCTTAAGTAAGCTAAATTTTTGCTCACTTCTGGTGTATCCAGTAGATCAAACATTCAATGCACTTCCACTGGCCATTCGACAGGACTCCATTTATCTTTAACATAAATCAGACACCAAGTCTTGGATCATGACTCAAAACGGATCTAATATCAAAGATTTTATTAAAACCAATTTATAAGTTTACATTTTCAATGTTACGATGCTGTCTTCGATGATTGTCTTTTATTTTAAACGTAGCATTGTGTTGTTATTTGTATTTTTGTTATAAGCTGAATATATTATAATCTGCGCCTCTTAAGCTACTTATAAGTATGCGTTTCCAATGATACGATGCTGGTTGTCTTTGATATAAACGTAATAGTGCGTTTTTATTTGTGTTTATATAAACTCCTTATGTTATAAACTACGCCTGCTCTCAACACAGGAGTTCCTAGTGGGACAGACATAACACATCACCAATATTCTAATAGAATAATAATAATGAATAATAAAAAAACGAAATTCTTTCTCGAACACTAAATTTCAGGCGTAGGCAAGTAAATTTTGTTTAATTGATTTGTTTTTTCTCAACGAAATAATGTAGACGGCCTCCGTCGTCGAGGGGTAAGACTCTTGTCTCGCAATCAAAAGGTCGCGGGATTGAATCAAATTGTATTTGATTAATTTGTTACTTCACAATGAATGCATTTAAAATTATACATAGTACATTTGGAGCACGTTCCAGAGAGTGGATACCCCCAGTATCGCTCTGGTGTTAGACCAACCATTCAGCATTGTAACGTTGTTGTTTAAAATGGCTTTAGCCTTTTGGCTTTCGTGACTAGACTGAATAGTCAGGTGCTTCTCCACCTCCCTCTTCCCCATCTCCTTCCCCTCCTCCTCATTTAACTTCAGCCTCATAACGTACCCCAATAATTGGGGATACCATTGGTTGCATAAAAGTCTCTTTAGCAGCATTTAAAGTCTCGGTCTTAGGAGGTTATAGTCTTATTTAGTAAAAATTTGTGCCATCAGTTTTATTTAAATCATTTAGCGGGATATCTTTTAGATTTTCCAACTATTTATGAATAGCTCAGTTCCGCAATGGCGGCCGCTTCCGGAAAGCGAGTCTTGGAATCTGCGTCGTTTCCGGCGCGTGGCGGGAGGAAATCGCGCCAAAACACCGCAGAATAGATAACATACGTTCCCTCACCGCACACATGTCGTTTACGTCACAAGATACTGCGTACTCATTACTGCTGATTAGTAGTGATACGCTAAATTCTATAATGGGAGAAATAGCTCGACCTTATTTTACATAAATAACCTATTTGTGCAGAAGAGTTAAAGCGCAATAGATATGAGGGAGTACCTAATTATTTTATTTGGGAGACCGACGGTTTACATTGAAATGAAGAATAATAATATCTAGGTTACATTAATTTTTACCTTTTAGGGGCCATCCATAAATTGCGTCACACGAATTTCATGATTTTTTGACCCCCCCCGTCCCTGTCACACATCGTCACATTTGTGAGACCCCCTCCCCCCAGCGTGACGTCACATATTTTGCAATTTTACATTATTTTTTTTTTTGCGTTTTAATAATTTAGATTTTTACATGTGACGTCACAGAGTTGATGACCCCCCCCCCCCATATACCTTGTCATACTTCTCTACCCCCCCCCCCCCCCCCTTAAGGTGTGACGTAATTTATGGATGGCCCCTTACAGGTTTCCACATGGGTATTATAATATTGAAGGGAGTTAAGTGATTGGAAAATATTATACATGCTATGGCAGAGGTGTTGTTTTTCCAATAAATGGTTCCCGGGGCGGCGGTACACGTACCCACCTCCCAGTCTATTATTATATCCATACTAATATTACAAATGCGAAAATGAGTGTGTTTGTTTGTTACGCTTTCACGTCTAAAACACTAAACCGATTTTAAAAATTCTTTCACCAATATAAAGCTACATTATCAGCGAGTAACATAGGCTGTATATAATGGTAAGATTTGGCGTTATGGAATTTGTATAAATGAAAATGTGTGTATTTCATATATTTTAGCGGCAGTGATGATAAACAGGGGGAAGGTGGGGTTCGCGGAGAGGGAAGAGACAAGGGAGGAGGAAGGCAGGGAAGGTGGAAGGGAACAGGAAAGGATATTATGCATTGTTAATTGCTACAGTAATTCCCCCAAATACCATGCGAGCGAAGCCGCGGGTAAAATCTAGTACTACATAATTTTAAAGCACTCATGTAATTTATGAAGACTTCATGTAAAAGCCCTAAGGTCGTAAATAAATAAATATGTATATAGATATATTTTTTAAAGAAAGGCAAACGTTCGTAAGTAGGAGATTTAATTCTTCAAAGCGTTTTTTTACACATGTATTTATATTTTTTTCTCGCCTTATAAAAATACTCAACTTGCTCTATTAAAGCAAAGACCATGAAATGTTTTACTAGCAGTATTTAATTAAAACATCTATAAATGAATAATTTTCTAACCAAAAACACATTGGGCGTACTGTACGGGGCCCGCAGATACTTCAATAGTACACAACTGCTAACCCTGCACAAATCGCAAGTGCGCGCCACGGTTGAATTTGGCAGCCACCTCTGGTCTAGAGCTCTAAAATAATTGAAAAATACCCTCGACTCTGTGCAGAAACGGGCGGTCCGTCTGATAGATTCTCCCACCTTAACGAACGGATTGCAATCTTTAGAGCCCATGCATCGGGTGGGAATGCTATCCATATTCTACCGGTATTTCAATGGAAGATGCTTTGAGGAACCAGCGTCATTGATCCCTTCGACACCGGTGCATATTCGGGAGACACGCCAAATGCGCGCCTAACATATGTACACGGGTGACATTTGTCACATGAGAACGGGTCGTTTTTTCGACTCGTTCTTGAGTTCAACAGCTCGGCTATGGAACTAGCGGCTTCTGTGTTTCATCCCTCCTACAACATGGGTCACTTCAAGACCAATCCTCTCCTCAAAAAGACCCTCCACACAGCATCTCAGATGACATAGGCCTTAAGGGAAATTATTTTCCTCAGGGCCTCCTGTGTGGAGTTAATGTAAAAAAAACATGATATTGCGCATTGCCTTGCCTTTTAAAAATCCGAAAATTAGGAAGCAGACGAAATATAAACAAATTAACCGTTTTAAAAAAATATTGAATTAATTATTACCAAAAAAATTTCGTAAGTGTTCGACTTTACATGGGTAACCGGAATAAATTGAATTCAATTGCGTTTTTATGACGTAATGTTGATAAGTGCAATCTATTGCTGTTTTTATTGCAAATTAAAAGTCGTGTACCATTTTAACACAAATTTAATCTAACATAAGCACATTCAACCTACGTACTTGTAGATAAGAGATGTCACGACAACATCCAAATTACCAATTTCGGTTCAGTGAACTCACACTTGCTTTGAATATAAGTGTCATCTTCAAAATTGGTACCGATTGCGTGAAGAATTCAGACAAGCGATAAAGTACCTACCTATTATATGTATAATATTTTAAAATAAAATGATTGCCATTTTAAAAAATTGTAACTTAGGCGCCAACAATTCAGATAAGCGATAAAGTAATTCCAGAAAATTATTTTAATTCTATATTTGAAATGTGTATGGGGGTACATCAAATATATATATTATGTAACTAATTATTATATATTTGAAATGTGTATTTATTTTGTTTTAATTCCTTAGTGTGTGTGAATCTTAACAAGTAAGGTCAGATTTCGTGATTTTTCAAAAGCCTGCGCTTTAATCGCAATTATAATATCCCGTGATTTTTCAAGAATTAAAAAAAAATCAGTTTTGTACCTCGAAGTTTTGTGAAGGAAAGGAAAGGAAAGTAGAAGAAACGTGCTGAAAATCTGATATGAAAATAATTGTTAACCGACAGTTGATCCCCGAAATTAAAATTATTGTAAAATTATTATTCTTTACGCATTATTCACCAATGTCAAACCTAAAAGTGACTTCAAAAACACGTTGGTATAGATATCGTGAACCAACTGTTGGAAGATCAATAGCCATGGAATCGAAAATTTAGATTTTGTTTAGAAAATTTAGAATTTTGTTCTTTTTTGTTATGATTTTTGGGGTGTTATGCCGTGTTTCGCTACCTCCTTCTCACAAAACGCTGAAATCTGCCATTTTGCGCCAAAAACGTCTGGAAAAACTCCAATTACTTTAGATCCCTTATCTAAGTGTTTTACAATGAAGTTGGTTAGTTCAGTTTAATTTGAATTTAGGAAGAGATAATCACGAAACACGGCATAACACCCCAAAAATCATAACAAAAATACTTTTTGGCCGTGAAAACCTAAAAACATACCTAGAATTTTGTTCGTTCATATTGTTGGCACTGCCCTCTGGGTGTATTTTAACACGAATAAAGTGCTATTTTTAGTCATTTTATTTTTAAACAGTTTGTTTTTATTGCCTAATTTATTTAATTAACGATCTGAATTTTGCAACAACACGACGTTATTGATGTGTTTTGAGACGCCGTTGAATAATTTAACCTGAATTTTTAATCACGAAATCCACGGGCGGCTGATTAGGAACTTTGCATTTTTGGTTTTAGTGTGGTCATTAATCACTGAGTTCCACTGGCAACCATGCTGGTAACATTTGACATTGGGATGGCCGATTCAAATCGATTAAACGCTGAAGAGGTCGACATAACACAAATCTTTTGGAATAATAATTACCTAAAGACATATCGTAATTTTTCCTGTGGTATGATGGGCAAGCTAATTATTTGTTTTAACACCAGAAACAATTTAAGTTGAAGGATAAAAAAAATGGACTTCCGTGACAGAAATATGTTATGCACTCATGATGGTGTCCTTGAGAAACCATCGATAGTGAAAATATTCGAAATTTAATGTTATTAAGAATTTCTGCCCTGAAATAAATTCTGACTTTAGTATTACGTAGTGGAAACCGAAAGCTTATCAATTCAAGAAATTCTGGACTATCAACTACATCATTTAAAATTTAGATAGAAATACCGAGTTAGTGAAAGTCCTTTTGTCTGACAATTTAAGCGTAATCAAATCATTCAAAGGAGTTCAACAAAATTTCTGGAGAACCCATTTTAAAATTTGGAAAACGCAAGAATTTATTCAATATTCTTTCAATAGCTTGTGTATGAATATTATAATTTGAGTTGAGTTTGTACTCAAATTGACTTCTAACTAAGCCAACATTGTTGAAATTTTTAGCTAGCCTAGTTATAAATCCCTACATTTGTTAAGTCCTAATTAGAGATTTCCATTATGTGGTTAACAAATGAAAGATTTGATTGAAAAGTGTTGCCTTAATCTTTAAAAATATCTTAATGTACTTAATTAAAAATCACTGGATTTTTTGTCAAAAGAAGCGAAGCTAGCGGTCCATAACGGAGTGCTGGTAGCTACCTTGATGTATGTCAGTGATGCATAGAACTGGCAGAAAAGGGATGAAATGCTAATGAAATGAGATCCCTGAGGCGTACGTGGTGAAACTATGTATGATCCTGTGAGAAATGTGGAGATCCGCAAAGAAAGCAAGACTGATCTAAGCGTAATGAGTAAGATTAAGAACGGGACCTGCAGATGGTTTGGGCATGTAGAGCGAAAGAACGAAGAAAGTAGTGTAAGAAGAATATATGACGCAAATGTGAGTTGTAGAAGAAGTCGGGGACGCCCGAGAAAGACATGGTACGGTCAAGTGATTCAGAGTCGGGTCATGTCAAAAGTCAGAATAATAGAAAAGTATGTATGAGACGATGTACGAATGTGAATGAGGCAAAGAGTGTGTGCCAAGACCGAATTGTTTGGAGGTCCGTCCTCTCTGCTTACCACTGCGGAAACGGCGTGATGGTTTAGTTAGTTAATTAGAAAATCTTGCTTTGTTTTGAAAGCTTTGTTTTGGATAAAAGTACAGAACCTGATTTAAATATTAATTTAATGCCTTGCAAAAAAAATTTTTTTAATAACAATTTAAATATTAAAGATAGCAAATAGCTTACAAAAAAAAATATTATTTCAAAGCTGACTTCAACAGATGGTCACCCTACTTGTTTACATTTAAAATATTAGTTCCTACAGCTTAGTAGAGGCCTATTCAGCGAGAAATATTATTGTAACAATATTATCCTTCAATACTTGTATTATTTTGTGTATTTTTATAAAATTGTTAACCTACGTCCAAGTGAGGTTAAAAATTTTAATTTTAGTATTTTGCTTTTTCAACTGTTTGGTTACGACCAATATTTGTGTGTTATTTTGAATAAATTGTAAAATTATTAACCCCGATACAGGCGAACCCTAGTGCGGTTAATAATTACATGCTAAAATGAATAAACTTGTGAAGAAGCAATAAATAAATAAATTTATAAATAAGATAAACAAGATTGGGACAAGGGGCGAGCCCTGTGGGAAGCCCTTGCGCATGGTCCACTTCTGCATTTTTATTTTTATTTTTTACTTTATTTTTAAAAAACCCCTTATAATTCACCAGGGCGATACTGCAAGTATCTTCCACTCTTCTTCCGTGATAGTTCTTTATCATTGTAACCCGTCCACGAAAATCGACTATTGCTAGTTGTTAATTAAATCAATTAAAGCAGTTATCGTGAGACAATGGTTGCGGCAGTATCGCCAGAATCCATTATTCGTGTTGTCGCAGTTTAAGGTAAACAACGCTCTTCAAACCAACTCCGAACCATTTATTCCAATTTAAAAGGCAAACATCCTCACATTTATAGCACATCAAGGTTTTCCACGGTACAATAATTACATTGTTTAGCTTATTCTTTCCATTTCCATTCATTCTGTTGCAATCCCGGACAGGGCCGGACCTAGATAATTTCGTGAGAAGGGTGCTAGCAAAAAGGCTAAATGAAATAATGGTTTTAATTTTATATATGAGTCCTGTTTTAACACGATCGTTTGGCATTTCGTCTGTCTGTAAATTTGTTTGTACTTTCCGTTTCTGGTGCAAAGTGGTGGCAGTGTTGGATTCTGTCGTTTTATCCCGCCGTCAGAGTTCGCGTGAGCTGTCAAATCGGAATAATCATCATTAAAGTTTGACAAAAGAATTGCCGCTGAGGTAGAGACGTTTCTTTGGACAAATTGTACAATTCCTGATAAAAAAAGTTACATAAAATATACAGTTACCTTTCAGAGGAAATTTTGGTTTTGGTTTATTGAACAAGCAAAAATTAGAAATTTTTTTTTGGTCGATAGGTTAACTTAGTGTTCACAAATAGTGTTGCGGCCATAACTTCTGCAAATTACAGCTTCAGACGCACTTGTAAAATATAAAAAGAAACGAGACAAAATGGTGTTCGTTGGAATCGGGTGATAGTAGGTATAGGAAAGAACAAGGTATGGAAGGAAAAGGGTTGACCAATTACCACTGCATCTCTGCCAAGGAATGCTCGACGCAATCAATATATGATTGTCTAGCTCCACCGCGATACTTCAAGTAATTTCCGCCACAACAAAAAAAATGAGTACAAAACGATTTTTTTGTAGTTGGAAGAGATGTTCAAATTTCTCCTTTTACCTAAAAAAGCGATTATGCACATGCTAAACACCAACAACTCGTTTTCAAGATAGTATTCTTCTGTTTTAAAAAAAAAGCACCCGAATTTTCACCATTTTTTTTGTCATTGTTCTAAATTTCAAAATATTTTTCGGTAAGGGGAGGTAGGAACTAAGCTTATTCTCATTTCGAAAACGAACAAATAGTTTTAATATTAATTTTTAAAATTACGTTATTATCTGATATTACGGACTAAAAGTATATATTTTAAAATAAATTAACACATTTAAGTTGTTTAGTTAATTCTTTAACCTCAACCAAGCCGTGAACAATTATTAAGAAATCCATTAAAAAAGAATTTGGGACTCGCTTACTTAGTATGATTTTTTACAGATCGAAACACGAAACATCTTCAGGTTGTAGACTTAGTGCAGGATCGTGTTTTAATATTTCGTAATTAATTAATATTTCGCCCGCATTTCCAAACCTGGCCTGGCGCAAATGACTGCCTCTTTATACGAGTACTTTGAGTTAATAAATAAACTATACAATCTGAGAACATCCAGTCGCAACCTTGAGGCTAAGGTCATAATCCATTAGCAGAACATTGTGGGAATACGACTATGGAGAGAAGGTATGTATGCCTATACACATAATGTAACAACCGCCAATCACGGGCGTATGATTACGATTTTCCTAATGTTCGCAATTTTCCGCAACAAAAAACGATAAAAAAAGTTTACGACTTATATTCATCAAGGGTAAAATAATAAAAAAAATAATTAAAAAGTTAGGGTAACGGATACACGATATTAGAGAGAGTAATTATTTAATAAATGAAGACAATATTAGCGACTCTCAATCGAAAATTTGAAACAGAAATTCAGAAAAAGATACGGTCACATCTAGGAGTCGAACCCAGGGCCTTAGCATTGCCGGGGTGGTGTGTTGGCTGCTATTTTTCTGTTTCAAATTTTTGATTGAGAGTTGCTCATATTGTCTTCATTAATTAAATCAGTGACATATTTAGCAATCTTTTGTAGCTCTTGTATGTTTTTCTAAAAGTACAAGTATTTAAAGAAATATTCTTCAACTAACTTGATCAAGTGTGTCTAATCTGTTTTAAAATCTATACTTTTCATTGCGCTCCCCTTAAAGTTCGTTTTTTTGTGTAAAAATTATTTTCTTTTAATCGTATAATGTTGTCCTTCCCGAAATGAATTTTATTAAGCTCTTTGGGAATAATCTATGTACCTTTATAAAAAAGAATCTTTGTTGTTTATCCTTATTTTTTTATTTTTTATATGAAATACCGCACAAGAGTCCCAACTGCTCCCGTCTGGATCCAGTGAGACTATGGCATCCCCAATTGGGGTATGTTGTGAGGCTGAAGGTAGTGGGGAGGGAAGGAGATAGGGAAGAGGAAGGTGGGGAAGTACCTGGCTATTCAGATCTGGTCACTAAACACGGCTAAAGCCATTTCAAGCAACGTTTCAATTCTGAATGGTGGTCTTACACCAGGGCGATACCGATAGTATCTTCCACTCTGGAACGTGCCGCAACTATACAATATATTATTTTTAAATGAATAAATTGTGAAACAACACAAATTAATCAAATAAAATTTATTTGCGCACGCCGGGTTCGAACCCGCGACCTTCGGATTGTGAGTCGAGAGTCCTTATGCGTTCCTAAACCATTCATCCGATTGCGATGACCCTTTGGCGATTTGAGGTGCGCATGCCCGCGATGGTTTCTGTACATATAGTGAGCTCTGGCGTTATGAAATTATTTCTCATTCTATTATCCCACTGCGATGGAACTTTGATTAGTCGTTGAGCGCACGCCCGCGAATATATTTATACTGGTGAGCTCTGGCGTTATGAAATTTGTATAAAATAATATCAATGGGTGGCATGCTAGTTCTTTGGATGGATGGAAGCGGAAAAGGGTGGGAGGAAGGCGGGGAAGGTGGAGGGGAAACGCGGAAGGGGAAGAGGATGCGGGAGGGGAAGGTGGAATGGGAAAGGACCAAAACACCCTAAATGTAGGAGGTTTTGAAGAGTTATATTATATAAGAGTTTAATAACGAAAGTATTTAGGACGTACATATGTGTAATTAGGTAGGCACTATTACATCCAAAATTAATGTTGCGAGGTTGAAAGAAAATAGAAGGGGAAACAGATCGGAGAGGGGAAGGTCGGAAAGTACTTAACTATTTACTTGCAGATTGCATCGGTCTGATTTCGGTGAGTTTCCGTTAGATTCCTTATTTTTTCAGGCTCTATTAATTACTATTTGTCCGAAATATATGAACACAGCCAAAATCCTCAGCGTTGCCCGAGATTTACAAATGGCATTTTGTTTTTGAAGAGTTTTATTTATCAATGTACATTTGTTACTTTAATTTTTAATTTTCTGCGACCGGTTTCAACACAACCGTATCATTCACTTGACATTGTTATTGTTACATTAGCTTGAAAATAAGCTGGGAATGGAATGTATATTGTACACGCTGTTTATTACCTCGAACTGGACCCTCTTACCTGTATAAAATATTTGATTCAATGTTTTGTATGTACAATTTTTTAAAGTTTACAATTTGTATGTATATAAATTGTATATAGGTACTAGCAGTCCACAATGGAGTGCTGGTACCTATCCTGATGTACGCCATTAAGGCATGGGAACTGACAGAGGAAGAATGAAAGTAAACTAAATGCTGTTGAAATGAAAACCCTCTGACATAATATGTGTGGTACAACCATACACGATCATGTCAGAAATGTGGAGATCCGCAAAGAATGCAAGACTGATGTAAGTGTAATGAGTAAGATTAAGAAAGGAACCCCAGCTGGTTTGAGCGTGTACAGCGAATGAACGAAAAGAGGAGTGTAAGGAGAATATGCGACGCAAATGTGAATGGTGGAAGAGGTTGGGGACGCCCGAGGAAGACATGGCACGATCAAGTGAATCAGATTTTTGAGTCGGGCAATGTCCCATGTCAAGAGTCAGAATAGTAGAAGATTATGTATGACACGATGTGTGAATAAATGAGGCAAAGAGTGTGCCAAGATAAGAATAGTTGTTTAGGGCAGTGGTCCCCAACCCATGGGCCGCGGCCCAATACCGGGCCGTGGACCAAATGGTACTGGGCCGCGCCGCCTGCTTAAAAATCAAAATAATTTTTTGAAAAAAATCGTCAATTATATAAGAAAAAACATACTTTCAACCTTCCCGCTGAGCCTTAAAAATAAAGAAAATCCCCATGAATCCAAAATAAATTATCTGAAACGTCTGGAATAATCCTTCACTGTTATTATATATTTTTTCTTAATTTTCCCCACAAACCTTGTATTTTCTGTTCTCTTAACTACTTTTATTCGTCACTATAACTTGTGTAACACAATAGTAATTTTTTATTCATTCCTTTAAAAATAAATTATATTATATTTTATTATGAATAAATATTTTTAAAGAATTTTCCCTCCGCAAACACAAGAACCTTGTTCTTTATGGTGAGAAACCACAATTTATTATTTTTTATTGTTTATTTTTAATATATTTTTCTTTACGGTTTATTTTTAATTTTTATATTTCTCTGTAAAATAATATTTCCGTATTTAATAATAAATTTTTTAAAAATCTACATTCAATGTGACCCCCCCCCCCCCAATATGACCCCCCCCCCCCTACCTCCCCCCAATGTAACCCCCTACCCTCAGTGGGCCGCGGTGAAATTATCAAACGCTGACCGGGCTGCGGCGACAAAAAGGTTGGGGACCACTGGTTTAGGGTACCGTCCTCTCTGACTACTTCTGCGGAGAAACGGCGTGATGGTTAGTTAGTTTTAGTTAGTTAGTTAATACATATATAGGAGGATATTTCGCAATAGTAAATGCTTGCGTAAAGAAACGAACGGCTTTGTAAATAGATTTGTGTTTGCTTTTGTAACATCAATCAATTATATTTTTATCAGTAAATCAAATTGATTGAAAGAATTTTGGCAGGTAAACATTTATTGTAGACAGTTATTTACGTAGCCACCCACGCAAAGTAAAAATAGGAAAATAGATAAATAATATTATAATCGGTCGTCTGCATCGACAAAGTCGTCTGGGACAAATTATACACCGTGACGTCGCTTAATCTATTTATTATTATTAATTATTACTATAACGCTGTCGGCAGGGCCGTTAAGCGAGCCGCCCTAAGCAAAAAATAACTGCCCCCCCCCCTTCACATCCTCAGCGATAAGTGTTTCTCACAATTGCTTCTCTAAGAAAATCGATTTTTACTACCTACAATATATATATATTTTTTGCATTAAGTCCACAGCCCTGAGGAATAAAATTCTTCGGGGTCGATGTCATTTTTGAGGGGTGACCGGACAACTCAGAATCAATCAACATCAACACCTCATTATGTAAAAGCCCCTATGGGCGTATAACAATAAAAACAAACAAAAAAAGTCATTAAAAGTGATTGATTGAAAGAAAACACAAATTGGTTAGATAGGTTAACTTAGGTTAGGATAATTATAAGCTATTTTAAAATATTTTTTTTCATAACTTTCAATGACTTTTCAAAGGGGTGTGGAGTTGCCATGGAACCTCTTTGGGGATGCTGTGTGGAGGGTAGAAAGGTAGAGGGTAGAAGTAGAAATTCTGGAAAGGAAAAAGGTATGTGGGGTGGGTGGGAATCTGGCAGTCCAGGAGTGACGAAAATATGAATCCATTCCTCCCACTGGAATGCAAGGCGATGGGTTGAGAGAATCGTGCTGCAGAGGTCGTATGATGTACACATTAATTAATTAACACTTTCACTACATAATACTTATCCATTAATATTTAAATATTTAGCAATGTTGTACGTGCCACTTATCACAACTCCCTCTACGTTTCCAACTCTAACACTTTCAATTTTAATTATTTTAAAACGCAAATTCATCGCTCAGCTGTCAAACTTTGACATGTCTGAATACATTGGTAATTATTGCAAATTATATATTGGTAATTATGAAATTACCTGTCAGGATGTAACACTACATCATTAACAATGATGTTCTTGTATTATTAAATAAGTAAATAAAATGGCCTTATAGAATACTCTTCCTGTTTTGTTATATAAAAGAAAATCATGGAGGCAATGATTTTTATAAACAAACAGTATTGTGCATATTTTGTACCCATTCACTTCCTACAGTAAATAAATATGCACAGAAGTGCACTTCTAGCCAAACGTCCCTGAGAAACAGCATTTTGTCTCGTTTGGACAGGCTTATTGTTTTAAGCGATTCAATTTGGAAGGCGATTATGGGTACCGCTGTTATTGGATAATCAACATCCGTGCCATAGGTCACCCCAAGTGTGTCGCTACGTTTGATGACTTTACAAGGGTGTCCGGCTTCATGGGATGGGGTTTGTCTAGATCTTGGCGACGAATGAGTTTTTACATACTGCGTGGCGGGCCGGATCGGGAGAGATTCGTTGAGGGAGACCTAACCTAGATCTCTCCAGCCGGACTCTCTCGATCTATCTCCTTGCACCGCAGTGGGATGGATTCATACGTCCGTCACTCCTGGACGTGTTGACCCCCGGATTTACTCTTCTTTCTTTCTCTACAGCATCCCCAAAGATGACATAGGCCCTCAGAGATTTTTTTTCCTCAGGGCCTCCAATGTGCAGCTAACGTAAAAAAGCGAGTAACAGGGACAGCAAGTGTAACGTTCAAAGTTAAATCTTAGGTGCATTTAAAAATAAGTTCGTAGGGTTTTTACATTTATCGAAAAGTTTTCTAGTGTGTCAGAACATCAAAACCTTATTTGATTGATGTGTGTTATTTCTTGTTCCAGAGCGGTAGATACTTTCAGAAATGCCCTGGTGACAGTCCACCACTCAGAATCGAAACGTACCTTGAAATTGGCCGTGTTTGGTGACCAGATCCGAAAATCAGATACTTCCCCACCTTCCTCTTCCACATCTCCTTCCACTCCACAGTATATATACTCCAATTAGTCTCACTGGTTATTTACAAACAGCAGGACAAACCTTGAAATGAGAATAACATCACATTTTTCTCGTTAAAATCCA
The DNA here is from genome assembly GCA_936435175.1 of Glyphotaelius pellucidus. Taxonomy (NCBI): domain Eukaryota; kingdom Metazoa; phylum Arthropoda; class Insecta; order Trichoptera; family Limnephilidae; genus Glyphotaelius; species Glyphotaelius pellucidus. Next base: position 3,337,573 of record OW386553.1, on the reverse strand, counting down.
TCGACTTTGAGTTCACAGGACATTTATGGTTGCAGCACGACTGTGAGACCAATCTATCCTTGAAACTAGACTTATTGTGTTCGTTTATAATCATAATCAGTTTATAATATAATGGTTAATGATAATGCAGCCGGTTCCTCACTGGTCAACTTTCCATACAAGTCCAATATGGCAGAAGCCGGTAATGTGTCGCGCAAGTAATGGTATAAAAAATGAACTTTATCTTCGTCACACACTAGCGTACTTATTCTCAGTTGACCAGTTTTACCTGTATTAGGAGACAGATTAATATTTCCTATGTAGATTTCCTAGCCTGTTAATTCCTTCTTGGCGTAGTGTAATGTACTTTAATCCAAGTGGATTACTTGATATGAGTTCGGGAAAACTCCAACATAATATCGAGGGTTGTTGAAATTACAACTTTCTTTACTTACGTCATCGTAAGGTTTATAATGAATACTTAAGAGGAACGTATGCACGGCCCATTTCGGCCAGTTTCATACAAATGTTAAATTTGGATTTGAGATCAAAATACCCAACCAAACTGAAAAATTATTTTTGTAATCAAAAGGTGTAACAAATATCTAGTACGGATGTAAACCACTTTGCTTTAAATAATAAGATATAGGCCATTAAAGATTTTAGTGTTCCATGATTTTAGAGGCAACTTGGGCAACTATGTGTGAGTAAATGAAAAACATTAAAAAATAATTTTCATTTTACAAGTAACATCAATAATAAGTAAAATTTACAAAATTTTAAGAAACCCCCGACACAAAAAAGAAATGATCTTGAAACGCCTGAACAGATTTTTATGAATTGTAGCTAAGAACCATCTCGATTACGTCAGTTTTCAAACAAAAAAAACTGCATCGTAATCGGTCCATTCGTTTAGGAGCTACGATGCCACAGACAGACAGACAGACAGACAGACAGACACACAGACACGTCAAACTTATAACACCGCTCCTTGCGTCGGGGGTTAAAAAACATAATTTTGTAAGAAGGTAGGAACTTACTCAATTGTTTTGTTCCTTTTGATTTCGAAGTGGAAATATAAAATATTTCAATATCTTTGGGAAACCCACTCTATTTTTAGTAGTTTTGTTTCTATTTTGATGTCGGTACCTACTCCATTTTTAGGAAGTACGATTACGAAGTACAAGGAGGTAAGATTCAGAACTGGTAAAAGTGGGCAGAATGCTAATTTTCTAGTAAATTGTCTAGTAAATATTTTTTGTTACAGGTTTTTATAGGTATTTATGGCTATCTTTCCATGCGGTTTAAAGTATATATGTATTTATATGCATACTTATTCTGATTTCAGTTTCATCTTCATTGTCCACCACCCGTGGCTCTACCCTACCGACTTTCTCTTGGGCATGCTTGGTATGAACCGTCTACGGGTCAGAAGGGATGTGCTCATTATAACACATTTCTTCAGACTGATTCGTGGATGGTTCGAAAACTCGGCTATCATGGAGAGCATTAGTTTCTATGGTCCCGATGGTTATCTCCGTCACCGACAGCATAGACCGTTTTATCTCCCGGCTTGCAGAACTTGTGATAACACAGATTGTGCTTCATTGGTGTTTAAATTGTTCATTGATGTTTAAATTGTTTAAATTATTTAAATTGCTTTAATCTTAATATTTTCTCTACTTTAAAAACGATTTGAAATTTTTATTTTGTTATGTTTTTAAAGTGAATAAATTGAATTGAGTTGTCTTAATTTTTTCAGAAAAATTCTTTCAGAATATTGTGACAAAACCATTTTAATGGGCGTTCATTGACAATGCAGTTAGAAACGAGTTAAACAATTTATGAAGGTGAACTTTTGTCCTATTTTCAAAGTAAGGCCTTTGTCAAAGCGAAGTTGAATCGTGACTTGTACACATTACAGCGGAAAGCGTGATATCTGAATTCCTTGTAGGAATCCTGTAACCCTAGCTCTACATGGTTCCATGCTCAGGCTGCACGACACATGATCGATAGCACGCGGGAGACAAAGTCTAAAATGTAGATTGTTTGCTAATTCAATATACGTGATAAAGTGTAGAAAAAAGCCGTACAGTGGCGTGAAATTCCACTAATGTATTTTATATAAGTGTGTAAAATATGAGATTTATTCATAAATTATAAAAAATAGGTAAAGAATACTAGAAGTGCTTTCCATACAAATTTGAATGGAAACAAATGTGATTTAAGACCATTTAGCACGCGGTCTGTCCCTCTTACATTTGTCTGTCGCAGTCCGATTTGAATTTCATAATTCTGGTGAAACACAGTTTTGTTTGGAAATATATGCCTATAGGTCAAAAAGTCTCCCTCAACCAGTCTCTCTCGATCCTGCCCGCCAGGCACTAGGTGGGCAGATACATCCACCGCCAAGACCTAGCCAAATCTCACCTTTTAATACAGTGATCTGTAGTTCCGGTTTGATGGAAAAGTTGTAAATTCGACTCCGAAACCTCTGATAGAACAAAGCAGTTAATCTACCCAAAGAGAATTGCTGTATTTAATGACAGAAAATAAATTTTAGCAGCTTGACAGTCGAGTATCCCACAAGCTATCTATTCCGCTTCAAGATTGCATCTACAAAAGGGATACAGATCATAAGCGCCGCAGGCAAAATTTTTCACAAAATATTAAGAGGAAACACGGTCGCCGAGAAATTTGAATAATATATATTTTACTTAACTGTTGCTGTCACTGAAGATGTTACCCCCTGCAGTACGGAGCGGAAGGGACAACTGCACATCAGGCTGGATGTATCTAAATAAAATCGTTAAAATGGAAGTTTGGTATTCTTCACTTTTTTCCTCCAAAAGTGCGCTGATTTTTAAGAATTTTTTTAACAACTAACTGTACGAGAAAAAATATGCGATGTCTGTACCTTTATGCTTTTGAAAAAAAAATACGTTCTCTGTAAAAAAAATTTTTTTGTATAAAAAGCTATAACTGTTTATTTCCCAACCGGTTGAATGCTTCGGGGTTTTACGGATGAAACTCGAAAATTTCGCGATGTTTTGACTTTTGACGTAAATTTTGTCGGTTAATTTTATGCTATGGTGTATAATATTTACCGAAATACGTTCCTTGAACAACGAACTACACCTACAAACACTTTTACTTGCGTTTATTTGACAAATTGATAGGTTTATCGATCTTTTTATGACACGCGACGCTCAAAGTTTGACAGTTCGAATCTTGGTAGAAATGCTCATTTCCAAAGTCATTGAAATGTCCAAAGACAATTATTTGAGTGGCTAGAAGTGTTCCTTATATCTGTTACGTCAAGAACAAGAATGCCCCAAGCGATTCTGACCTTGTTCTTCATACATTTTCTTTATACATAAGGTTTAAAATTGCATATCAAAAAATATTTATTTTTTATTTTTTATTCGGCTATAGGGCGCGCACCGGCGCGCCAACGGCACGCGACCTGTTAAAAAAAATAGAGTAAATAACAATTTTTTCTGAAAATTTTTCGGTTTGCCTTATCACATTATCTCTGTGATAAAATAAGCATCACGGTAAAATAATTTTTTTAACACTGTACTTTCACTACATTCTGACTGTAGAATAAAAAAAGAAAACTTCTCTATATCTTCTATAACATTCGCAAACAATCAATATTGTCTATTATGCATTAAACCCGTCCCTATTGTAGTATGGCATTATTGGGTGGAGAGGGGTCTATAAAACTTCTTCACAGCCCATAATGACAATTCAGAATAATTTTTAAAATCAATCTTTTAGCGTTTCCTAATTGCTAAAAGAAGTAACTTATCAAAAAAAGTAAAACGTTCTGACGTGCTAGTGGTCGATATCTATATTTTATTAAAAAATGTTTGCACTAATCTCAAAATGCAGAGAGGAATTAGGGAATACGTTTGTAAGGAATAAAACGCCACCCGGTTTCCTCTTTATGAATTGTGATCTGTCGCCACCACTGATATGTATAATAATTGTTATGCCTGTAAGTTATGGAGTTTCTAGATTCTAGATCAATTAATATATTATTATATCCAAGTGCCATTTAAATTGTAACTTGTTTTCCTTTCGAAGGACAACTACCTATTCGCGACAGGACGTTGTATTTGATAATGTAGTTCATGTAGTAAAAATCAATCAAATTTATATGTTTTTCCGATAAGGTGACCCATAATTTAAGAATTTTTACATGGAAAAACTGAAAACTAAACCCAATTAATACGGAAAGATAAAATCTGTGATTTGTGTTTTTAGGTACACCACCCTATAGACCAGCGGTTGTCATCCTTTTGAGCCTTTTGCCCCTTGACTCTTACTCCAAATTTGTTGTAAACGTACTCTCTATCTATCTTGTGTACGGTGACCGGACAACTCGGAATGAAACCAACTCAGAACCATCTCAGATAAGTCATTTAGACTGGTAAAAAAAAATTGGTTAAATAGGTTACGTCAGGTTAAGGTTATCGGCTAATTTAAATTTATTTTTTTGATAGCTTTTAAGGACTTTTCAAGGAGGAGTTGAGTTGACTTCATTCTCAGTTGGCATGGAACCCTTATGTGTAATGGAATACATGTTTCATTGGTAATTTTTTAATACTCTCATTACTACAGGAATTCAACAATCAAGTCACACAAATACGATTAAACGGGGTCTAACCCGTCTTCTGTGAAATTGAACAAATTTTGTTCCACATGTTTTTAATTCGACGAAAAAAAATTCTTGTTCTCCGTACAAAATTTCAAATTGACTGAACTGAAAGTATAATAAGAGGATGAAATTTTAAACCTCAAAAAATTTTGTATAAAAAGTTTCTCATGTATCAGTAGTTAAAATAAAAGGCCGATTTCCTGTTATACACTAGATAACCAATCACATAATCTTAACGAAAAGTCAATGTGACCCTTGAGCTTGCTTTGCAGAGCAAAGTTTCACAAAGCTTGGCTCAATTTCACTGGCTGAATTTTAAAACCTACCTTTGTGCCACGATATTGCGTACCCCAAATGTTTGCTTCGCATACCCCAAGGGGTACGCATACCACAGGTTAAAAACTGCTGCTGCAAACAAATCTTCAAAATATCCTCGACAGACAAGTTGACTTTTTTAATGTTAATATCGCACAAGAGTCCCAACTGCTCCCGTCTGATGCCAGTGAGACTCTGGCATCCCCAATTGGGTATGATATAAAGCTGAAGGTAGTGGGGAAGGGAAAGAGATGGGGAAGCAAATTTTGCCGCCCCCCCCTATATAGGTATTTCGAATTTTGCCGCCCTCCTTTATAGTTATTTCAAACGTAGATCTCCTTTTTTTATAACGACCGCATTTTTATACGACGGTTTTTATATCACATGAATCGATTTTCTTCCAAAAAAAAATCATGTTTTAAATTCTGCTACAAATTTGTAACTGCTCTCGAAAATCGATAATGATATCCATGTAATAGGATTTCGCATCTCGAATTTTTACAAGGTGTTTAAAACACAAGGCAGGTTTCAACTTAAGATTGCTTTTGCGTTAGAGAACCAAAATAATAGTGACACATGGAACAGTCAATTTTAAAAAATTTGCGGCGGATAGCATGCAACTCGAATGTAAAACTTGACTAGGTCCTCTGAATCTGCAACTTGTTATTTAATTTATCGTTGTATTCTGAACACAAAACTGGTTTTAAATAAATCTCTATATGGTGAATTAAGACTACACTCAGTACATGAAAATGGTTTATCTTTGATTTTGGCAGCACATTCATATTAGTCTACAATTAGAATTTTATCACTGCACTTAAAATAAGAGAATGTTTTCCTTCAAAAAGTTTTGGGAGATGATTCCACAACTGAAATTTTACATTCTGAATACAAAACTGGTTTAAAGTAAATCTGTATGCGGTGAATTGAAACTACACTCAGAACATGAAAAGGGTTTCTCTTTGATTCTGGCAGAACACACATAGTCCGCAACTAGAATTTTATAACTGCACATCGAATTATTTTATTTTATTATCTTTAAATAAAATAAAAAAATAAAAATTATAATTTATTGTGAAATTTTGCCGCCCCTTAAAAGTGCCGCCCGGGGCGGGCCGCCCCCCCTCCCACGCTACGCCTCTGGGGAAGCGGAAGGTGGGAAATTACCTGGCTATTCAGAAGTGATCACTGAAAACGGATAAAGCCATTTTAAGTCATAATACAATTCCGAATGGTGGTCTCACACCCAGGCGATACTGAGAGTATCTTCCACTCTGGAACGTGCCGCAAGTATACTACGTACTATTTTTGATTAATTGTTGTGAAATAACACAAGAAGATTGAATTTGTGATGTAATTTCACCAGCTTTCCGCTTTTACAACTAGTTTCCGGACACCATGTATTATAATTATTTCCATAAAAGTGCCATGATTATGTTAAATCAATTACAAATCATGACAACAATAGAACATCATCTGGATTCTTGCAAGAGTCAGATGGTTGATTATTACTTAGAATCTTGAATATCAACGAATCTATGAGACAATATGACCTGGTAGCCGGCTTATTATGTCATTCTCGATGACGGCCACAAATAAACCATAGACCACAGACACTTCTAGCTGCTTCTGCGCCATAGATAATAACATCTACTACTGACCTTTTCAAATTCAAATAATGTTCCATATTCCAGCGTGACTTGACTGTGCCCGGGGCTACTGGCATCACCGTTCACCGAAGACTTGGTATAATTTTATGTTCACCGTCATCGCATTTACAGGTAAATGCTAGGTATGGAGTGGAAACTGTACCTCCCACCGTCTGTTTCCAGTGGCGTGATGATGCATTCAAAGGCCCCGAGGCAAACCAATCACATTAATCTTCATGAATATCAACTCTACTTTTGGCACTAATCTTGGTATTATCAACAATGATGAGGGTAGCAAATGTAAAATCATGCAATGTCCGGTGTTTTAAATATAGTGTCATCCCCGTGCAGTCGTAGGTCGGTATATTCTCCAAGCAAACGCAGAAACGGGCGGTCCGTTTGATAGATTCTCCCATCTTTGCAATCTTTAGAGCACAGGCGTTGGTGGTTCTACCGGTATTTCAATAGAAGATGCTCCGAGGAACTAACGTTATTGATCCCATCGGCACCGGTGCGGGGATCAATAACGTTTTCCACAATTTCCAGTCTGGCAACACGTCAAACGCGTACCCAACATATGTTACTGGCTGACATTGGTTACATGAGAACGGGTCGCTTCTTCGACTCCTTCTTGTGTTCACCTGCTGGGTTGTTGAACGATTTGCCGGCCTCTGTGTTTCCTCCTTCCTACAACATGGGTCTCTTCAAGACCAACGTTCATTCCTTTCTCTCAAATAGATCCTCCACACAGCATCTCAGACGACCTACATGAATAGGCCCTGAATGAATTTGTTTTCCTCAGGACCTCCTGTGTGGAGTTAATCTAAAAAAAGGACGCTCAATTTGGGAGGCTGGTATGGGTACCATCGCCCTGGGAACCATTTATTGGATAACCAACACCTCTGCCATAGGTCACCCTAAGTGGTTCGCTACGTTTGGTGACTTAGCAGAGGTTTCTGGATTAATGGGGTGAGGTTTGCCCGGGTCTTAGCGGTGGATGCGTCTGCCCACCTTACCAGCTGCGATAATTATCCTCTTATTTTGAAAGTCAAGTGTGCTTTAAGGGGTGGAAAACGGGACGGGATGGTTTTCGAAAACTCGTGTAGACAATGACCTTCCTCTTGTGTTGAAGGTCAGGCGTACAAAATTTTATCAAGTTTGGAATAAAATTGTAAATTTGTATACAAAACAAAGCAACCCACAGGCATCACTGAAAACTTACCGTAGGCAACAACCACGCGAACCCATAAACTTTTTTTCACGATAATTTATTATTACAGGACATACGTATAAAATGGTTCCATGCCAACTGAGAATAAAGTAAACTCAACACCTACTTGAAAAGTCATTAAAAGCTATGAAAAAAATAATTTTAAATTAGCCGATAACCGTAACCTATTTAACCATTTTTTATATATATATTTTTTTATCACTCCAAATGACTTATCTGAGATGGTTCTGAGTTGGTTTCATTCCGAGTTGTCTGGTCACCGTATAAAATAGTAGGCATACCTGACTTATTAATGAGTCATTCTATAAGTTTAACAGCCCAGGTTGTCCATATTTTCGCTACGCCTCTGCTAATACCTGTTTCTAGTTTCCAGCAACTTGTAGGTGTGTCCGCGTATCTAGTAGCTCCTCACGACACTCTGACGTCACAGAATGTACGAGACTTGTGACGTCACATAATAATAATATAAAATCTCCCGCTCTTTTTTTTGCCGCCGAACCTGTCGCTTCCGAGAATCGGCCATTGTGTTGCCAGAACTGGACGGGAAATTCGCGGTAGGCACTGATTGCCCATGACGAATTTGATGAGTTTATCTATTAATGAAAACTACGTAGGTGATTGCAGATTATTTATTTACTATCGAATGATTATTTATCTACAACTTGTTCTATATTCGAACTTGTAAGCAGATATGATTGGGGTGATTCACAGTCGAAGCGGATGTACAAGTTCTTACGTATTAAATATAGGCGAAGGCCATTTGTAGGTCAGGATTACGATGCCCTGGTTATAACCTCATGTCACATTTCACAGGAACTTAATATCCATAAATGAATAGATAAACCGCCAGTTTTTTCTACGGTGGTAGTGCAACGGAGAAAAGGTTTTTTTTACAGAGATGCCCGTAAGTGTGAATTGACAGAATTGGCGAGGTGGGAGCCGCCAGGCCGCAGGATGGATATATTCAAACTACCATATTTGTGGACAATCGTAACTGTTATGATTGATATTAACGTTGTGATCACAATTGGATTAATAGCTGAAACGGACCGAGAATCGAAGATTATCCAGAGTTAAAGTCTGTGCTGATCCGCAACGTTTAAAGCATTATTTTTTCTCGGATGGCTTCGCCAATTATGTTAGTTTTTGATTATTTATGGCGCCCATTACGTATTTTATAAATACATACATAAATACCAACAGGGGGGGTCAAGTTGCCACTTTCCCGTGCTTGTTGAAAGTGTTTGAAGAAAGAGGCTGATTCGGAATAGAACGTTAAATTGGTCAAATACCAAGCAGAATATCAACTACACTACCCTTTTTGAAAGAGCAATGCACACCACTGCTATTTCGATGTGAGCTACTTTATTTATTTTTGTTTTAAATTATAAGATATAGGCCATTAAAGATTTTAGTGTTTCGTGATTTTCGAGCCAACTTGGGCAATTATTTGTGAGTAAAAGAAAAACATTAAAAACACTATTTTACTATTTTTATTTTACAAATAAAATGAAAAATAAAATAAAAAATAAAACATCGTTAAAAATGCATTTTTTGGGTAGTAATTTTGATGTATAAATGACAAATTTTTGTTTCGCCATAAGTAGGTAATATTTTAAATTTAAACCTACCAAAATGATTTTTTTTCTTAATTTTAATTTTATATTTAATTGCATTTCTATGATAAACATAGTAAAATTATTTTTGTATTGTTTTTCATTTACTCACAAATAATTGCTCAAGTTGACTCTAAAATTCTGAAATTCTAAAAATCATGAAACACTAAAATCTTTAATGGCCCATATCTTATAATTTAAAGCAAAACTAAATAAAGAAGTTCACATTCGTACTAGATATTTGATTACAAAAATAATTCTTCAGTTTGGTTGGGTATTTTGATCTCAAATCCAAATTTAAGATTTGTATGAAACGGGCCGAAATGGGTCATTCTTCATAGAAAACAGCATTGACGAAAGATTAGTTCTCCATCTTTGAAGGAATTCGTGCTTGATTGAAAACCAGCAGCAAAATTTTTCAAGAATTATCTTCGTTAAACGGTGTATTAGCCATCATATCATACATACATCACACTACTACAAGCGCCGCAAATATTACCGCCTAGATTACTACCATGATCCCAATGGCGCCCTGAGCAGCCTGAGATTTGGCCTTATGAAATATTAAAAATATGCATGTGATACGTATAGATTTTTCCATCGGTGACGTTTTGAAAACAGTGTGATAAAATTCTTTATTTGATTTCGAACAATAAATATTGCCTTCCGTTTTGCGAAACACAAATTGAAAAAAGGTGTTGGGGAAAATATTTTTGAAAAACCAATTTTGTCACACCCGAGTCATCAAATTGGTCTTACAGGCAAAATAAATCAATGCCATACGACTCGAGATTTCCACGGCCAAAAATACTACTGATTTATTTTTGGGGTATTATGCCGTGTTGCGCTACATCCTTCTTCAGCGAACGTTAGGGACAGCATTACAGTGTACATAATCAGGGCAGATGTGCAAATTAACAAAATCTATGTTTTTTAATCAAAATCAATTGTGCCATTCTCAAGTCTCGGCGTATATGGCCAACAGAGCTACTAAATCTGAAAAAAAACAAAATTGAGGTTATAATCAAATTACGAAGGTACTGTTACCAAATTTTTACCTTCCCCGAGAGAACTGTGTATCGAAAAAATCACTGCAAAATTATTATACAATAAATTTGTGTGCATTTTATTTTGGTAGCTTTTTAAAAAGGCGGATTTTTTAAAAAGGAGAAGTCACTGGTTAAAGTAAGTCAAGTACGTCACTTAACACCCTGTACGTTTACATATTAACTATAATTAACCTGTATATTTCTTTAATAATTATCATAAATGCTATCGTAAGAATTGCAAAAGCCAAGGAACGCCTTGATCAAAAGATTAGTACGATAACGCCCGTATTTAGTAACATTTACCACAAATTGATAGAAATACCGCTGCGTCAAGTTATCTGTTTGCGGAAATGTGAATCCGTATCTAATTGATTTTATGAGGAAATGTTAATTTAATACACTTTACTCGAAAGATTAGAATCTATTGCCCTCTGACGTCAATACATTTACGGATAAGTCGGGAAATAAAGTAGTTATGTAATTATTAATTTTAGTGTTTAGATTTTTCTTGTTATTGATAATAACCAAGTGGGAATATTTGAGCCTTTGCCCGGAATAATGTTGTATCCAACAAAACTATCAGTGTTGAGTTATTGTTGGAATTGGACATATTAATACGCATTTTTTAAGGTAGAAATTATGGTAATGAAATTTTTTTTAGGCCTGTGGTAGCCTTTTAAAGTTTGGTTTGTGGAAGAATGTTGTATAACGCCATTTATCAAAATCACACGGAGCATGGTTTAATTTATGGGAATAATTGGAGAAAATGAACGTCTTATGGCGTCAACTAGAAAGTCTTCAAAGCGAAGAAGCTGAAGAATGCAGGAAAGTAAAATTTTATCCAGAAAAAATATTATTAATCTTCTTTTTTAGCCGTTGAAACAGTTTTGTGGAATAATGTTGTATGTTGATCTGAAGACAATATCTAGAACGTAAATGATTTCATTTATTCATTTCGTTTTTTTGCTTTTTAAGCTCAAAAATATCAATGACATATGTTAGAAGAGCATATTGCTTTCTGTAAGGTGTGAAGAGTAAAAAAAAACATTTTGTTGAATAACGTTGTACGCGAAAGTGTTCATATACAATATTATTCCAAAAATTCGACGTAAATCCTAGTAATAAACTCTAATTTTATTGCCTTTCTAGACGACTTTTCAATTAAAAGTTTTAAGAAGTATGTTTTGTGTATTTTAAATATAAAATGTTATGAAACATATCTGGTTTCGTTTTTTCAATTTTTCTCGGAATTAGAATATTGTTGAATACAACATTCTTCCGGGCAAAGGGCTCATTTATTAAATAAATAATCTCATTTATCATTGAGCTAACCTTCTGTCGGTTGACTTTATCCTTCTAACAGGCGGTAGGTCTCGTAGGTAGGTAGGTATTCTATATTCAAATTTTGATATAATCGTTTCAGTGAACGTAAGATTGAATGAGATCACAGAACAGAAAATTCCAGGAGTTCTAGCATGGACCATCCATAAAGTCCTATATCAATACGATATTGACTAATTTCGTCAACTATTGTCAGTTAAAAATGTTTGCTATCACGGCCAACAATTGGTAAGAGATATTCCAACCGACGATTGATAAATTTTAGCTAAGTTTTGGTTAACTGTCAATATAAGCATTTATTTGGATAATATCGTTCGTTTTGAAAAATTATTGACTTATTAATGAACGGAGATTAACTAACGAAGCTCTTATAATTGAAAGAAGTCGTATTCGCGATCCATTAACTTAAATAATTCAACTAAGACGCGACCAATTTATTCCGTTCGATCTTTAAGAAACTAAAGCGGTTGAAATATGACTAACGACCTCATTAACTAATTTACTCCCGTTTAGTGTGAAAAAGTAAATGCGAACTGTCAGTGCATATTTAGGTTTGTGTTTCAATTCAACTTTGCCAATTTATTAATAGTTTTCAATTAAAAGATAATTCCTTCAGTGTTGCCAGCGTATATCGATTTCTTATTTATTGCCTGTCAATATCGGTTCGGCTGTCAACGGTGAAACCGTGCTCGGGACATCGATAAAAATCATTAGAAGTTACGTCCATTGAACCAATATTATAAAGTATCGATATCACTGTGCTAGAAGCTCCTGGTGATGGAATGTGATCTATAATCTATACCGAATCAAACAATACTAATGTTGACAATTTAGACAATAGTCAATAAGATATTTCGATTCCTAGCCCCTAGATAGGCATTTGATTATCTGCTCACAAATGAAAATGTCCAGCTGATCGTAAAATTACATAAAAATATTAAGAAAAAAACAACAAAACTAGACTAAGGTTTAAAGATTAAGAAGAATTTAAAACTAATATAACTTAATATTTGCTGAATATGTACGTATACCTAATATATCCTTGACTCTCTTTCCTGAAATTATTTAGAGTAAAAAATGCAAATAAAATTTTGGTCTCCGGTGTCTTTTTAGATGTCTTATTTTTTGTTTCAAAATTTCTTTCTTAAAAACCAACAATTTTTTTTTCTTCTGCATGTCGTCTATGGTTACTTGGCCGAGTAACCGACTATGCCCACACCCACCCTCTACCACAATACCTACTATTTTCTTATGTTTGTAGGTGAAAAAAAAATCTGAAATGTCTAAAATTTAATTAACATTTTTTACTCCAAATAATGTCAGGAATCACTGGTCAAAAGTAGGTCAATTACATCCCTAACAATCTATATACATTTTTATTGTAATCTCGTGATTTGACTCAATGTGCAAATAAATGTGACACAGAAATTGTACAGCTGTCTGGCAGATAATAATTGATTCCCGAGGCAATTGATGATTTCTGCCCACTTCCTAGACAAGGGATCGGCAACCCGCGGCTCGAGAGCCGCTTGCGACACTTTGCATAAGCGTTTGCGGCTCTTTAGACATCAAATCCTATTTCATCTACTTTCAACCAGCCGTCATGAAATGAAGCTGCCAAACGAACTGTAAATTGAACGGTTCCATGCCAACTGAGAATAAAGTCAATTCAACACCTCCTTGAAAAGTCATTAAAAGCTATGAAAAAAGTAATTTTACATTAGCCGATAACCCTAACCTAACATAACCTAACCTAACCTAACATAACCCATTTAACCAATTTTTTAGATATACTTTTTATCACTAAATGACTTATCTGAGATGGTTCTGAGTTGGTTTTATTCCGAGTTGTCCGGTCACCGATTTGAACAGCATCAGTGATGCCAACTCGACTCTTCAGTGTTAAATTTTCAGATATTCTATAGCTTTTTTATACAAAACTCATACAACACGTAGAATGATAATTTAAAAGTCTTGTTTGGTTTTTTTTACATTAATTCCACATAGGAGGCCCATGAGAAAAATAATTTCATATTTGTATAACATGTCATATTTGGGGATGCTGTGTGGGCGGTCTTTTTAAGGAAGCGATGGAGAAGAAGCTCTGGAAAGAAAACGGTACGAGGGGTGGATACGAATCTAAGAGTCTGTCTGTCCAAGAATGATGGACGTGTGAATCCATTCCTCCCGCTGCGGTGCAAGTCGATGGGCCGGAAGAGTAACCTGGATACCGTTCAAAATATGTGGAAGTTTTAAAGTTTATTTTCTGAATATGAAATATTTATAATTATTATTAATAATTTTAAAAAAGATCTAAAGACGGGCATTCCGAAACTGTTCCACTGGTCGTTACGGCGTAAAAAACGCCACTGGCTAGTATGACGATTGTCCCCAACCGCGTGACGTTAACACCGACTCATCCATAAATAAAAAGTAACATGTGATTTTGGCGGCAAAATTTTGAAATTATCGTAATTTTATTCTTAATTTTTTTGAGAATAAATAAAACATTGAAAATACCCTATTATGTGGCTCTTTGATATATTTTGATCGTCCAGTTGATTAGTTAGACATCTCGGAAAAATCGAAAATTGTATTGAGTACCTACGCAGTTATATGTAAAAGTGTACCCTATATCTGGCACAATACTCAGATTACTAATAAACACCACCAAATCAAATATAATGCAGAAAAACTTGTGAAATAAACAAAACGTGGGCCCGGGTCACTGGTTGGATATTTCAAAATGTCATAGTAATGTACCGGACCGTTATGTCTCTCAATTTTATAGCATCTATACTTCTATACTAATATTATAAATGTGAAAGTGAATGTGTTTGTTTGTTACGCTTTCACGCCTAAACCACTAAACCGATTTTAAAAATTCTTTCACCAAGAGAAAGTTAAATTATAAGCGAGTAACTTAGGCTGTACATATTGGTAAGCTCGGCGTTATGGAATTTGTATAAATGAAAATGTGTGTATTTCATATATTTTAGCGGCAGGGAGGAATGGCAGGGGGAAGGTGGAAGAGAACGGGGACGCACGGGAAAGGACATGCAGGGAGAATCAATTTATTTCATTGAGTGGTATTGCCACGCACGCCGGGTACCAGCTAGGATTTAATATGTAAAACACAGACCTGTGTGAATAATATGAGATTTACGGTAAGCATTCGAATATCTCTTTATTCATTATCTTAAAACTTAGTATTTGGAGATGTCTGACTAATCAAACGATCAAATCAAACTAATTGGACGATCGATTTTCTTATCTGTTTCATTGACAACATGGCTGCCGACCCCTGTCGTAGACCAAAGAGGCTCGAGCAAATAAGTGACTGTTGTGAGACTGTATCAAACAGCGGCAGATGCCATTTGACCTGCGTGGGTTGAAGAGTTAATTTTACTAGCAATGGCAACAACGAGCTGGGAACACGAGGGCCCGCACTGTCAAGAAGTGCCCACTGACCATTATTTGTTCAAGAAGTGGGTGTAACATCATAGAGTATGCAATCAATTCACCTTTGGCCAGCTGGAGATGCTGTAATATCGAGTAGATCGTGTTATTTAGTGATGTCTCTTATGTTTTCTCCAGAGACATTCGTAATTAAGTGAATACTGGGATTGCATAGTCCAGTAACTTGGTTGCTTATTGATTGCTTTAGGTTCTAGTAACACAGTTGCTGTTTATTGACGTATCGTAATTTATAATACTTCTGAAGAAAAACATCCTTCCATGCTGAAAGCTAGTTTTGATCTGCCGAACTGCTGAACTCTAATGATGGCATCACCGAGGAACCGGCTAAGGGGCGCGGAAGCTGAGTGTAGTTTACGGCTAGACTGAACGTCTTGTGCATTCTTGCTGGAACTGCCAATCGATTGGAGAGGACTCCCACCCGTTTGCCATGCCCTTATTATTTGTGTACTGTGTCTTCCTCCCATGCAGGAGCTTGTAGGATACGCTGGATGCAATCACCCAGCGTTTGCCTCCTCGTGGACTGTCACCAACCTGTCCCACTGTCTTGTCTATATTTTGTCATACTAACATATTATATTATTACTATTGTAAATTTCCCGCTAAGCACTTGCATACTGCTTACTAACAACGTATGCAGGGACACTGGAAGTCTAGATTCGTTCTAAATTAAAAGTAGCTTCGTTCTTTCAAAAATATTAGAGTCTTTGCTAGAGCCTTGAAGGAGTAACCATCTGTTACCAGGGCGGGTATAAAGATGGATAACCTCCAATAACTCCAATGTTTAATTTCGGTTACCTTTAGGCACAATTCGGCAATGTGACCCGAAGAGCCCTTCGACCTAATTGTAGTAATGTAGGAACTGATTACACAAAATATAACTAAGTTTCCCCAAAAAGATGTGCAGAGAGGATGTACCGCCAAATAACTAAAGTATAAAACATATTTTCATTCAAATGCATCAAGGAATAATCTACTTGTCTATAAAACAAATTTATTTACAGTGTCAATTTTTTGTACTGATACTCTGGAATGTACATGTTCAGTATATAGACAAGTAGTTTTTTCCTTGATGCATTGGAATGAAAATATATGTTCATACTTTTGTTATTCGGCGGTACATTCTATCTGCACACTCCTTTAGTTATATTTTGTGTAAGTATGTACACCGTATTTTCCCTAAACCGACCGCATATTGTTTATAAGCCCGGGGCTAACTGTCAGGGTTTAACTGACATGGAACCGATGAGACGTGATATTCGCTGTTATTGCCACAGTTACAGAATTACAGAAATTGATAGAATTTTGGAAGAACGTGTAAGATCACACGTGCGCCAATAATTTATGGATACGGAACAAAACCTAATAATAATTATAAATTTCAGTGGTTGATTGAAAACTCAAATAAGAATTAGAGCTTGTGTGCAATATGCATGCAGACTCGATTCATTCAAAGTGCTATGCGTTTTGTCCCCGGGCGTGACTTTGTTCGCGTTTCAATTACTAAATATAATGCATTATAAATACATTATATTATATATCGTTGGATATTCCACATTGCACATTGTCCGTAGCGGCCTTTGCAGGCGAGTCTAGTAGGGTGGGCCATCATTGTTTTTACTGATATTGTTCCCTCGGGTCTCAGAAAATGTGAATGACTATTTGAATTTTCACGTTCAGTAGTACTTTTGGCCTCACACCGAGGCTTGAATATGTTACAATAAATTAGGGTGTGTCATTTTTCAATTATAAAAAAATTTCAATTGTAAAACGTTTGAATTGATATTAATTTTTAGGTACCTAGGTATTCATAATAATCAAGTTTATATAAGCAGCTAGAGTGTGAAATACAATCTTTGGAAGGCGGTTCCCACACAACAGTTGCTTTTTACAAGTCTCTACCTGAAATCATTGATCGCTAGCTACTATCAAAAGTCAAACCTAAAAATGCGTTTTGATGAACTAAAAAGCCCAAACTAAAGATTTTTATTTATTTATTTATTGACGCTCCATTGGGCTTTTACATATCAAATACAAATTTCATTTATAACAACAGTATAACATAAATAAAAAAGATTACAAAATATATAAATAAAGCATAAACTCAATATAATAAATGAGAATATAATTATTGCTAAATTACGTTTGAGAAATCATAGGTAAAATTCATATACCTAAGAGCAAAAAAAACTTTAAAAAATCAAATTCTTATATAATTACTCGTTGTTTGCATCTAGAATAAAAACAAACAAAAGAAAATTGAAATAAAAAGTGGTGGAATAATTTATGTGTCAAAGTTTAAATTAAATACGTCAGCGGCATAAGTTAGTTCCTTGCCCAACCTATGTATTCTTTCTAACACAGAATTCACAGCGAAGTTATTGTTGTAAAATAAAATATTCCGCCTGGTGTATTTTGGAGGTATATGTATATATAACAAATTTATAGCGTCAGGGCAGTCCAATCTTGAATGAATAATTTTATGTAATAAAGGGAGATCAAATGATGGGTTTATATTTGTCTGACGTGTCGTGTCGTGACGCGTCAGAACGATATCGGTTTCATCTATTATCGAATAACAAGCCATCACAACACATGGCGACACACCAATATAAATCTCACCATACTAAATGCATGGAACCGATACCGTTCTGACGCGTCACGACACGACACGTCAGACAAATTTAAATCCGCCACAATTTCCATAGGTACGTGATGGTTGTGGAGGGTGTTAAATTATTATGTAAAACTTGTAATATTAATAAAGGGAGATCAAATGATGGGTTTATATTTGTCTGACGTGTCGTGTCGTGACGCGTCAGAACGATATCGGTTTCATGTATTATCGAATAACAAGCCATCACAACACATGGCGACACACCAATATAAATCTCACCATACTAAATGCATGGAACCGATACCGTTCTGACGCGTCACGACACGACACGTCAGACAAATTTAAATCCGCCACAATTTCCATAGGTACGTGATGGTTGTGGAGGGTGTTAAATTATTATGTAAAACTTGTAATATTATCCATAATTAATAGAAATTGCGGGTTCTTTTGAGGGGTGATTCCGATTCTACTTAAGGATAAGAAATTATCCTTATCCTTAAAAATAAGACCTTTTCGCTGTCATCAGAGGGAACTAGAATCGCAGTTACCGAAAAGTCGTTAATTTTAAAGTTAAAGGGAATTCCTTATCATTAAGTGGAGCCGGAATCATCCGTTAAAGTCTGTAATTTTAATAACCTTAAAATTAAAGACCTAATTATTAATATGGAGTTGCCATTAAGTTGATAAAGGTTAAGGACAATTCCTTATCCTAGTGGAACCAAAATCGTCCCTCTGGAGTCATTACATCATTGCGGAGGATCGTGACCCCACGCCACAATCGCTTAATATAACGTTATATTTGATTTTTTTAATATAAGTATTCGATTGCGCAAGTATGTTCCCTGACTGTAATTAAATTCGATAAAACCTTACCCCAAATAAAACCCCACCCTTCTGTCCGTTGTCGTGTCCATTGTCGAATTCCTAACAGAACCATTATGCATTTTGGTTTGGTGTAATCATGTTGGGACCGACCTTGTCAGTAATTATTTCCATTGTTGACTGCCGTGTGCCATATATGAACGCTTTATTTTGTTATAATATGTTTACCTTCGGTTTATGCAAAACCTGGTAGCTGGAACTGGAATCATCACCAAAACGGGTAAATCATTTTTTAAAGAGCACATACAAATCCGTGCACTTGGATAGTGGTTCAAATTGCAAGGAAAAATCTCTTTAAAATGATTCTACTGTACCCTTTTTATGACTGTTTTTCTAACCTTATTGTTTTATAACCTTAAGATGAAGTGAATGAATAAAAAATCACGTGCTTTTTGAAAATTTGATCGCTTAGAAGTATTATAGATGTTTCAATTAAATACTGCGAGTAGAACACATCTTGGCCTTAGAGAATGTGGATCATTTTTTTAAGTCTAGAAAAAAATAAAGTATTTGGTCTATAAAAAAATCTTTCAAGTGCAAATTATCCTACATATAAACCCTTTTTCGGATATGGTTTTATTGTATAATGTGGAAAATTCAGTTTTTTTTTATAATAATCGAAAAAATGATATTTTTGCCTGAACTTCACAAAATAAAATAAAATATGCATTTTCGCGTTGTTATTTTTGAAATCAATCAAGACGGCCGGCACTCTACGAATTTGTATTTTTAAAGTGAACCTTATGCCATCGACGTATGAACTATGCATTTGTCGCACGCATTTTGTATCAGTTCCGTGATTAAATTTAAAATTTCCTTGTTATTTACGGGCCTTTACGAGATCAACTTGTATAAACTTGTACAGATCAACTTGTATAAATCAAATACCTTTTCCGATCTTTCCAAAAGCTTTTTCTCAAATCTTGTCAAGTATTTTTAAATCCCTCCCAAAAATAGGCCTGGATTCCGATTTCAATTTTTTCCTGGACTACTGTGATCCAGTGATAAGGTGATTTTACTTCAATTTTTATGACTGCTGTTTCATATTTTTCGGTCGATTCGTATTATAACCAACGCAACGAGAGTTCAGTTAACGCATTAAAATAGCATTAAATGTTTTTGTGCATCGATATACACCTCCACTAGCTAGGAACAGTTTTGTTCGGGCCTATTTATGATCACTAGCGGAAGAGGAACAACAGGTGCACTCGAAGCTTATAGTGTGTCCTATCCACATCGGTGCCTATTCAATTGGTACTGATATCGCCAGAGTAATAATATCAGTTTTGATTATTTTAAGTTCGCTTCGTTATTAATAGATTTGTTTTCAGTTTTCCTGCCACGATCGGTTTATTTTACTGTTCATCTCATTTATTCATTGGACTACGTATACTACTAATAAATATAGGATGTAGATAATGGCCAATGTTGATCATACACACACAACGCACATATATATCTAAATATATAATTCAATCCCGAATATTTTCACATTCGGATAAACTTTTTTAATAAACTTCAGTACTTTAACAACAACAATGTAATGGTTTTACGCTCATTCGAACATGTGTACCGTCTCGCTCGATGCTTTTTTGCTCGATGCAAAAAAGATTCTTGGTCCGTAATTCTTGCTTGATGTTCGAAGGAAATTTACGATTTGACTGATCGTCTTGGTGGTACATCTATGGAGTCTTATGTCGAGCTGTTTGAGCACGTGGACGC
Source organism: Glyphotaelius pellucidus (assembly GCA_936435175.1). NCBI lineage: Eukaryota > Metazoa > Arthropoda > Insecta > Trichoptera > Limnephilidae > Glyphotaelius > Glyphotaelius pellucidus. The sequence continues at coordinate 3,317,029 of OW386553.1, read as the reverse complement.
AAACGACGAGCACGATTCCAAGTCAACATGTTCGATCGAGCCAAACCGTCCGGCATATACGAGTGCATAACATGGAAACACGGAGAGAGAGAGAGAGAGCGAACATCAACTTTGGTGGGGATTATATAAGAGAGAGGGGTATGGTTGGGTGTAGGGAAGCAAAATGGAAACATGTCTAAGATTGGGCTACTCAATAAACCTAAGGCCATTCGTACATGGAAATACTTACTTACAAGCGACTCTTACTAGCATACGCTCGTGAGTATCCGCCATACTGTTTTGCTAGTGTTCGTACAAGATGCTACGCTGACGTAATTTGCGCGATATTGACAGTACTGACAGCACGCTACGGGAGTTCCATTCGCATCTACTACTAGTTTGGAACTACAGAAATGGCGTCCGACCATAATTTGAGTGCTAAATTTGTTTCGGAGGGGGAAAATATCCATGTTCATGTAACTATAATTTACTGGAATACATAAGAAAGGATTTAGCGGAGAAGACGTGAATTGAAATTAGAAAAAAATCAACTTGACATCATTCTCGTGTAGTTCCTTGGCGGCGACGAATGCCTTATAATTATTATTTATTTCGTTGTACGGGTAAGCCCAAAATGATTATCCGTCGTTTTTTACGCTTACATAAATTCCACGCCTGTACATGAAAAAATGATCAACTTCGTACCGTGTACTGAAATAAGCATTAAAAAGTAGCATATCGGTAGGCTACTTGTAGTTTCGTCACGATCACTTAACTTGGAAGTATCTCCATGTACGAAGGGCCTAATTGTTTATTTATTAGAGTGAATTTCAAAGTCCAATGTAATATAGAAAAAAAAGATTTTTAAAATAGCTAATGACCGTTATGAGTAGTAAATGCAGTACACTTTTATGTAACGCATATTGCGCCATGTAGATAAGAATTTCGAAAATAACATTTTTTACATAAAATCCAGTTTTTATTTTATCAGAAAATGTATTTTCCAACATTGAATGACTAATTTTGACCACATGAAAGAATTTGCAAACCGGAAATTGGTGATTATTTTCTTCACATTGATTGTTTAACAAATAATAATTAATTATGTAAAATTATAAATTAATCAAATTAGAACCTCACGCCGAGTCATCGATGAAGTCACGCGTACCAACCCTGCGCACAAATGCAATTATTATTAATAGCTAGGATATTAATAGCTCATTTACATTAAATTGTATATTATTATGAGAGAATCGTCGCTCAGAGGTTCGGTGGAGTCCTCACCTGAAACTAAAGGGTAAATAATCAATAAAAATAAAAATAGTTATTTATTCATCCAAATTTGTGAACACAATATAGTACGTATGTACTTACTACCATAAATATACCAGTATAATAGATTCCTCTGGAAGAAATTTTTATTTGTTTAATTACTTAAATCATTGATAATGTAACTAATCATCTAATTGTTATGCAGATTTCTGAGCGTATATTGTTGACTAGTTCTTCATTATACAATTCTTTCTCATTCCCGCATCGCTTCGTTTCTTGCAAATTAGGGCGAGGATGCTAGTGATTATTTTTCACCCCGCGCGCCGCTCAGGTTCACAAATGTGATCCCTGGCCTCCCAGCACAGTCAACCGATAAGGATTGATAGGATAACGTTCATTCCAAAGGACAGCTGCAGATCGCCAACGTACACACAGCAGTTGATGTGAACACTTAGTCATTGTGAACTGTTACATATTCGTTGGCGTTCTGCACTCATGCTAGAGAACAACGATGAGAAGTTAACGAAAGTTATCCTATCAATCCTTATCGATCGACCGTGCTAGAGGGTCCGGAAGGAATATTACAGCTTTGATTACCGATCAAATGTCAAGTTTTAATGCAATAGAGCAAGTTACTGCACTATTTGGGTGAAACTTTGGCAGGATTGAATCAAGAGATGCTTTGTAAACCTCCTGATTTCGGAGTTCAGCTAACCCCGAATGAAAATACTCGCTGAAACCCTTTTGGTAAAAAAGAGAGCACGAGGGATTTTCAATATTTTATGTTGTTTGCGTATCTTTAAAGTCATCCGTGCACATAGTAGAGGCAAAAAAAATAAAGATCAATTTTTTAAGATACAAGTGTGTTTTATACCACCAGTTAAAATTAAATATGTATAAAAAATACTGTTACTTTTAAAACAGTTTATAAAATATCTAGAACATTTGTCTATAACAAATGTCTATATAGTTTATAAAATGTCATACTAAAATACTTGCAGAACTTGATAATAAAGCTATCAAATTTAATTTTAATTAAATATAAAAAAAAAGAAAAAAATTATAGGCGTTAAAGTTAAAGGTAAAAGAGTCTACACACGGAAGTTAAGAAAAATGACGAATTGCGGAATGCTAAGTACTAAATGATTTTAAATATTAGATATAGGACATCACAACACTCAACAGTCATGAATGCATGAATGGAGTCCCCCCTGATGGCCCTCTGGAGACGGGAGACGGTCAAATATCCTCCATAAACGGCTGCTTGCATTCATTTTTGTGCTTCATATTTTGTTCGATTTCATTTTGCTTGCTTATTCATTTTTATTTTGCGTACGCATTGTTACTTCGTTACTTTTTATTATTATTTATCTAATTTCTTTATTGTTTTCTCGAAGTACTAAATGTATTGCATAAACTATTATTATTATAAAGGCTGATAGTCTTTCCCATAAATAAAACAAACGCAATAAGACGTCTTGCGTGTGATGCGGAGATTTATTATTGTTAATTGCGAACAACAAAAATATAATCAATTGCATTTATATTTCTGTGGAAGAGAACAGTAAGATATATTAAGTCCACGTCTACCCACTACCCATGACATTAGAAATTAGATAGATTCCACTGCAAATTATTCTTCAGACTACTTCCTGGTGAAAAAGACTGCTTTTCATTTCCTGATGAATACGTTTACTTAAAAAAGCATTTTACTGATTGTGTAAATGTATGTGCTTTTCCGCATATGTTTCAAGGATTTCTTCTTAATTAAGATCGCAATTAGACAAATTGAAAAGGACCAAGGACCTTCCAATAAAAATTGATTGATAAATGATATTCGAAATAAAAAAGTATTTTTATTTATCTTTTGATTCGTGAAATCAGGCACCTTGGAACATAAGTATTATTTGAGATACAAATGAAATCGTGAAACGGAAACAAAAAGAATTTCATTTGCAGATTTATTTCAAGAAGATAATGATGATATCACGTTTTTATTTTGCCTAACCGGTTTCAGCATTTCATTCTTCTAACCAAAGGTATCGTTGGATATGAGACGTATTATAATACTCTGTGTATAGCTTCGTGAAAGACCACCATTCTGAATCGAAGTTTTGGTTGCTTTAAAGGGCCTTAAGGGACTAAGTAAACCAAATTCTTGAGATTTCACTTAGAAATATTTTAAATGATTTAATTAAATACAGCGAGTAGAACAGCCTTTGAAACACTCGTGTATTTTTTTTAATCGTTTTTTAAAGCCCAGAAAAATATAAAGTATCAGAAAGGCTATTCCCTAAAATTTGTGATAAGAGATCGTTCTCCCGCGAGAAGCGCTCTTAGTTTTTATATCGGTCGATGTCAAAATTTCAGCTGTGAGCTGTCACATATTTTAGTTTGGGTCGTTTTAAACACGAATTCCTGCAAGTATGCGTGATTATTTATTCATTTAATAGCTGTAGAAAATCACACAAATCTGAGAGCACTTCTCGGGGGAGAACGATCTCTATCACAAATTTTAGGGAATAGCCTTTCAGACCTATAAAAACTGCTTTAAAGTTCGAAATCGCATACTTACGAACGTATAATGTGGAAAATGATCGTAACACATTTAAATATTTGTGCCAGAAGAGCTATTCTGTATCTTTTGTGAGACCGAGATAGATCTCAGGCGAGATCTCCTATCGGTATTTTCTTTTTCTATGGGCCGATATCAGAATTTCAGCTGCGAGCTGTCACGTATTTTAGTTTAGGTCGTTTTAAGTACGAATTTCTGCAAGTATGCCTGATTATTTATTCATTTAACAGCCGTAGAAAATCGCACAAATCGGACAGGAGATCCCGCCTGAGATCTATCTCGATCTCACAAAAGATAGAGAATAGCTCTTCTGAGTTTCGCAAAATAAAATAAAGCACGCTTTTTGGCGATGTTTTTTGGTGAATAAATCAAAACAGGCGGCTGGTTTTAAACGGGAAATTAAACCTCATCGTCATCTACATAAGGAGTGTTATTGATAGCGGCCTGATCCAGAATTTTACACGACGTGGTGCATCACAGAAGACCAGATCTCAACAGCCAGATGTGTCTCAACCACAATCTTCCCATATCTTTCTTTTCCCTTCAGTCCCACAACGCAGGGGTATTGGGGATGCCATAGACCCAGTGTCTCCATAAGGAAGTACATAGTTGAAAGTTGGAACTCTTATGCGATAATTAATCACTTGAAAAAACTGTTTTAAAAAATTGAAGAAAATTATCACAGATGAGGCGTGGATTATGGTGCAACAAGTGTGTACATTTTTTTAAATTAAAAATGATGTAATGATTCATAACTGTATTAGTCACTGTGTACTTTAATAACAATAGACATTAGTATGTTCAGAGCGTTGTTTGTTCTAACCTTATTACAACTTCGTCTAAACTAAACCTAGTCTCGCTACATATGTTTTTACATGACTAATGGAAGGTTCCATTGGTTTAGATTTTACTAGATTAACCTTTACTGAAAAAGAAGAACACATATTAATTTAATGAAAACAAATAACTTTGTGTACACCACTATTTAATTAACAATATCCACATGTTTCGAAAACTATGTTTTCTTCGTCAGGATAATAAGTTAATAAAAAATAACAAAAGACAAACAAGTATAGACAAATTAGAACATATACAAAATATTAGAAAGGAGATGTGATTAATTACTTAAAATATCATTAAAAACAATTATATAAAATAAAATATAAAAATTATTTTAGTATGGGTAAAAAATTACATTAACATAATAAAAATCTTTTAAAACAAAACAGGAAGTCTAAATAACAAAATAAATTATTATAAATATAAGTTTTAATACGAAAATAAATTTAAAAGATGGCTATTTTTAAAAAAACGTTTGGTTATTTATAATATTTAATTTACTATTAACACTTTTCCTAATTTCTAAATAATCTAATTGTATACCCGTTGTGTTAGTGTGTAAAATTTTTAAACCTTTATTAATATCAAAAGAATGACCTGTTTCCGAAATGTGGTTGGCAAATTCTGAATAATTATTGTTATTTAAACATCTTAGATGTTCCTTAACTCTGGTGTTAAAATTTCTAGAAGTCTTCCCGATATAAAAAAAGTTACAATCATTACAAATTAATTTATAAACCCCAGATTTGTTCAAGAAAACACCTTTGTCCTTGTTATTTAATATATATTTTTTTAATTTGTTATTGGCGTAAAAAGCTGGTTGGATATTATCTGGCATGTTTTTAATTATCAAATTTGAAGGTTTATTATTTAAAAATACAATTTTTCTCCAATTATTATTCTTGTCAACTACGTGTGGATAAACAAAAGATCTAAATTAAATAGTTAATTGGTAATTAAATAGTGGTGTACACAAAGTTATTTGTTTTCATTAAATTAATAATGACGCCACAAAGTGAATTTGCGAATTTTGAAGAACTTATTAATTTATTATTTGTAATGCCCAATGATTTAAATATGCACTAATAAACATTGCCAGAAAGCAATAAAAAATGAAGGACTAACAAAAATATCACTTAATTTATTTTTATATAAATTTCCTTTACTGATCGGCTAGTTTGAAATTCGTTTTTGAACTTCGTTCTTTTATTGTAAACCTTTATCTTAAAGTATGTGTTTGGAACGTTCGATTCGTTTGAAATGTTAGTCGTTGAATCGCCTCGATTAAAAAAATGTCACAAATAATTAAGTAGTTGCAACAAAAATACGTTGCGCAAAAGGATATCGATGTATGACTCGTCAACTCTATTACCGGCCTGTATTTTGCTTCAGAATAATATAAATGATTTTCTTGAACGGATTGAACATATCGATGGCCAGATAAGTCCGTAAAACAATAAAATACGAAATGGATATTAAAATATCTGCCAAAATGGGCTCTTCCCAGTGTCAAACAGCAACAAAATTAATAAACATGAAATTTCTTCGAAATTCTAAATAATGAAGTAGACACAAAGACACAGAGAAAAATAAATTTCGTTAAAATCGAGTTAAATCACGCTTAAACATTGAAACAAACTGTCCTCGATGCAATACAAGGTGCGTAATAAAATAATAATAAAACTAAAAAAGCAGAATAATAGATATATGCAAAATAAATTATTTCAACAATAAGTATAATATATGATTATTAAGTTTATTAATCATATTATTAATGATTATTAAGCTTGGACGCAATGTGTGGTAAAATAGAAGTTGAATTGTACCTTAGAAGAGTGTCGACTATCGTCGTTTGTGTCTAATGCACGGACATTTACGGAAATAGCCGATGATACATGGGCTCCCACAGTGTTAAACAACAGAATAACTTAGAGTTTCCTTTAGTACGGACGTCTGGTCCAGTTAAATATTAATTGTACACCTTACGATAACATAAATAAAGCAACTTGTAATCTTGACGAACCTTGATCTTTATTGAAGTTTTTCCGAACATGTTTCAAGTAACGTCAATCACTGGAATTGAAGTTCATCACAATAACTGAAAATAACATTTGTTCCGCGAGTAGTAAATAATCTACATTATATATTTATCGCGAATCTCATTGTAAACCACCATTCAGAATATTTTATTTATTTATTTATTATTTATTTATTTATTTATTACACGCCCTAATGGGCTTTTACATTCTAATTTATAAGTTGAGTACACATTTATTTTAAGTATTTGAAAATTAAAACAATGAAGAAAATATAATGTAATGAAAAAAAAAACTGTAAACAACACAAGCATATGTATGCATAATAAAAATAAAATACATTTGTAGAAATGATATGAAGGCTTACATAAAAAAATATTGAATATAAACAAAAAATTGCAGAAATTATATAAACGTCTATTTGTGCCAACACTGACGGATCTGTCTATTGATTTACATTCCTTACCTTTACACAATACATGTTACATAATTGTGATATTTACATAAAGTAGGTAAATTAAATCACCATACTGGCGGCTGCCTGTTAAATAGAGGATAGTTACTTAGTATAAATGATGCTAAAAATGGAAAAATTATAGTAAAAAGTAGAATATAGAAAAGAGAAGAGAAGTAAATTAGCATTAGATTATGGAAATGTACACAACTTTTTTCTTTTTTTAGTTTGTACGCATATAATGCTTGAGATGGCTTTAGTCGTGTCCTTCAGATTCACGTCATAGTCACTTGCTTGGGAGACTTGTGTGGTAACCACATAAAAAAAATCTTCAAGTTTACATAAAATGTGGCATTTATTTAAATCCAGCTGAGTGAGCCCAAATGCAATTTCATTTCTCAAAATAGAGGGATCACCTGGTAGATTTCATATCAGCGGATCGCTTAACAAACAATCATAACAATAACGATAGCTCTAGGTGCGGGTATGTGTTTGTAATGCAATGTTTATTAGTAGAATTGTACAATGTACTCACACGTACTGTACATGCTAGTTGTTAGTTGTTAGTAAAACCAAAGGCATTTCCTGTCAAGACCGCAATTGTATTAACGTCGCCGTCTTCTTAAGGGCATTTGAATTAATTTACTTTAATATTCACATATTAATTTTACGAAAACAGATAAACGTTTTTCATGGAATGCGTAGGTGTAGTAAACTTTTTATGGTTATAAAATTAATGATGCGCATTAAAACCGTTACTGACATAATTCAATTTGTCAGTCTGGTTTTTCTAAACAGTCACTATTAGCTAATTTTGCTATCCAATTTCGACCGTTTTTAGTTGCCGAGTATTCCAGAACGTTGGGTTTGAAGTTGGCAATACACTCTGTGAGTCTATACATTGAAATTGATAACTTAACGATATCAGATCGGTAGGCGTGACTTCCGATGTTTTTAAATCGATGTCCAGAGCACGGTTTTACCGCTGGGGCCAAACCGATATTGACAGGGACTAGATAACTGAGAAAACGATATATGCTGGCAACACTGACGGAACTGTCTATTGATCTATCGACCACCACAACACGGGCATGTGCCTAGCATGGTGGTCGAAAAATCATAAAATTCATGTAACAAACATTATAATGAATAAAGAAAAAAAAAAAAAAAAATTACATTCCTTACCGTCAAATCGGTATGTAAAAAATAGAAATCTATTATTTCTATTATTATTGTTATTATTATCATCAGTATATTAATACGTGAAGCAAAAACTTTGTACCCCTTCTTACGAAAATTGCGCGGACGGAGGAGTATGAAATTTCGCACACTTATAGTTTATACAGAGAAGGAGTGAACAATGCTAATTTTTTTTTAAATCATGCGTAAAACATGCGTAATACATTAAATTTAAATTAATTATGGTCGAATTTCGACCGCTGGGCAACCACCAGTACTAACAAATGGACAATTTCGAATTGAAATATTAAAATTAATATACATTGGCTCTTCGCCAGTTTGACACTACACGGGAGTTAATTAGTTAATGAGGTCTCTATTCGTACTGGATCTACATTCATTTATCCAAGATCGAACGAAATAAATTGATCGCATCTTAGATGAATTAATTAAGTCTATGTAATGCGTGAACGATTTCTTTCAATTCTAAGAGCTTCGTTAGTTCACCTCCATTAATAAGCCGCTTATTTTGCTAAACGAATATTGCTAACTGACCATAGATGTCGGATTTAGTCAACATCATTATTTAGGCGAGTCTTCCGACAAAAAATATTTCAGCTTAATATGATGATGATGAGAATAGTAGGAGGTCGCGATTTCATGTTTTTAATTATTAACATTTAATTAATAATAATGACCAGTTTGCGGCTGGCGGTGGCAAAACTAAAATTCCAGAGACGCTCATTATTAAATCAAAAAAATTAAATTATACGTATTTAACCGATTAAATAAGTTTTATGGGGCCAACAGACTTAGCTATAAAAGATCATTTGGTTTTGGCCTATTTCAGCATATCGCTCGCCACACATTTCCAACGTTTTTGCCACCACCAGCCGCTTAGGTACTAGTAATGACACGTTCCAGAATGGCAGATAGTCTCAGCATCGCTCAGAACCATTCAGAATTGAAATGTTGCTTGAAATAGCTTTAGTCGTGTTTGGTGACCGAATCTGACAGATATTTCCCCACCTTCCTCTCTCCCATCTCCTTCCCCTCTCTTTAGCATAAAATCTTACCCCAACTGAGGAGCTTCTCCTCCCTTTAGCCTTAAAACTTACCCCTCTTCAAGACCTTTTTTTTCAAAACTCAGCGAATACTTAACGCAGTTTCATATTCATATATATACTACGGTTTAAATATAAAAATACCAGGACTGAGCATTTCTAAAACTCTCTCGTAGAGCTAGACTACATGAAGTTAGTAATAGATATGCAGATGTGTCGAATCTATTTAACTGCACGGAAGGCAGGGTCAAGAATTACTACACTACCATAACACGAGAAACACGGCCCCAAGACGAGAAATGCAAAGCAAATTAGTTTGCAGTGCAACTTTGCAATAAAATCCCGATTAAAATTACTGAGATTAAAAACACGTTTAAATTTAAAAAGAAATTAAGAAACTAAGTCCACCTCCAATATTGATGTTTAGTTAGTGATTAAATAAAATTAAAACCTCTCAAATACGCATGTCATTTAAAAATACGCAAAATACTCGCGATGTAAACGAATGCACGAAACTTCACGAAGGATTATGATAAAAAATATTGGCGAATCATTCTTCCTGCAGTTTATCTTTTCCATGTTGCGTTCTTCTTTTATCTTTTCCTGCTTTTTATTTATTATATTTACTGTTGGTTTGTCGTGCATTTTAATAGAATAGTCATTCTCAGCTGACCACCGTACCACGGGACTGGAAAGCACCAATATAATATGAATATACCAATGTATAGGTACGTTTATCTATGTTATGCTGATAATTGTTGAACATGTGATGTTAAAATAATTTTAGAACGCCATTTATACTGGTTTATAATAAAACATGACCCAAATACAAAACCGCAAGACAATAATAAGAATATTTTTGCAATGTTAATTATTGTTGTCATGTCATATTGATGACATTGACATATTATTTTAAAGCAGTGGGCACTTATCACTCTGCCTTAGAATAAAGAAGCATTAGTTAGCGTAATTCGTGACTTAAAACTTTAACTTTAAACTGCACAAAAACAATCGTAATACTAGGTACGCAACCCTCCGCAATTCTAAATTCCAAAATGGCGAACGTCAAACAGCTGATTCGGAATGCCCACCGAATGCCTGACAACAACTGTTATTTGTCAAACATCCCTAATACCGTGCTGGGAAAAGTTTAGGCGGGAGAAACAAAAATTAACTTTAAAAATTAAATTAACTATGAAATCTTGATCAATATATTTATTTTTTTAATACCATTAATTCTGATAGACGGTTAAAATTGATAAAAAAATACTGGAATTCCTTATTGAAGAATTAAAAAAATCTCCATACAAAATACCCAAGCAACGTGTTTATCAGGGCCCAAATGACGTCACACACACACCCCGCCTCTTGCCGCTCGGATTCCGCTCGTTTTGGCGGGCTTAATAAAATTTTAACTTTGAGAATTAATTTAATTATGAAAACGAACGTAAAAAAATTACTAGTATTTAAGTTTGAATGTGAAAATTGATAAAAAAAATTGACTCAACTTCCTTATTGGGATTTTCGATTGTGATATTGTCACACATTGTGACCCAATATCCTAAAACATATATATTTTTTAATAATAAGGAAACAGTGCTACAATTTAGTGCATTGTTATCCATCTATTCAGTAAGTAATCACAGAAGGTCGACGTGGTCTTCAACCGAGCCTTGGCTCGAATTGATTGTGTCATTAGCAACAAAACAACCGCTCTATCCACATAAAAAGCACCGTAAATAATAACCAGAAGGCAATAATATTATGGGCACTTATTTATTTATTTATTTGTCAGGGAACCGCGACGTCGAGGCCATGTTGAATTTGCTACAAAATATGAAAATGATAATATTAACGGAATAACAATATTCAATAAATTTTGATTTTTAAAAATATTTTTATTGAGGGATCAGTAGGATTTATCGGTCCAGTTAGGAGTTCTATCGAGCCGAACCCTCTGATATGAAAATATTTGGAGTCGATGAATTATTTTCCCATTTGGTCTCTGGTAGGTTGACATTTTGTTCTTGTATTGTTTTGTACTTTTTATACTTACATAATACACTTGCATAGCGTGGATTGGCTAGATCAGTGATTCCCAAAGTGGTCCAGGTGGACCCCAAGGGGTCCACGGGAGACCCGACGGGGGTCCACACAGGCGCGATAAAGAAATGGGGGTCCACAAGTAGTAAGTGGGGGTCCACGAACTGGTTTCGATTGAGACCCATCCCGTGCCTCACATCCATATACCATTCCACCCCCCGTCTCATACCCCATTATGCCCCCTCCATAACAGAGCGACTGGCGTACAGCGCACGTTGTTGTACCGGTTATGCATGAGATCTTAAAAAGCCCAGCTAGGCAAGGGGGGGGGCTTAATGGGACATGGGTGTACTGTACTGGGATGGGAACATAACCATATCCCTTTACGCCCCCTCCGTCGTGGCAAATATAATCTCGAATACTGGTCCATTTTGCCCCCGTTTGAAAAAGCCATAGATCCGGTACTGCTCCGTTGTGACAGCCACACCTCGCCATTCAATATTCAGTACAACGCGTGTCGAGTTTTGGGAATATGATAGAAATGTACCAGCAGGGGGTCTACCGTGACCAGTAAAATTTTGAAAGTGGTCTACGAGAAAAAAGTTTGGGAACCTCTGGGCTAGATGATCATTTGTGCAAAAGTGTGTGGTAGGATTTAGTTTTTCTTGTGGGGAAGATTTAACCCGAACATAAAGTTGAAAAAATTGAAACGGAATCAAAAAGCTCATTTAAAAAAAAATCTGAGTGCTGCTCTGGGGCGTATTTATAAAACCAATCCAGTTTCAGTCACAGTCGCGACTGAAACGGGATTGGCTTTATTTTGCAAAATCATCCACAAACCTTATTCCATTTCAGTCGAGCATGGGCTGTCTAAATGTCCGCTAATGATTTTAAATAATAATAAAATTTAGCAAAATTTTCTCTTCTTTGGCAGCCACCTCTGGTCTGGAGCCCCAAAATACCTAAAAAAAACCCTCGACTCTGTGGAGAAACGGGCGATCCGATTGATAGACTCTCCTAACCTAACAAATAATGCTGGCGTCCCACAGGGATCGGTTCTGTCTCCGAATTTGTTTCTGTTGCACATCAATGACCTCTTGACATGTGCACCGATTCATTGTTACGCGGATGACAGTACAGTCCATGATAGCTTTTTGTTTGACAAGCCTCCAAAGGGCTCACAAATCCCAATGGCTCGGAGGGCTTTGAAACAAAGAATGGACGGTTACCTCGAGAGTGTTTTCTCTTGGGGTAAGAATAACCTCGTCGAATTTAATGTTTCAAAGACCCAATCATGTCTGATTACGTCTAAAAGGGATCGGAATGATAATCTAGTCTCCTTCAACGGAAGCAATCTCCCGAACAGGCCTTCCATTGATATGCTTGGTGTAACTCTAAGTGACCAGCTCAGGCACGGGAGCTCCATCGAGGCCAGAGTTAAGTTAGCCTCTCAGAAACTGAGCGTACTGTACAGGGCCCGCAGATACTTGAATAGTACACAACTGCTAACCCTGTACAAATCGCAAGTGCGCCCCACGGTTGAATTTGGCAGCCACCTCTGGTCTGGAGTCCCAAAATACCTGAAAAAAACCCTCGACTCTGTGCAGAAACGGGCGGTCCGTTTGACAGATTCTCCTAACTTAACAAATGGACTGCAATCTTTAGAGCACAGGCGTCAGGTGGGAATGCTGTCCTTGTTCTACCGGTATTACAATGGAAGATGCTCCGAGGAACTAGCGTCACTGATCCCCTCGGCACCGGTGCATAGTCGGGAAACACGCCAAACACGCGCTCAACATTTGTACACGGTTGACATTAGTCACATGAGAACGGGTCGTTTCTACGACTCGTTCTTGAGTTCAACAGCCCGGCTGTGGAACGATTTGCCGGCTTCTGTGTTTCCTCCCTCCTACAATATGGGTCTCTTCAAGACCCATGTTCACTCCTTCCTCTCCTCAACAGCACCCTCCACACAGCATCTTCAAAGATGACATAGGCCCTGAGGGAAATTATTTCCCTCAGGGCCTCCTGTGTGGAGTTAATATAAAAAAAAAAAAAAAAACGGATTGCAATCTTTAGAACATAGGCGTCAGGTAGGAATGCTGTCCTTGTTCTACCGGTATTTCAATGGAAGATGCTCCGAGGAACTAGCGTCATTGATCCCTTCGGCACCGGTGCATAGTCGGGAAACACGCCAAACACGCGCCCAACATTTGTACACGTTAGTCACATGAGAACGGGTTGTTTCTACGACTCGTTCTTGAGTTCAACAGCTCGGCTGTGGAACGATTTGCCGGCCTCTGTGTTTCCTCCCTCCTACAACAAGGGTCTCTTCAAGACCCATGTTCGATCCTTCCTCTCCTCAAAAACACCCTCCACACAGCATCTTCAAAGATGACATAGGCCCTGAGGGAAATTATTTTCCTCAGGGCCTCCTGTGTGGATTTAATGTAAAAAAAAATGGAACATTCCATATTCATACGTAACATGTTATTATTAAATATCATTTTTGTTTATCTGAACTGTGACGTGTTAACATTCATTCAGCCGTTATCTGTGACAGATGATTGCAATATTTGGTAAGATTAAGATAATTGAGTACATAATACGTACAAATATGGTAATACGTGACCAGAAGGCTCTCGACAATTATATGACGTCAAACACATTTTATTAAAGTATGACTTTTAATACCTCTGTAAATTCTACATCAATGTAAATTGAACTTTAAACAAGTCTTTGTAATATAATTTATAATACTATAAAGATTTATTGACAATACACCATGTTTTTATACACCATGTTTTTAAAAGACTATTCCTAGGTAACTTGAGTTCCTCTTTATATCATTTGTTGATTATTAATGATGGCTAACTTAGCTAACAGATGATTGAACCCACGACACCAAAGTCCGAACTCGACGCCTTTAACCACAGGATGTAGGAGAACAGTAGTTAAGTAGAGTAGACGACCTCATAATCATTAGGTCGCGGGATTGAATCCCGGCGTGGGCAAATAAATTTTATTTGAATAATTTGTGTTATTTCACAACTTATTAATGAAAAATAATATATAGTATATTTTTGCGGCACGTTCCAGTGTGGAAGATACTCTCAGTATCGCCCTGGTGTAAGACCACCATTTAGTATTGAAACGTTGCTTGAACTGGCTTTAGCCGTGTTTGGTGACCAGATCTGAACAGCCAGGTACTTCCTCACCTTCCTCTTCACCTTCTACTTCCCCTCCTCACTACCTTCAGCCTCATACCCCAATTGTGAATGCTATAGTCTCACTGGCTCCAGGCGGGAGCAGCTGAGACTCTTGTGAGGTATTCACATAAAAAAAAAATATTGCTTCATTTGAAAAGCAAAAATGGGCAGATATTATGCAATAATTCTATGGTACGATGTTATTGTTATTTTGTTATTTTTTATAGATTCATGTTCATGTTCATATTCATGTAAAAGCCCATTGGGCGTCTAAATAAATAAATAAAAAATATATTTACAAACAAGAATGTGAATGTGTATATAAGAGTGTCTGCCTGTTGTCTGCCTAGAGCCAATTAGATAAGAATTTCTTTGTAAGAAAATCTTTGAATTAATTTGTAAGGCTAAAAGATGCAGGGAAGATACTACGCCTCATAATTGAAACGTTGCTAACGATGATTTTAGCTATGTTTATTGATGTAGAAATTAATAGCCAGGTAGATACTTACTTCCCAACCATCACGCCCGATTTCTGAGGGGTTAATAGTTTGCAAAAGCCAAAGAATGTCACAATTAATTTGAAGTCACGCCGTTAATTATTGATATAATATTACAAATATTTAAACACAACGGCGATACAGTTTACAATAAACAATGACAATAAAACGTTCGTGTTGTCCCGCAGGCGAGTGTTTATTAAATTTCATTGATTTGTTATGCAATGTGATGCAGTAAATAATAAGAAACGGAACAATACGGAGAATAATTGCGAGAAAACAGCATTTGGCGGTCACGGCGGACATTTTATTTCACGACAAGAAGGCCCTGACACGAAATACTTGATTGATTATCAACTTATGATTTGCATATAAAATTAAAAATATTGCGTATGATTTGTGCCAGCAGTTATTTTATAACAATTTAAAAAAAAAAATGTTTTCGTAGGAATGTTAATACATTCCATGATTTTATTAATATACCTACGTTTACTACTTACAAATGCAGCAACCTCCACTTTTTCAAGTGGATTAACCATGCCTTAAGCCGCCGCTATCCGAATTCGACCGATTTCTTACATATCTCCCTTAAACATTTGAAGTTTTTAAGCTCTTAAAAAAATATATGTTATTTTTGAAGATAATATCTAGATACGTTCCAAGCCAAAACGCAAATTATATGAAATTCCCTCGATAGAAAAAAATCGCAAAGTATGCTCCGAAAATTATTTAAAATAAGTCTATTTCTATGATTTTACAAGTTATATTTGTGAAAAAATTCACAATGTTTCTTTAAATGATACTTAAGATACCTTCCACGAGATTTTTGCTCTATTTTAAACGAGTCATGTTTTGTGAAGCTTTTTCGCCATTTTCGCTGCGATTTTATCACTAAAAATATTAGCGCGCTCTGTCCAACATTCATAATTACATACCTCTCCATCTTCTTCTATTTCAGCCGCCTTAATGATTCACCCCTTTACCTAGAAAAGCAGATATTTGGCTTTAAAACAATTCTTTTTGCTTTTATCACTTTGTGAATATAATTATTAACTTTTGAATGCGTGCGAATTTCTCAAATTAAGAGGAACGTATACGCGGCCCATTTCGGCCAGTTTCATACAAATCTTAAATTTGGATTTGAGATCAAAATACCCAACCAAACTGAAAAATTATTTTTATCATCAAAAGGTATATCAAATATCTAGTACGGATGTGAGCTACTTTACTTATTTTTGCTTTTAAATTATAAGATTATAGGTCATTAAAGATTTTAGTGTTTCATGATTTTAGCGGCAAATTGGGCAATTATTTGTGAGTAAACAATAAAAAAAAACAACTTAAGGGGACCCGGTGGTCTAGAAATTAAAAATGTTTTTTTTTTCAATATTTCGAAAATATAATCTTTTAAGGATATTATGTACTGTAAAAATTTTGCAATGGTATTGACGATATTTAAAGCTCTACAGCCCATTTAGCAGGTCAGCGCAGAAGCAGATAAAAGGGCCGGGCGAAACTTCAAACTCATTTATTTCAAAACTACTTTTTTCGGTATGGTGTGAGGCAAAAAAAAACTACTTTGCCGATTCGTCTGAAATTTTATTATGTTATTCCGTACACCAGTACCTATCGCCGGAACTAAAACAAAGTTTTTACGTTGAATACTTCTATTTTTTACATACAAAATATAATGCAAAAACAATCTGTTTTCTGTGTTTAAATTTCAACAACGCGCCAACAAAAAAAAATATTGTAGTTCCTGCGATAACTACACTCATACTGATGATAATTTTTTTTTGTTTTGAAAGAGCCAAAACTGGACCCACCACCAAGGTCCGTATTTATGAGGAGGGCAACTTCAGCGCAGTCAACTACTTAGAATTTTTATTATTTTTTAATAAGAATATTTTTGTGTACTATTAAAGTTATTTAATATATCTATAAAGTTTCAATGACATTGTTCACTAATTTCGTTTTTAAAAAAATCCTAAAACTCGTCGAATTTATGGGGGCTAGACCACACCACCAAATATTTCTATGTCAATTCAAAATGTTTTTGCAGCCATCACCAATTCATTGCTTTGGATCATTGATTCACATCAATGCCAAAAATGAGACGAGGAATATTTTTCACCTTAATAAAATCTTTATCACATTAATAAATTGTTCTTATTATTATTTCATGTTAGTCGATGCACCGCGGCTCTCGTCTATCCAAAGCCCCATTAGGAGGTCTAGCACGGACGTCTAAAACCCTCAAAGCGATATTGACAAAACCTGTCTTTTACGGTCAGTTATCAATATTTGTGAGCACGGTCAACAATTGACAAGAAATATTCCGACCGACCATTGACAAATTTTAGTGCGGCCTCATGAGATATAAATATATAAACCATTTTGAATATTGTCGTTCGTTATGCAAAATCACTGGATTATTAATGAATGGAGGTGAACTAACGAAGCTCTTAGATTTGGAAAACATCGTATACGAGATTGTAGAGATCGTAGATAATTCATGCAATACGCTATCAATTTATTACATTTGATTTTGGAGAAACGAATGCGGTTGAAATGTGACTAATGACCTAATTAATTAATTAATTCCCATTTAGTCCCAAAAATGAGAGGCTAGGTGCAAATGTATTTCAAAGTTACGATTTAATTTTGTAATTGTTAATTCATTAGATTTTTAATTTTTACCGAGCCGTTTTTCATTTGCGTCAATATCGGTCTGGCTAGAAACAGTGTGACCGTGCTCGGAAAAAAATCGCATAAATTAATCGGTAGTTACGCCTATCGATCCGGTAGTGTAAAGTTATCGATTTCGGATATGTGCTAGACCCCCTTGATCGACAGCCCAACTTATTTGTGGGCTACCTCTTGCTATTCCCACATTTCATGCAAAATTAGTAAAAAAAATCGGAATTTGTAGAATGCGTGGTATATTATAGATTACTAAATTTAAGTAAGCAATTAGGATCATTAGCGTATTATTCTGAAATTTTCTGAGTAACACCATCCAACTGTTTATAGCAAACAAACAAATTCTTGGAAGAGCTGTGTATCTGGTATGGAGATTTGGGGAATGCCACGAGTATGGCAGTCCCAGAGTCAGGTCCTTTTCCTTTTCGCACGTCTTGTAGGAAAACGAAAAAGACAGAAGATTCTAGGACGATGCCATCACGTACGACCTCTCTCTGGGAGTACTGAACGAACAGCTCACAGCCTGAAACACTCTGCACACTGCACGTCCAATATGCATGCCTTGCTACAATCTAACAGATTATTAATGAAGATGAAGACGTGTTATTTATTTTTATTGAGCAAGGCCAGTTTATCAACTTGACGTTATTGAAAAAATCTTTTTTTTTTCAAATTTATTTAAACTACATAATATTACTTACACCTAATTTTTTTTGCTTTTTTTCAAGTTTTGAAGACGTATTAAGAGGAGGCCACAAGCAAAACTGTATGGACAAAAATGTTTGTATAGCCATCCGCTCATGGAGAAACTGAAAAAAAACAGATGGCGACCCAATCAATTTCATTTTGGGAATACGGATCGCCGCCCCGGGAACCTTTATTGAATAAACAACACCTCTGCCATAGGTCACCCTAAGTAGTTCGCTATGTTTAGTGATTTAGTCTAGGTCTTGGAGGCGGAAGACCAGGACACACTGAACCCCAGATTCATACCCACCCCTTATACCCTTTTCTTTCCCAGAACTCTCATCTCCTCTTTATCCTTAAAAAAAACCTCCGCACAGCATCCCCAAAGATGACAGGCAACTTGTTAAAGACCAGTTGTCAAGGGCGTCGCAGTGACTGCAGTGCTGGTCGCCACGGCTGTCGCGTTTAAGTTGCCATGTTGACAGGTCGCCATTGTAGCGGCTCACGACCTGTCAAGTTTTCAAGTAATTTGCGATATGTCAAATCAGAAAAATATCGATTTTTTTTCAGGAGGTTGATAAATTGATTTGTTCCGTGAAGTGAGTCTCCTACCAGTTTTCAGTTTCTCCATTAGCGAAAGCCCTTAGTGTGCCTTATATCGCAATGAACATATTTATTATAGAAATATTTCAATATGTAAAATCAACCAAACCCGTATTAGAAACTTATTGTATTGCATCAAATTTAACTACGAATTAAATGGCGCAGAATAATTTTTCGTATATTGATAATGATAACGAAATAGAATGTAGTACAGTAAATAATTTAGAAGTTTGGATAAAAAAACAAAGCATAAATACTTCTGATAATCTTGTTTGTATTCAATTAAATATAAGATCTATACAAAAATATTGGGATGTATTGCATGTATATTTATTAAATAGTTTGAAGCATATTGACATTCTAATGCTATGTGAAACATCTGTTCAAACTGAAAGTACGAGTATGTACAATATTCCCGGATATAATGCATATAACTACTGCAGGACTGATAAGTCAGGAGGAGGTATTATATTGTATATTAGAAACAAATTTGAATTTAGACCAAAATCGTTCCAATCACAACATTTTGAAAATATAACAGGAAAGCTCATACTCCAGGACGAAACTAAAGTTAATATAATAGCCATCTATAGACCTCCTAATCTCAGTAAATCTTCATTTCTAACGGAATTATCAGCACATCTTGATACAATTAATAGTAAGGAAAATATTATCTTACTCGGAGATCTAAATCTAAATTTACTAAATGACCAAGATTATATCATAACTTCGTATGAAAACTTACTTACTAACCATTATTTAACTAAATGCATCAATATAGTAACCAGAGAAGCTGTATTAAATGGACAAATAACTCGCACTTGTATTGACCACATATTTGCTAAATTTAGAGGCAAGAAAATAACTGCTTGCGTCTGCGAAAATAATATTGCTGATCATTTTATCACTGCTATTAATATAAAATCTCATAAACGTCCGATAGACTTTGCAAATAAGTATGTTCAAATCATCTCACAAAAGGCTATTGATAGATATATCAGAGATTATAACTGGAGTAAACTTATAGAGGAGAAGGATTGTATTCTATTATATGAAAAAATAAAATCTTTATTTAAAATTTTTTACAATAGTAGTTCAAAAACGATAGTGCAAAAACCGAAAACACGACCTTATGCAATAAATGAATGGGTAAGCAGTGAATTATTATGTAATATAAATAAAAGGGATAAACTATATAAAAAATGGAAAAGTACACCAACAAACAAAACATATGAAACAGAATACAAAAAAACACGAAACCTTGTCAATAAACTTATAAATAAAGATAAAACTAAATACTATAATAATAAATTTAAAACCTGTTTTAATGATACAAAAAAAACCTGGGATGAGATAAATAATATTTTAGGACGTAAACCCAAAAACGATTGTGATGAAACTATAATACGATACATGTTAAAAGATAGAACTGAGGATTCTGTGTCAAATGATTTTGTGAATTACTTCTCGGATAGCATCAGCAACATGTTACATAAATGCAATCACAAAGCTTCTAATATAGTACTGGAAGAACTACCTCATAGTTTATATATACCAAGAGCAACTATAACTGATATTGAAAATATCGTTAAAAAAATGAAAAACTCTAAAAGCACAGGTATTGACAATATAAGAATGTTTGATTTAAAAAGAAATATAAAAACTCTTGGGCCAATAATAACTCATTTAATCAATATGATAATAAAGCAAGCAAAAATTCCACAAGAATTTAAATGTAGTATCACTAGACCAATATTTAAAGGTGGAAAACACATTGAACTGGGAAATTATAGGCCAATTAGTATTCTACCAGCATTAGAAAAAATTCTTGAAAAATTTTTATCAAATAAATTAAATAATTACATTGAAAAATTCGCTATCATAGATCCAAATCAATATGGCTTCCAAAGAAAAAAAAACACTGAAAAACTACTGCAAGATTTTTCCAATTATATAAATAATCAGTTAAATAATAAATTACATGTTATTGTTTTATTTATCGACAACTCTAAAGCTTTTGACACAATAAACTCTTTAAAAATGCTAAAAACTCTAGAAAAAATTGGAATAAGAGGAAATTTGTTAAATTTATTTAAAGATTATCTTACAGATAGAAAAATATGTACCAAAATAAATAATACATTTAGTAAAACAAAAAATATATCTGCAGGAGTTCCACAAGGTTCCATATTGGGACCTACACTATATATAATCTATGTAACTATAATGAAAAAACTTTTCTCTTTTGTAAAACATTTTGTATTCGCAGATGATACGGCATTGGTCATATCACACAAAGATCTAAAAATTGCAATTGAACTCTTACAAATTGACTTTAATCAACTCTGTAAATGGTCACATGATGCAGGGCTATTAATAAATGCTAAAAAAACTAAAGTAATGCATATAAGATCACCAAATGCCAAATTTCAATTTAATCCTAATATTATTTCTCATAACTTTAATTGCATCCACAAAAATATTCAAATTAACTGTAATTGTGAAAGCTTAGAATTAGTTACTGAATATGTGTATCTTGGTGTTACAGTAGATTGTTTTTTTAAATGGGACAAACATATTAAAAAAACCTGTAAAAGACTCAGATCAATTGCTAGCAGAATGTACACATTAAATTTTTTCCTATCAATTGATACACTTAAAATAATTTATATGTCACTAGCAGAATCAATAATAAGATATGGGTTAACAATATGGGGAAATACTACTGTAACCAACCTGAAACAGGTACAAGTTGCACAAAACGCAATTGTAAAATTATTAGTTGTCCCTAACATTTTCAAACAAAGACACAATACTCCGTTGCTGTTTCAGAGTGCAAAAATTTTACCTGTGAAGGCAATACTATGGTATAAAATTATAATTCAGCATATATTTACCCCGCAGCATAAAGAGAAACTAGATCATAAATATAGCACTAGATTCACGCGTAACGACGGGTTAATAGTTCCGAAATTCAATAATAAGTACGGACAGAGAACGTTTGAATACAACATACCGAAGATATTTAATTTATTACCTGACAATATAAAGCAACATAATTCTATGAATAAGGTTAAATATATGGTGAAAAATTGGTTATTGGAAAAAGAATATTTATTTTGATACTTGATACTTGATAAAATTTATGAAAAAATGTTTAACTGTAGATAAAAGATGTAAACTATAACTTTAAATATATTTGTAAGGAATTATAAGCACCTGCTGTCAAGCCAATTGCAATTGGCTTAGCGGGACTTGATTGTTGATTTATAAAATAAATAAATAAATTTAAAAAAAAAAAAAAAAAAAAAAAAAAAAAAACATAAGCATAAAACTCGCTTGGAAAACGGAGTCTAGAGGTGTTGATGTCATATAATTTAAATGATTTATTTGATTTTCGCTTTTGTTTTCTTGATTGAATTAATGAATATATGAATGTCGCGGACTCTTGGAAGTGGAAATTAACTCACTTCCGAACATCGAAACTTGTTGTCGATGACAATGAATTCTTTGATTATGGTGAAAATCACGTAAAAACACGCGGACATGTACGCATTTTTCTTAAATTCCAATAAATTAAAGCACTTAATATACGAAATAAATATCGGCTAAAAAAAATTAAATAAAATAATTTTCTAAATTTGTTAAACTATCCACCCCGCCCCTCTACAACCACAATATAAATTCTGTCTCAGAACACAATAATTATTGTTTCATTCACATGCATACATCGTCTCAAACACACAATTTTGACTGGATTGTTGTACGTATTTGATAAATTTGATCGTTCCCTATCGTAGTCCTCGGGCATCGCCTATTCTTCTACCATTCCTGACAATCCTTACTCTCCATCTTTATTTAGTTAAAAATTAAATATTTTTTGTGAGTAATTTTTTCTGATATTATTTTTGCAAGCTTTATTTGATAAACGCGGCCATTGCAGCGCTCTCCCGGAACTGAGAATTAGCCTAAGCCGGAAATGCCATCGCCATTCCGCGAGCGGCCATTTGCAATATAAACCGCGGGTTTTTACTCGTCGACTTTAAATATTTACCATAAGCCAACATCCCACCGACCAACCGACACCACCGACACTACCGACACAACCAACCAACCAACGCCCGACACCTTCGCACAATATTACTGTCATTATAAACCCAACTCTTTCTCAAAATTAAATCGCCTAGTGCAAAAATTTTACAAGTGCAAAAACTTGAACTGCGAGATTTCATAGAAATTTTTTAAAATCGAGTGAATTAGGTAAAAGAGGTAGAAATATTACAATATTTAAAGGTATTTAAAGGTATGGGTACCGCCGCCTCGGAAATCATTTATTGGATAACCACCACCTTTGCCACCAGATCGTCCTAAACTACGCTTGGTGTCTTAGCGGGGGTGCACGGATTCCTGGGGTGAAGGTTGTCTAAGTCTTAGCGGCGGATGCGTCTGTCCACTAACTGCGTGGCAGGCCAGATCGGGAGAAGCTGGCTGACGGAGACATTTTTATCTCTCCAGCAGGACCCTCTCGAAACATCGCTTTGCACCGCAGTGGGAGGGTTGAATTCACACGTCCGTTACTCCTGGACACACGGACTCACAGATTTCTAACCATCCCTCGTACCTGTCATCTCCTTTCATTTTTAAAAAGATCCTCCCCAAAGATGACATAGGCCCTGTCGGAAATTATTTTTCACAGAGTTTTCTGTGTGGAACTAATGTAATAAAGTAAATTGTAAATCAATAAGAACGTTCATTTTCTTAAAAAAATTCTTGTCTTAACTAGGGAATACTAAGGAATGTAAAAAAAAAATAACCATCCTAAAAACGTACTCTGCTGTCATTGCTTTTAATTGACTGAGTCAAGCGCTTTGTATTTCGTCTGTAAATTTATTGTGTGTTATGTGTCCGGTCAATCTTATCAAGATGGTAGCCGTGTTGTTTAGTGTATTTTTGCTCCCCCAGAGATCGCATAAGCGTTACAAGCTGTCAAATCGGATTAATCAACATTGCGCGAGACGAGACAGAATTACTAGTGTTATACAGACGGACCTTCAAACCCCTTTCATAAAAACCCAAAAATCACCGTTATTGATTTAAAAAATTTCTACATGTCTGTAATGGTGACCGGACAACTCAGAATGAAATCAACTCAGAACCTCCTTTGAAAAGTCATTGAAAGTGATGTAAAAAATAAAAATTGGTTAAATAGGTTACGTTAGGTTAAGTTATGGGCTATTTTGATTTTTTTTCCATGGCTTGCTTTTCAAAGAGATCTTGAGTTGGCGTGGAACTGTTTGTAATAGTGGAAAATTATACGTAATATTTAAGATAATTCTTGTACAATTTTATATGGCTGACAGAGTATTGCACTCTGCTGAAATAAACACACTTATTATTATTATTTATAAATCTCTATCCAGCCAAGCACAAAACCTACGGTTTTTAAGTATTTAAAACAGAGATTGTGGCGTTTTTATAGAGAATAAAGACTTGGAACAAACAAATTTTTTTATTAAAATTTAAAAAAAATCACGTTACGGTTTTTACACACTAGGTGATCGATTAGTGAACTGATATTTAGTGGGTTTGTTGTTATTAAATGTGTGTATCAATGCGTGGGCCCTTACCGCAAAATGTTTGAAAAACCGTCCATCCGGCAGACAGGCCTTAATTATTTTATTATATTATTTCATCCTTGTATTATTTAGTGGGAGGTTAGACTCTTGATTATCCGGGTGCGCTGATGCGACGGAAAATTATTTTTTATTTTTAAAATTAGTATTTTTTTCTAGATTTACCGATGGCAGCTTTCTCAAAATTATCAGTCCAACTCATACATGGGTGACCTCAGCTTCTCTTCCCCAAGCAAGCTCCATGATGATAATACAATAAGAACCAAAACAAACTAATTAACGGTGAAGTAACATACTAATTAATTATTAACTAATAACATTGCTGATCGACAAACAAATGCTCTCCGCAATCTTGTTATATTTTTTTTTGATGATTAGATTAAAAATTTAATGTTTCCTCGTACTAACTGTATCAACGATTTCGTGGATGAAAAAATTGAACAACTTTACAGCATGGATTGTACACGAATCAATCAAAAAATCCTTATTCAACCTAACCTAACACATAGGGTGGGTAAAAGTCATGGAAGCTGTGAAATCGAAGACCGTAGGATATCAGAGGCTAGAAGTGCAAACGCAGGAACACATAAATTTTGGATTCTTACTAAAAGCATTCTCTGTACACGAATCAAACAAAAAAATTCGAAAATATTTTTTTTTGAAAATTTGTTTGTGTATGTGTATATTGGAATAGTGTATTCCAGAATTTTTAATGTTTTGGATTTTGATTTTTTTGAATTGGAATAATAATGATTGGATTATTTATATTTTCACGAGAAAATCAACTCAAAGGCGCTTTACAACAAAATTAACCTACACGAGTTTTTTTTAAACATTAGCTCAATACAGGAGGCTCCGAGGAAAATGATTCTAGGGCCTACGCCCCCATTGTTTTGTACTGTAATTAGTACCAGTTGATTAGTCAGATATCTCTGAAAAATCGAAATTTGAGTTGAGTATGCAGTTGTATGTAAAAGTGAACCCTCTACCTGGAACAATAGATTACTCATAAACACCACCAAAACAATTATAATGCACAAAAACTTGTAGTGAATTAAAGAAAATGATGGTGTTTTGTGAGTCACTAGTAGTATATTTCAAAATGTCTTACTTATGTATCCTACAATTATGCCTTTCAGTGTTATTTTATAGCGTATTTAATATGTAAAACACAGACATGTATAAATAATCTTTGATTTATGGTGAGCATTCGAATATTGCTTTCCTCGTTATCTCAAAACTTAGTACTTGGAGATGTCTGCCTAATCATTCGGACGATCAATATTATGTTCTGAGCAAGGAAAGGTTGTTCTGAAACCGGTCGGCGTATATAAAATATGGTTTGTACGAAGTAATATTATTTCACCTATCTAACTAAAAAAACTAATTCTTATTTCTAACTCTCAAAGAGATACATACCTAATGCTGCGTATAAACGTGGGAACCGAAGCGCGAGCCGAACCACGAATTATGGAAAAAAAATTATGCTGTGTTTCGCGTAACGTAACATGGCTCCTGGCACACTTTGTTGTGGTCGTTACTGAAAGTATCAATAAATTCATTGAATGAATTCATCGCATGCGGAGGTGTTAGGTATCATCATATTTATAACATAACACCAGCTCAGATCCGTGAAAAATCAAGGGATATTATAATTTCAATTTGAAAAAAGCAAATCAAAATATTTTTTGTTAACATATTATTTTGTAGTTAGGTACCTACTTTATCGCTTTTTAAAAATATTCTTCACACAAAAGTTTTAATTTTGAAAAAGACACCCAAAATCAGAGAAAATTCGAGTTCATTGAACCAGATTTCACGCAGGAGATTTTACGCTGCAATTAAGAGTACAAACGCACGACACAGCCAACCGATATTTTTTACATTTGCTAATGGCTAAATTTGCTGAAGGCGACCCATCCAAATCTTCTTCGTCTATTGATTTCTCTATTGTCTATGGCGATGTATTTCTATGTCTTTTACGCCAGGGTAAAACTTGAAGTAGAACGGTACATCGAGAATAAGATGATGGTATTGTTGCAAGATTAAAAAAACAGGCCCGGACTTAGAGACCCAGGGCCCCCTCTTTGGAAATCTAGCAAAAAACGTGTCGTTGACGGAATCCTAACAAGACTAGGAATATTTTTGGAACTTTTCAAAATATTGAGAAAAGATAGACAAGTAGTTAGATAGATCCTAATGTATTTAACAACACCGATTGAAAGTTGTTAAACCAGAAATTCGACCAATAGCAAATGAAAATTAAGTTGACGTTTTGTTTTTCGTGACTTGTACCTGCAATTCGTACCATTTTGTAAGGGGGCCCGCTGCGAGGTCGGGCCTGAGAAAAACTGATATATTATTTCGGTGTCCTGTTTTGTACTCAATACAAACAATTCATTCGTATTTCAATTTGGAAGGCGGGAAACCTCTCCCATAGGTCACCACAAGTGGTTCGCTACGTTTAGTGACTTTGCAGTGGTGCCCGGGGTGAGGTTTGTCTAGGTCTTATCAGCAGATGACTTGGACACACTGAATCACGATTCCTGCCCACCGCTCATACCTTTTTCCTTCCCATAACTTTTTTTTTTTTACATGAGCTCCACACAAGAGGCCCTGAGGAAAATAATTTTCCCCAGGGCCTATGTCATCTTTGTGGATGCTTTGTGGAGGGTTTTTTTAAGGAAAAGAAGGGAAGGAGAGTTCTGGGAAGGAAAAAGGTTTAAGGGGTGGGTAGGAATCTGGGGTTCGGTGTGTCCTGCGCCTCCAAGACCTGGATAAACTTCACCCCATGAACCCGGGCATCCCTGCTAAATCACCAAACGTAGCGAACCACTTGGGGTGACCTATGGCAGAGGTGTTGGTTATCCAATAAAGGTTCCCGGGTCGGCGGTACCCATTCCCGCCTCCCAAATTGAAAAACTACCTCTAGAACTACCTCTCCTTCATTTCCTTAAAAAGACCCTCCACACAGCAAAATGACGTAGGCCTTCAGGGAAATTATTTTCCTCATAGCTTCCTGTAAATAAAACTGTAGAGCTAATTTAAAAAAAATATATATTTTGGCACCTGGTCGAGATCGGGCCCTAAGAAAAATTGAAATATAATTTTCGAGTACTATTAGTGTATTATTTTTACGTATACCCAAATGTGGCACGTGTCCTGAGGGAAATTATTAACATCGGGGCCTTGTGTGGTGTTAGCACAAATTTAAAAAAAATGGCACCTGGCCATGGCCTTCAATATTAGGGCCTTGGGCATAGGCGGAAGTCCGGCCCTGAAACAAATATTATCATGCTATTGTGTACCATTCTCGTAACTCATGTCATGTGATATTTAGTGCTAATAAAACTGTACACCGCTAGATGTCAGCAGAGTGTGGGTGCATTCATAATTTACGAGCTGATAGGTGTCTTGAAGTTATAAAAAATGTTGCATTTTACAGCTGTGCATATTTTCGCACACCCACAAACGGCCCACAGAAAATTACAAAGTTGATAAGCAAAACGTTGTATATTTGAAAAAAAATATTATTCTAATTAGAAAGTGTATTGTATTATTGTCTTGTTAACAATGCCTACTTTAATTATACTTTCTATAAACAAAAAAGTCGTTGTTGGATTAAAAAAAATCCATCAACGTGTTTCTCATCCTCGTGAGAGGGGCTTCAAGAACGCGAAAACAAAGTGAAATTAATTGATTGCGGGCTTTTTTTTGTATTTTTTGTGATTCTGTACTACTGCGTAAGAGTTCCAAGTGAATGATAACTGTGGTAGGTGTTGTGGCTTTACTCTAATTTAAGTGTATCCAAAATTGTAGGTGGGAAATTACAATGAAAGGAGAAAGGTTCGGAGGTTTGTAATTGATTGTTGAGATTGGGCTAAAAATTGCTAAATCTATTTCAAGCATCCTCAATTTTTCAGTGATTTAATAGAAGTGTGATGTGGGTTTGTGAACTAATTTTTATCTTACTTTCAAATACCGAAATTTTCCGAGTCCTGGGAGTTGAAGTTCTTTTGTTAATTGGCGAAAAGAAGTTTCATTCAAGTCTATATAAGAGCAGATTATGTTGTGTGAAAAAAGATAATGTTTTTTCTTCTATTTGTTTGGGATTTTTGAACCTGCAAGTTTTGTCTAGTAAATGGCCTCATTAACTGATTTACTCCCCTTTTAGTGTCAAAGTGCTACGCGGACTGCCAATGTACGTTTTCGTTACTTTTTCAATTCTCCATTTTCAATTTATTAGCATTTATAATTTTTACGTAGCCTTTTGGTGTTTAAGAAATTAAATCCATGGACAGATTCACTAGTGCTGCTCGTACACCATATAACGCTATAGGTCATCCCAAGTGATTCGTTTGGTGACTTAGCAGGGGTGCCCGCGTTCATGAGCTGAGGTTTGTCCGGGTCTTGATGTTAGAGGCGTCTGCCCACCAGCTGCACGGTAGGCCAAAAAAGACTATTCCCTAAAATTTGTGATAAGAGATCGTTCTTCCGCGAGAAGTGTTGTCAGATTTGTGAGATATTCTACGACTGTTATTTGCTTTTTCTATCGGCCGATGTCAAAATTTCAGCTGTGAGCTGTCACGTATTTTAGTTTGGGTCTCGCGGGAGACCGATCTCTTATCACAATCTTAGGGAATAGCCTTTCAGATCGAGAGAGGACGGTTGAGGGAGTCCATTTGACTTCTCCAGCCGTACACTCTCGCAATATCACCTTGCGCCGCAATGGGAGGGATAGATTCAAACGTCCGTCTCTCCTAGACACACTGACTCCCGATTCCTACCCACCCCTCATACCCTTTTCCTTTTCAGAACTTTCTCTCCTTCCTTTCCTTAAAAGAACCTCCACACAGCATCCCCAAAGATGACATAGGCCCTGAGGAGAATTATTTTCCTCAGTGCGTCCTGTGTAGAGCTATTGTAAAAAAAAGATAGCTTATTTACTTTGTGCCAATACCGTTCCGGCTATCAACAGCGCAAACGTACTTATCGATGTGATACGATACGAACTAGGGATATCGATATAAAATTGTCGGAAATTAGATATGTCGATTTGATCGTGCTAGACCCCCTCAAGAGATTGATTCAATTGGTCCCCGACCCCAAAAGGTAGACGGGAAGAAGATTTACCTATGTACATAAATACATATATATATATATAAATATTATATATATGTGCATAAATAACAAAACTCTCTTGTAAATTGCCTCATAAAATAAATAAAACAAAGCTGTGTGCAATTTTATTGATTCCACACATAATGATTTCAGTTGCCTCCCGCTCCCCTTTGAAAACCTTTTGGCCTTGAAATTTGGGCATTCCCTCCTTGGGGCGGAATCGATCTGTTTCGCCCCCTGCAACCCTGCTACTACACGGGGCTAGTTGGGGTAGGGGCGGAGGAGGCCGACGGGCGCCCGGGGCCAGGGGGGACGGTTTCTTGGAATTTTCATTCTTCTCGTGAAGTCACCCGCGCTACAACCCTCCCCCTTTCCGCCCACCGTGTCTAGCCTCACTGGGCTGAGATTGTGTCCCCCCATTTTGTTAACAGCTCGTTGGGCGTTTGAGGACAAATACCTAAATATTCTTAATTGGTAGTGAGAACAATCTAACCGTTATCAAATTTAATTTTTTTACTTTTTAATCAATTTTTTTTTCAATTGATTCTTGGTAGGTGGCACACTTCTGTACCTGTTAACACTCATTAATTCAGTAACCGAGTGTACAAATGCATCGAGCAACTGCGATATAAAAAATCCCCAAAATGGTAAATATGCAACTCAATGTGCTAAAAATGTAAATAATTATTGATAACTAGCTGGTTCCCGGCATGCGTTGTATGCTACATAAAAAGAAATTGTTTCTCCCTGCGTGTCCTTTCCCATTCGTTGCGTTCCTTTTCCGCCTCCTCTTCCTCCCCCACGTCCCCTTCCCCTCTCGCGTTCCCAATCCGCCTTCTCCACCTTCCCTGTACCCATTCCCTCTTCCCTTCCCTCGCCCTCTTCCCCCGTCCCACGAACCCCCCTCTCGAGTTCCCCTCCCCTACCCGCATTTCATATATTCATTCCCGGTACGTTCCGTTTTCAACAGCTCGCGTGCCACTTCTTTTAATTTTTTAATACAAATTTCATAATTCCAAAGCTCACCAGTATATACAGAAACCATCGCTAGCAGGCAAACATCAAATCCCCAAAGTTTCATCGCAATCGGATGAACTGTTAGCAACGCATAATTTCATGATGCCAGAACTCAATATTGTATACAGTAAGAATTGCGGGCATGCGCACATCAAATCCCTAAAGTTTCATCGCAATCGGGTGAATGGTTTAGCAACGCATGGCATACATACCTACATAGACAGAAGCAAACATATTTTCATTTGTATATAGATAGCTTTCGTTTTGTAACCTACGTACAATTTTTAAGCTTTTTAAGGTTATTTAATTTAAAAAATACTCTGCTTACTCTTACAAAATCAACTCTGCTTTTACCACTAAACTTCTAATAAATAATGTAATATCAATATATCAATAATAAAGAAGGGTAAAAGAGTAATTTTGGTATGAGACTCGTCCGGGTGTTGATTTTCCCCATATTTCCATGCGGAGTGGAAACATGGGCAATTAGAGCCAGCGAAAGAAAGCGGATGGAGCAGCTCTTCGAGGTGCTAGAGAAAAATGCTCAGGATTCCATGGACATTCTGGAAGAGTTAGGCATCCACAACAGGCTTTCAACCATCTGCCTACAACACATTTTAAGACTCTTCAAACTAAGGACTATAACTTAGAGAAACTCGTAGTCACTGGCAAAGTGCAAGGCAGAAAAAGCAGAGGAAAGTTACAATGCTGGAGTGACTATGTATCAGTGGCGTCCTGTACATCGATGTCAGCAGTTTTCCACGCAGCACAAGCCGCGGAGAGTGGAGGTGTCTTGTACACCATGGAAATTGGAGTAGGGGTCACGATCCTTAGCAATAAGGAACCGACTAAAGAAGAAAATCATACAATATGCAATGTTGTGTCACCTGCGTACTGTAATAATAATAATATTTGGATGATTTGTATAGCGCCGTTTTTGTGAAATATCACCCCAAAGGCGCTGTACAAACTTTTATATAATTCTCATAAATCTTGAAAAACTACCAATTAGACAAACAATTAAACACAACTTATGGCTAAAAATTGCATCCAACGGTTCATTGATCGCTGAAACGAGAATGTATGAACAATGTTTTGACCAATGAACGCGATGCTGCCTAAATATGTACATTTACTCACAGATAGGTATATTTTGATTAAGGGTATGAGAGCCCAAAAGGGTAGGTTTTTAGTTTGGATCTAAATTCTGTTGGGCTTGTTATGCATCATAATTCCGGAGGGAGTCTATTCCAAGCCTTAGGCCCAGATACTCCGAAAGCGCGATCTCCAAACTTAATATTTGGCTTTCGTTTAGGTTCTATCAGTTTGCCTATAGCCTATGAAGTTGCTGATCTAAGAGTTAATTGCCTCGGACCAACATTTTCCGGGACCCATAATTCAGAAATGTAAGATGCGGCCATTTCGTTGATTGATTTAAACACCATTCAGCACAATTTGTACTGGATTCTTTCAGGGCACTTGAGCCAGTGAAGGCTATCTTACTATCTACTATTTGCATGTGTTTAACCGTCAAAGTGGTCTTACATTTATTTTTCTCGTTTTCCTCAAAGGTTGAATGATCCTGGCTAATAAGATCTGATCGATTTTACAACAGATAAAAATAATTCATTATAGTTCATCCGATTCTAGGAGTTTCTCGTGCAATGTATTTATGAGATATGGTGTGCGTAGAGTTGTACTGTATTGTGTTGATAGATAGCGTGCGTACTAACTGTTTGTTAGGTAGTATTGTATATAGGTACATCGATAGCGAGGAGACAGGAGACGGGAGACGGGAGCCAGGGGCCCGGGCACCGCCGGGCAGTCTAGGCCAGGGGTCTGCACACTTCATAGGCGGAGGGGACCAAGCAGGGGTCGACAACTGAAGCTACTTCAAGGTTACTAAATCTCAATATTTTTATAATATAAAATTAAGTTAAAGATTAATAATAAGTAAGCTTTGAGATAACTACACCAATGCACTTAGAAATAAAATTATTGGCCTCCCGTGCCATTGCAGCGCTTTGACAATATTTGACAAAGAATTTTTCACTTCCTAACCTCAAGGAGTTTTTTTCTTACGTTACCTCCACACTGGATGCCCTGAGGAAAAACTCCCTCAGAGCCTGTCATCTTTGGGGATGCTACGTGGAGGGTCATTTTAGGGAAAGAAGGAGAGGATGTTCTTGGATGTAAAAATATATAAAGGGTGGGTAGGAAACTGGAGGTAAGTGTCCAGGAGTGACGGACGTATGCTGTGCAAAGTGAGAGGGACCGGCAGGAGACCAAAAGGTTTTCCTTAATCAATTTCTCCCATCCGGCCCAACACACAGAAGGCGGGCAAATGCATCAGCCGCCAAGACCTAGATAAATCTCACTCCTGCTGAGTCACTAAACATAGCGAATCACTTGGAGTGACCTACGTCAGGTTATCCAGTAGATGGTGACCTACGTTTGGTTATCCAATAGATGGTTCCGGGGCGGTGGTACCCATACATATTGTATTTCAATGATTTTAAAGTGCACATACTTCGGGAGGTAATTCTGCACGATAATACAAGTAAAAAAAAAAACTTTTTAGAATTTCCAACGTTTTAAGACAGTTTCCAGGTAAAAAAGTTGAATTGTTTATGTGGAAAAAAATAAAATTCCTCTGTGAAAAATATTTTTGAACGAAAAAAAAGTATCAATTTCGTAAAAAAGTATACATCTTTTTTATTACTACCATCGCGTAGAATCATCTCCCGAAATTTCTTTTACCCCCGGACGTGTATAAATTCTCGGTAAGTCAACCAAGCGAATTTCTAAGGAAAAACAATAAACCTCCACCAACGTAATCCTCCCACTGACATAATCTCCTGTACCTGGGAATCTATGCAAGTGGGATCTTGTCACTCGAATCTTTACTGAAGAAACTGATATCTCTTCCGCATGTAGGTGTGTACTTTAAGCGGCGACTCCTGCGCCAGGAATACACATGAACACTAGCTTGAACTGCACCCAAAACATTGAAAATTTGAACACTTCGTGTTCAAAAACCCTGTGTTCAAGCTTTACCAGAGGCGACAGAAAACATTCATCTCCCGGGCGAAGGGGGAAGAGTGGCGGGGCCGGCGGGGGGAAATTTGTTCATATTTTTACAAGAGCCGCGCGATGCGGTCATTTATGGAGAATCAAACCGAACAAGTTTTTGAGGTTATGCGCAATGAGCGAGCTTAATAATCACTAGTTTAAAATATTATGATACCTAAATACAATATAATAAATATATTTGATAATAAAATTATAATATAATAACGAATATTAACAATATTAATATTAATATTATTTTTGAAGTGGGTGAAGCGGGAAGCGGGAAGGCAGGCGGGGCCGGCGGGGGGGGGGAATAAGTTCATATTTTTACAGGAGCCGTACGGAGCGGTTGGTACCGGAGATAATTCGAATGACGTTTGGGGTTATGTCAACCGCGCGAGCCTAATACCTAATTATGACTTTAAATTGCAAATAAATACTGTCGTAATGGATGATTATATCTTTCGTGAACTCACTTGTAAATAAAGTCTATTAATTTATAAATCGGTTTCAGAGAGACACGGAAGAAATTGACCAATTAAAATAGGTATTTTATTCTTTCCCTGATAAATAAATACCTAATAAAAATCTAGTTAGGTAGGTTAGGTCTAAGTTGAAATCTGCGTGTTTTCCTTTATATTTCGTCTACAATCATTGCTAAATTTCTTAACAAAACTCGACTTTTGACGTTTGAATTTCGAATGCGTAATTAATTACGCATTAGAAATTCAAATACTAACTTTAGGTCATAATATATATATTTATTTTTTTACAGTTAATACCGCACAAGAGTCCCAAATGCTCCCGCCTGGAGCCAGTGAGACTATGGCATTCCCAATCGGGGTATGTTGTGAGGCTGAAGGTAGTGTGGAGGGGAAGGAGATAGGGAAGAGGAAGGTGGGGAAATACCTAGCTATTCAGATCTGGTCACTAAACACGGCTAAAGCCATTTCAAGCAACGTTTCAATTCTGAATGGTGGTCTTACACCAGGGCGATACTGATAGTATCTTCCACTCTGGAACGTTCCGCAAATATACTATTTATTATTTTAAATGAATAAATTGTGAAATAACACAAATTAATCAAATAAAATTTATTTGCGCACGCCGGATTCGAACCCGTGACCTTCGGATTGTGAGTCGAGAGTCTTGCCTCGGGATCAGCCGTTGATATTAGTCGGAAATCTTTCCTGGTAAATAAACATCTATTAAAATATCTCTGTTTTCTCCCTGATGTAGCATCTCTTCTTCATCGGAACATATTTTAACATTTATTTAAACGCTAAACGTCAAACGTCACGTCAGTTGCGTACGCGTGGACTCGTGGACAGGCCACTAGCAAAATTGTGTGTGACCGCGCGAACTTCACACCTGTTCACACCAATCTTTCAAACCATGTTTCAAAAAACGCAGGAGACGGAAAACAAAGAACGTTTATAGTGGGGTTCAAGCTAGCGTTCATGTGTATTCTGGCGCAGGAGTTCCGCCTTTATACAACAGTTGCTAATAAAAACGCAATAGTCTATTGAAAAATCTTCATATTTTTTTAGAAAACATCGCATTATTTGAAGTCTTTTCTCCCGGTTTTATGATACCGAAAAATATACACACGATAAAATTATTATAAACATTTATATTTACTACTAGCTGGTACCCGGCATGCGTTTCAATGTCATTTAAAAAAATGTTTCTCCCTGCGTGTCCTTTCCCATTCATTCCGATCCCCTTCCTCTCCCGCCTCCCCTTCCCCTCTCGCGTTCCCACTCCGTCTCCTCCATCTTACCTCTCCCCACTCCACTCCCCCCTTCCTCTGTCCCACGAACACCCCTCCCGAGGTGTTGTTTTTCCTATCTTCCTCGCAATTTTTTCCATATTTTCTCACCGTTTAAACCTTCCCTGGACTACGAAAAACATTTCAAAACCAAAATCAGCTAAATCGGCCCAGACTTTCTCGAGTTTTAATGGCAATTGATTTTTATATATATTTACTATTACTGTATTTAGTAACACGCAAATGCATGTAAAAATCGAATCAATTTGCTCCACTGAACTAAAAAAAATCAGAACAAAGGTTAATAAATCTAGATTTTTTATATTGATTATTGTTGCTAAGCATCTACACATTAGTATCAATTGATTGAATGCATGTAATCTTATATATTAATACGAGTGTGTTTAAGATTTTTGTGTGCCATTATGTACACGTCCGCCTGTGTTATAACGTATTTTTTGCCTTTGTATTGCAGTGCAATGTTATTCTTCTAAATCTATTTTCAACATTGTATTTTCTCGTTACATGTGTGTGTGCTTTAGTGTAATAATTAAAATTGTAAAATTTACTTACTGACAAACTGGTTTGGCCGTTTAACGGGATTGTAATGAAGATAATATTTTTTCAAAGGATTTGAAAGCAATTATTTGCAATTAATTTGGTGGAGGTGTAGGTATAACATAAAGTTCTGATATTTACACAGATGTATTGCTTACATGGAACGTGTTTCAAACTTGTTATTTGATTTCAAAAATGAAAATCATTAATATTTTCATCAATAATTTAATATTACAATTTGAGGTTACTCATTGGCTTTTAGAAATATCAAACTAAAATCATTAATGAAAAATGAAGTTAATAAAATTAACAAAAGGTTCGCTTGTTACACACACCGTAAAACTTTTCTGGTAAATATAAAAATTTTCGAATATTTAAATCGTCATTTTGTTGTCAGGCAACATTGTTTTTTCAATTAAATTTAAAAAAAAACAGTTTTTTGTCACAAGTTGCCATTAGGTATAACCTAGTAAATTAAATAATATAAACTTCGTTTCGTTCCAGCAGTACCATACAGACGAGACAGAGCGCTTATCACGTTGTCCGTTGTGGCGTGTGGCAGTGTGATCAGTGGCGATGTGTAATAGAAAAAACTTTTTATGTTTGTTTTTAATATAAAAAAATATCATTGACAGGAAAATTTACAAAAAAATTTAAAACAAACACATTTAAAATTTAGGAAGTACATTTTTACTCCAAAGATATTCAGGAATCACTTGTCGAAATCTTTCGGGTACGAATTGATGCGCACTGTATAATAAATGTATAAACTAATAAATAAATAATCATTTAAAACGTCTGGTGAGAAAGCAGGTGTACAATAATTTTTCCAAAAGATTTTCCATCTCTTCGTAGACCAATGTTTATCCATCCCTGAATTCGCCCGCGCCCTCGGCACACAGCCGTGCAGTAGGCAATAGGGGCCCTAACGAATATTTATGGGCGGAGGGTGCATGTTTTATTGGCGCTGGGGCGGCGAACCCCCTTCCCCCAACCACCCCACCGTACTACCCCCTACCTACCATTATACTATATAGCCGGTAATAACAGCGTGGGTGAGATATTATCTGAATTTCTCAATGGATTGCTTCCAAATCGTTTTTTATTTATTTATTTTCTTTTGAGTTATTGTGCAGAAGTTAACCTAACCGCCTCAAATTCTTGTTAGAAAAATGATCTTTGCTGCCGGTCTAATGAGCGTTGGGACAAACTTGCTGGAATAGAAATGCTCCGTGCAGACCAACAAAAAAGCAATGTTTGTTTCTATCTTTCAACTGGGATATAATGCCATTTTTTATGTTTTTTCGTAAATCAATATGTTTGGTTTCGGTGAAAATTTTATTATTTTTTATTTTTTAATTTGAAAATTTTTACCCTTTGTAGATAATACTTTGATAAGCTATAACCAAAATAAAAGGAAATATAATAAAAAAATTGTTTCAATTATGGACGGATATATGGGTTGTTCTTCTTTTTAACCTACATAAATTTTAACACTGTCACATTTTCACCACTCTGTCACATTTTATTTTTACTATAAATGAATTCTCTCTTGATCTCAGAGGGGAAATTGTAGCAAGGGGGGAAGGAGGCCTAAAATGCCTATTGGATGTGACAAACACGAGCTTCGTGAATACCTATTTCGAATGACAACCCACGTGAAAGAATTAACGTACGACAGATTGTAGGAGATAAGTTTTTGAGATTTAAATAAATATTTTATTAAACATCATTAAAAATAATAATCGCTGTTACTTGATAGGTTATACCTTTTGGAATTTAAAAATAGTTTTATATTTTATGTCGTCATATCATTTTTTTGTAACATTATAGAATATACGCAAGTCGAGGTGGCAGAAGACAACTGTGATTTGTATGAAATACACTTCCATCACGAGGAGTTACAACTCTGTAACGTAATTTTTACTACAAAAATATAAACACATATATTTTTTTAAAACGCACACACTCGTTACTTCTTTAGTACAGTAAATTTTAAAGTAATTATAAAATAATAAAACTGGTAATTCTGTTGAATTTTTCTCCACTAACTGGTGGAGACAACTTTATGTAGGTTTAAAAGAAGAACGACCCATATAGAGAAACATGAAATAAAGAATTGAATTAGGTCGTCCTATTATTGCAAACTACTGTAAAACATATACCTACCACATAAATGTGAATATTAGTTTAAATACAACCCAACCTTTGTAATAGCTATACACCTAATAATATAATATCGTAAAACTTAATTTTAATATAATTGAATTTATTTTATGTCATTTTTCTCTCTATTCTTGCAATATTATTCTCGGGTATGTTTTTAGGTTTTCACGGCCAAAAGTATTTTTTTTATTTATTTTTATGTTTCGCTACCTCCTTCTCTAGCCAACGTTTCGGACAGCGTTACAGTGTCCATCATCAGGGCAGATGAGACGGTGAGATGAGACTCATCTGCCCTGATGATGGACACTGTAACGCTGTCCGAAACGTTGGCTAAAGAAGGAGGTAGCGAAACACGGCATAACACCCCAAAAATAAATAACGAAAATATTATTCTCATTTATAGGATTAACCTAAATTCCTTATTACTATTTAAAATTTTCCGTCAACCTTAAAAAATGGTGAATAACTGTATTTAAGCTTAGTATTAATATAGACATTAGTTATGTAGTGACGTACGTGTATGCCTCCTATCTCTGTCTAGTCACAGGTGAAACAGTCATCGAAAAATTGTTTTTAATCGTGCGTTGACAAATATAAAAAAATTAACAATTTGAATTAATTCTAAAAGTATGCATAAATTTAAATGATGTTATTTATACTTTACGCATTATCATTAGTTTACAATTTATTGAGCAATTTGGGAGACAGGCTTGGGTACCGCCGCCCCGGGCACCATTCATTGGATAACAACACCTCTGCCATAGTCCACAGATCGCGTTTTTTCTGCCAAAGTCCACAGATGCGTTTGTGACTTTGTAGGGGTGCCCGGGTTTACGGGGTTAGGTTTGTCTGGATCTTGTCAGCGGATGTGTCTGTCCACCAACTGCGTGGAGAGATTGGATCGGGAAAGACTGTTTGACGGAGATTTTTGACCTCTTCAGCAGAACTGAAGACCCAAATTAAAGACTTAGGCATCACTTTCCAATCAAATCTTTCATTTGTTAACCACATAACAGAAATCTGTAATAAGGGCTTAAAAATGTTGGGATTTATAACTAGACTAACTAGAAATTTCAACAATATAAAATGTATTAAACTGTTATATTTTGCGTATGTTAGATGTCAACTTGAGTACAATTCTCCCGTCTGGAATCCACATTATAACATACATGTACAAGCTGTTGAAAGAATACAAAACAAATTCTTACGTTTTCTAAATTTCAAAATGGGGATTCCAACAATAATGTTAAACTACAACACTCTGTTAAATAATATGAATATGCTCAAATTGTCAGACAGAAGAATTTTCACTGACTTGGTATTTCTATATAAAATTCTACATAATTTAGTTGATAGTCCGGTATTGCTTGAATTGATAAGCTTCCGGATTCCACAACGTAATACAAGAAGTCAGGATTTATTTCAGTGCAGAAATTCTGGGACTAACTACCATATGTATTCCTCTTTACCCAGAATACTAACGGAAGGAAACAATTACACCAAGTCCGTGGACATCTTCAGTTTATCTTTAAACAAATATAAAATATTGTTACTGAAGCAGTTCAGTTATGTACAATAAATATTGTATTTATGACCATTAAAATGTAAAAGCCCCGAAAAAGGGCGTTGATCAATCAATAAATAAATAAATAAAGAACTCTCTCATAACTTTGCCTTGCACCACAGCGCGCGGGATAGATTCATACGTCCGTAACTCCTGGACACACCAACCCCCAGATTTCTATCCACCATACCGTTTTCCTTCCCAGAATTTCCTATCATTCATTTCCTTAAATGCCCCCCACACAGCATCTTCATAGATGGCATAAACCCTGAATGTTTTATTTATTGTTTAATTTGTAGAACTACATTTTAATATTTATTTCTTTTATAAATTCAATAATATTATTATTCAATTTATAAAAACAGTTTATTAATAAACAAGTTCTGCTGTGTAATTATTATTACGCGTGACAGCTGTTTCGTCTTCTGACAGTCTGATAATGTCTTCAGAAGGCGAAACAGCTGTCATCCGTAATAATAATTACATATAATGTACATAATTTATTAATAAAATGTTTTTTTTAATTGAACAATAATATTATTGAATGTATAAAAGAAATAAAAAATAAATAAATAAAAAACCGAATGAAAAAAATACCCCGAATGGAATTATTTTCTTCAGGGCCTCCTGTGTGAAGCTAATGTAAAAAAAGAATGGTTGTCTGTAAAGTCGGTTTACGGATGATAATTTTAGGTGATAACGTCATATAATAACGGTGGAGTGGAAGAGAGATAGATGCGTCACAAGCCAAACGCTTAGGCCGAACGCTTGTTCCGCGCTCTCGCATGCACGCTCGGCTCAGGCGGAACGTGACAACGTGAGTCATGCTTTTTCGTGAGTGCAACCGGCGTTCATCGATTTATGAGACGTTATCACGTCAAAAAAACTATACAAACTTTCTCAATTGGTGCAAAGATTTACGTTTACAATAAATTACCCTGCAGTGTGGTTTCCTTTTATGATACAATACAATAAAAATATATCATTATTTTTTTTTTATTTTAACTTTTTATGAGTAAAACCTCAAACTGTAATATTTAATTAAATGAAGACATTATGAGCAAAACTCAATCGAAAATCTGGAAACAGAAAAATCAGAAAAAGATATTATTTACACCTCTGGGACTCGATCTCTGTATTATTCCATATCTGTAGTATTCCAACAATGTGTCAAGTTTATGTCAAATGTAAAATATCATTTACATTTTTTACTCCAAATAATGTAAGGAATCAGTGGTAAAAGTACGTCAAGTACGTCCCTTGACACCCTGTGTACGTGTGTACATAACCACCTTGGAAAAACTGCACTCTCGGACCTGAGAGGTCTTAACGGTGTGTTACGAACTATCACTATGAATCAGGTTTTTTAAAGTGCCTGTCCTAAAAATATCGTGCATTGTTTTAGTGTATGCGTGTGAAAACAAATTCAAAGAATTATAAAATGAATTTTATTTTATTATTTATTATTTTAACTTTATGAGTAAAACCTCAAACTGTAATATTTAATTAAATGAAGACATTATGAGCGAAACTCAATCGAAAATCTGGAAACAGAAAAATCAGAAAAAGATATTGGCACCTCTGGGACTCGAACCCAGGACCTCCCTACTTTCCGGGTTGGGCGCTCTTATCCACTGAGCTAAGGTGTCGATATCCGATTCGGTCACTTTTAACTGTGCCATACTTCGACTAAGAACCACCCATATTATCTTCATTTTTCTTAACGCATATTTTTATTGGCTGCCATCTGTATGAATGATTGCAAGATTCAACTCAAACTAAATGCAATCTAGATGGTGTCTGGATAAATTTTTATCCATTTTATTTAACATCTATTGACTCTTCTGCAAGTCTAGGATGAATATTGGCTGCCATCTAATGCCAAAAATATGCGTTAAGAAAAATGAAGATAATATGGGTGGTTCTTAGTCGAAGTATGGTACAGTTAAAAGTGACCGAATCGGATATCGACACCTTAGCTCAGTGGATAAGAGCGCCCAACCCGGAAAGTAGGGAGATCCTGGGTTCGAGTCCCAGAGATGTAAATATCTTTTTCTGATTTTTCTGTTTCCAGATTTTCGATTGAGTTTCGCTCATAATGTCTTCATTTAATTAAAAATATATCATGTAGATTAAACGTATCGTTGCTGAAAATCAGCAAACATTTCGTAATGTTAACAATTATCAAGTTAGCAATTTAAAAAAGCAATACCTATTGTTTTATAGCCTAGACAACCAATATATGGGTCACTTCAAATCAGGTTTTGAGATCGTTTAGATCAAAATCAGCCTGGCATGGTCACGATCACAAACACCGCTAAAACAGTGGTTTACTAATCAGCGGTTATTCAGTTGAAATAGTTGAAGGGGTCTGTTCAAAGCTCGCCTCAGTAAATTAGCATTGGAATGACAAGTCGGGCGCCGCGCTGTACTGAATAAAGCAATAAAGATACAAAGTTAATTATTTATGTTGGTTAATAAGCGCTAAGCGCCGCAGGCGTGCTTATTTAACCCTAGGATATGATATTTATTTTTTATATTACTATACGCCTATACGGGCATTTACAAAACGTAATATACTTGATAGTGGATCAGTAATAGATAATACAATCCCGAGCATGTTTTTAAATCCCGGGATTACGAGATTTTCGATGCGTAATCCCGGGATCCTGGTACTATCCCGGGATTAGGAAATGTGGTTGATAATTGGGATAAAATAAAATAAAAGCATAGATAGTAAGTTCTTAAGCATTATTTATTAAAATTGTTTGTTTGACCAGACAACCTATCTATACTAATATTATAAATGCGAAAGTGCATGTGTTTGTTTGTTACGCTTCCACGCCTAAACCACTACATCGATTTCAATAATGCTTTCACCAATAGAAAGCTACATTATATGCGAGTAATATGTATATAATGGTAAGCTCTTATATGAAATTATAAATATTAGTATATTATATGTATTAAACGTATATTGTCCCGTACAAAAGTGAGTTATTGATAATGTCAGACGAAAAGCAAAAAAATTCGTTGTCTTGGTAACTTTGTTGATATATTTGCGGGAAATTTTATTTCAGGTGTCATAGTTAATATCTATCTGTATAAATAAAAATAAAGCTCCGAAATGTTTGTACTCGCATAACTTCCGAACAAGTCAAGGCGCAACGCATTACGGAATGCAAACTAGACCTGATTGTGGCAATCCCGAAAATCCCGAGAAAAGCCAAAGTGCAGTCCCGGTATTTTCGAGGTCGAAAATGGGCCGCGATCCCGGGATCCCGGGATTATATTCTCTAATCAGTAATCATGAGATAATTTATGCTAATTAACTCTTCCAAATTCGAGCGTATTTTATCAGTTAAGTAGGTAAAAATACTTCGCTTTGCAATAAAACCTGAATGAATGGAATATTTGGAAATGTATCCGAAAACTAAAATCTGTTTTCGAAGGGTAATGAAATACGCTTCAAAATTTTATTATTGGAAGAACTAGTTTTAAAAATGGCTTTGCTTATATTTTTTCTAACTAAACAAAAATAAAGGTTTTTAATTTTTTTTTTTTTTAAATTCACAGACACATATTATTAGACAAATGAATTGTAAACGTTATTGTCATCTCACTTTTTTGTCGTTTAGTCTAAAAATAATTCTTACAAAATTCACAAAGTAATTTTTTTTTTTCAAATTGCGGTCGGAAACTTTGCTTTCATAAAGGAGTACTTTTAAATGTTTGCGGTTAACTTTTAAATTTGAATATAAAGCGTGTTGTTTTCTCCTTCTAATACCGTTTAGATCATACTTCTCACTGTGATACTAAGGGAGACACAACGATATTTGTGAAACCTATATGAGCTGGGACAAATATGATTTCCCGTTATTAAACGGGAAATTAAATAAAAGTAAAAGCAGAAGTGTCATGCCAACATTGTTTTCCGATATTGATGTATGTTATTTATTTATTAAAATATATAGATGTACATAAAAACATAAACTGCACATCTCACTAGGGCATTCCTGTATCGAGATGTGCAGTTTTACAATAAAAATAAAAATAAAAAACAATAATCGAATAAAAATAAAAAACATACATATAAATTCACAAGAAACACTAAATATAGTTTACTCAAATATTAATTACAGCTGGGCGGTATGCTCATATTGCTCTTAGTTGGCCACAATAATATTCTACTGTAAACTAAACATGTTCAAGGTACCCGCAGTGGCTTAACAAATGCATTCATAGGGTGACCATACCGTCAGTAACAGTAGATTTACGAGTATTAACAAAAAATAAATAAAAATAAAGGTAGGTAAATAATAATAGATAAATAATAAAAAGTAAATAATAATAAACAAGTATGTAATAAATGTATATCGATTATGTAATAAATATAATATAGTAAGTAATAAATATAATATAATAAGAATA
The DNA here is from genome assembly GCA_936435175.1 of Glyphotaelius pellucidus. Lineage (NCBI taxonomy): Eukaryota > Metazoa > Arthropoda > Insecta > Trichoptera > Limnephilidae > Glyphotaelius > Glyphotaelius pellucidus. Next base: position 3,272,555 of record OW386553.1, on the reverse strand, counting down.
AATATAATATAGTAGGTAAATAAATGTAAGTAAATTAAATACATAATATACAATATAATTATGAATAAACAATAATAAACTATTTAGTAATCGTAAGAAAGTAAATAAAAAATAAACATAAATTAAGTAAATAAATAATAATTATGAGCCTATTATTATAGCCTGTTTGTTATTATATTCCGTGTTGAACACTTCTACTATTTCTGAGAAAGCATTTCCAGCTCCATGCAAAAAGGAAAAAGCCATATAAATTATTCAGTCCTGAATATTGCAATTAAAAAGAATTTTAGATCGAGTAGTTCTAGTGGATACATGGAATGTAGTTGAGCTTAATAAATCAGGGCTGTCTGTATCACCATATTGCAAGCAGTTCTGTGAACAGTTCAAAAGAGCAAGTTTCTAATTTTCTCTTGTTTTAAATTAAAACCAAAATTTCCTTAGCTATCACAAGAGTAGGTACTTAAATACCTACCTACTTAAACTGATTATATAGTCGTAACAACTTAGTTGTGCAAAATAATTTTTTTCTCAATGGTTCCGTCTTTAAGACATTTTTTCATGTATATTTTTTTAAAGTATTATACAATCTGCTGTAGCTATGTGCCGAAAGAATACACTAAGCAGAGAAATTATTTTTTTGTTCGTGCCTATCGGCTGTATGGCGCACGACAGGTTAGAACGGCCACCATCTTTCACCGGAACTGGAACGTGACAATCAAATCTAGAGAAGACGAATTGCCAAACGATCGAGTGGTCGATATATATTAAGGGGTTATATGCAGTTAGAAATTTCAAGAAATCAATTTTTTTTTCATTTTCGTTATGTAAATATATTTAAATACACACACAGAAAATTTCAAGTCAATCCGGCGATTATTTTCGAAGTTACGTGCATATTTGTAAAGACGTGTCAGAGCATTTGTAAGTGGGAGGCAAACTTTAAATGCGTTTTTCTCAAAACTTTGTTTTTAAAGTCGGCGTCTCGGGAACGACTAAACCGATCAGTCTCAAATTTTAACACAAGCTTTTTAAGTATATTTTTCAGATATTAATCGAAGGTCAGTTCTCACCGATAAATATCTTATTTTTATAAACAATTTTGGTTAAAAATCGATTTTTTTTTTGAGAAGTCGCCATTTGGTCAAAAACATTTGTTTTGCTTGATCCTTCGATTAATTAGAAGATTATACATTACTTTAACGAAATCATTTCATTTTAAATGATCCAGTCTAGAGATATGATGGTCACCGCAAGATGCCTTTTTTGATAGGAGCTTCTGGAGATCAGCTATAGCTTTTAAAATTATTATTTATACAAATACAAAAAATGTTGAGAGCCCCGTACCCGAGCACGAAAAGAAGAAGATGGAGAGATATGTAATTACGAATGTTGGAGAGAGCGAGCTAATATTTCAAACGATAAAAGTGAAGCGGAAATTGTGAAAAAGTTTAATAAAACACGACCCGTTTAGAATAGAGCAAAAATCTCGTGGGGGTTGTCTAAAACGTTTAAAGAAACTCTGTGAATTTTTTCATACATATAACTTGTTAAATAGTAGAGACAGGCTTGAAAATAAATATTTTCGGAGCATATTTTGCGATTTTTTTTATCGAGGGATTTTCATATAATTTGCGTTTTGGCGTAGGGGTTTTATGGATATTATCTTCAAAAATAACATATTTTTTTAAGAGCTTAAAAACTTCAAATTTTTAAGGGAGATTTGCAAGAAATCGGTAGAAATTTGTATAGTGCCGCCTTAAAATACAGTTTAAAGTTACCATAATATGTGTACATTTTTACATTAATAAATACAAAGGTACTCTCAGAAAAATTCTTGGAATATCGCTTTATTTGGGCCACCTACGGCGGCCCCGTGACGGCCTCCGTGGTCCCGAGGCAAGACTCTCGACTCACAATCCGAAGGTCGCGGGTTCGAACCCGACGTGCGAAAATAAATTTTATTTGATTAATTTGTGTTATTTCACAATTTATTCATTTAAAATAATAAATAGTATATTTGCGGCACGTTCCAGAGTGGAAGATACTATCAGTATCGCCCTGGTGTAAGACCACCATTCAGAATTGAAACGTCACCATTCAGAATTGAAACGTTGCTTGAAATGGCTTAAGCCGTGTTTAGTGACCAGATCTGAATAGCCAGGTACTTCCCCGCCTTCCTCTTCCCTATCTCCTTCCCCTCCCCACTACCTCCAGCCTCACAACATACCCCGATTGGGGATGCCATAGTCTCACTGGCTCCAGACGGGAGCAGTTGGGACTCTTGTTGTGCGGTATCTGTAAAAAAAAAAAAAACCTAACTGTGTATAACCCCTTCAAACAGGACTTCGCTATGCTCAGTCGTAAAATATAGTTAAAGGTAGTATAATATAGGTGCGTTATAATTTCCATAATATAAGGGTATACCTTTAACCATTTCACTTAATACCATGAATTAGTTTGTGTTGGCGTTAGAATGTGGTTTCCTTATAAACAATATGGATATCTCTTGTTAGGTTTTTGTGCAAATTAATGAAATTCTCTATAAATAATGAACGAGTTGCTTTTATTTTCCTTTTACTAAAGATAAGAATAATTTTCTTGGTTACTTTGAAAATATGCGACTGCGGATGTATAAATATACCTGGGCAAGTAGGTAGCGTCATTACACTCCCCTCGATAGCGATTGCACTCCCCTCCCCACATCCTGGAATAAAGACCTTATTATTATTATTATTATTATTATTACTGTAGATACATATTGCAGTTATATCTGTGCAACGTGTAACATAATTATGCAGGAGATTTTCAAAAATTGTCTGGTTATTCGTAACCCGGGAATGTTTGCTTCACATTAAAAAAAAAATGTTAATAATGTGGATAAAAAATAATCATGTTTTCTGAACGCCAAAAATATATATTCATTTTTATCATTTACGAAAATTGCAAACCAAAATTCTTTTTTATGCAAATTAGAAATTAACTGGACTAAATTGAAGTGAAATGTCAGTTTCCTCTAATATTATAATTACAAGAAGTTATTATTTTATTTTATTTATTTATTTATTTATTCATATATATTACAAAGTGGAAGTGGTCAGGCCACACAATTAGAAGTGAAAAATGGTCAAAATTAGTCATGAATTGGTTCACAAGTGACAAGAAGAGAAAACGAGGTAGACCATTTAGACGGTGGGTTGACGACATCAAAGCCGTGGCAGGTGGTACATGGACAAGAACAGCTAATGATAGAGAGAAATGGCGACAGTTGGAGGAGGCCTTTGTCAACTAGTGACATACAGACAGGGAGTCGATGCATGATAAGTGAAAAGTTTATTATATAAATTTACTGTCTGAATAAAGGCTATTATTATTATATTATTATTATATATTACAGTAATATACCTTACAAAATGATGCTTTGTCTTTCCAACTGGGAAGGTTTCCCGTTTCAGGACAGCCACATTGCACAATTAGTTTATAATATTCTAAATAAAGGGTATAATAAAGGGTATAATATTCTAAATAAAATAAATAATATTCTAAAAAAAATTCAGTGAGATTTCCAGCGTAACCATTTATGAAATACTGGCAAGTACTTGCACCTTCCCATCCTTCCTCCCCCCCCGCGTCGCCTATATGAAACTATATGAAATACACACATTTTTCACATGCCACTTGTTGTAAAACTTTTGTACAAATTTTCTAAAGCCAGGATTCAATTATACATAGAAACCTTCGCGGGCATGCGCACAACAAATCACTTTAAACAAATTTTAATCACAAAAGTTTAATCACAATCGGATGAATGGTATAGGAAATCTTCTTCTTTCGTATGGTGGGGGGGGGGGTCAGAGGGGGACATCTAGGTCTGCGAGCCAGTCTAAGGCCTCGGGCGTTGCCCTGTGGACCTCATCAATCCCGCCGGGGAATGAATAGAGCGGGAATTAGTTGACCACATGTTTAGGGGTCTGCACCTCACCGCATTCACACATCTCCGACTCTTTAAGGCCCCATTTATACATCATATGGGCACAACGGCTATGGGAGCACCTTATCCTATTGATGGCGGACCAAAGTTTGCGAGGCAATGAGAACCCCGGCTGTCTCTCAGTGGGGTCTTGTACGAGATGGGCATTTTTCACCTTGGCCGATTGCCACTCAAGCTTCCACCTATCTTCTGGGGTGAGAGGTGAATGAAGGAGTCTTTCTCCTTCTGTCCAGAAGGGTTTTCGGGACTTTAAGCGGCATGCCGAGTGAGAGACGACATCATCGTGCAAAGGTATTGCGCTTTTTTGCAGCGCCTTCTTGTACTCCCTTAGTGTTGCAATCTCTCGCCTGATATTTGGCGGGGTTATATTTGCAAGTACGGGGAGCCAAGGGAGAGGAGTAGATTTTACTTATGGTTCTCATTGTGGCATTAAGCTGAACATCGACCATGGAAGTGTGGGCGCTTCTAGCCCATACTGGAGCACAGTATTCAGCTGCTGAGAAAACCAGAGCAATGGATGCCGTTCTAAGCGTGTTGGCGTCGCATCCCCAGCTAGTTCCAGCTAGCTTACTGACTAAGTTTAACTGACTGGGTATAAGAAATAATAAGAAAAAACAAAGAAACATTTATGATATGTATTTTTGAGGTTTCATACCAACTCAACAAAGTGGCATTTCAACCCCCCTTTGAAAGGTCTTTAAAAGTTATGAAATTCTTTTTTTGAAAAATATCTCATAATCTAATCTAACATAACCAAATTCTTTATATTTTTTCATCACTTTTAATGACTTTCCAAAGGAGGTGTTGAAGTTGCATGATTTTGAGTTATTGTGATGAATCAAATTTTTCTCTACCAAATGTTCCATTATTTTTGTGAATATTTTTTTGATGAAAGAAACGTAAGCACATTTTCTAATAAAATATGTAGGACAATAAATTATTTTACTTTTATAACCCACGCTAGCAGCTAAATTATTTTCCCCGCGGTAACAATAGGGTTAATAGAGTTACCGGCGCGTCGCGACGCCCTGGTCTGGCGTCCAGGCGGGCGCCTGTGTCCCCCAGACCCGCCAGTGGAAGTGTATCCAGTGTAGTCTGTACCCTAGCGCCGGCGTCGCGACGGGGCTGGTAGCGCCGCCGCCGCCGGGACGCTCAAAGCCAATAACTAATAACTCTACAGGAGTGTTGAATGTGGAGGAACATTGTGCACCGTGCACGTTCTTGGAAAAATTCTAATGTTTACTCTCTGTTTACAGGATGATTGGAAACTCGCGCTTATAATGGAATACTGGATATGTACATACATTTATTACGTGTAATTAAATTTTATTGTTTAATGGGAACATATATGCTAGATCGACGAACAAAATGGTCGCTATGGTATACAGTAATTACATTTTTGAAGTGAAAACTTCTTTAGCGCCGTTGAGATTTGAAACTCGAAGAAACGGAAACGAGCGACACTAAAGAGAGACAAACACATACATCTATAGGATTTAGCCTCCGAGAGAATGTGATAGAAATAAAATATTTATTTATTTCACTGGTACTCGATTCCAATATATTACGATAAATCCACGGTCCTACGCAAGTCTCCTTTGGACCAGTGGTACAAAGCGCACGATGAACCTCAGCGACCAGGCATTCAGAGGACTAAGGATCGAATCCTACGAAATCCAAAAAAAATAATTATTTTCGTAAAATCAATATCCAATCTTCAAACCACTTCAAAATGAACAGGCAAAAGAAAGCGACTGCGAAAAAGAAAACACAAATACTTATAAGATGACAAAATGTATTAGGACAAAGTGCACTGGAACTCGACGACAAAAATATGGAAAAAATCATCCTTCAAATTGATTTTAAAAAGTGCTTCGTAGTGTCCCCCACTTTTTCTACTTTAGTTTTCTGAAGGTTTCACTTCTACCTAAAGAAATTTTCACTTTAAAAAATAAGTCCTTGTGAGAGCCCTGCAGGAATAACCATCTGTTGCTTATCCCAGGGCAGGAAAGAGTTTGGTGCCTTCCAATGGTCAACCTCTGATTGTCGCTTTCTCTGTAACACAAACTTGATAACGATTTTAGGTGTCCTATCTTCCTATTTTAGGTGTACTATCTTCCTAACCCTACCGTGGACCTTGTGACAGTTGGAAATTCAAACATATTCCTCAATTTCCTCTCTGGATTTTGTCACCTGCAAATATTTTTAATGAAATGTAGCTATCGATCATTAGTGTGTCGGTAACTATACTTTTTTTCACAAGTTACTTCTTCGTTAAGTTACTTCTTACGGAATTTAGGATCACACAAAAAAATCATTAAAATTATCTAGCCATCAAGAGACGTTCAGTAGTCAAATCAGACAACGTATTTTTTTAAAAAGCAAAACGTAAAGACGTAGAGAAATTTCTTTCAATGCAGTTAGTAAAAAAAATCATAAAATATAGTCCAGTATCGGAGGTGAAAATTGGGGAAAACAAACCTCAATTTTGATGATTTTATTTAAGTATTATTAGACTGAGGTTTAGTTGTCCCTTTCGTTCAGTATTCGGGGGAGTTCAGTAATACGTATGCAGTTCCACGATGATAGCCAAGCTCCAATAGGAGAGGATACCGAAAGAAGATCTTATAGATATGGCATCAATCCACCATTTGCTGTAAATCATATAATTAATAGTTAACCTTTTGTCTTAAATGCAGTTAATTTTTTTCTTGTTTTAATCCAGTCACCGTGTACCGAATAATAATCAAATTAAACTTGTACAGTCAATCGAAGAACTTTCTATGGGAGTTTATGCTGTAGTCAGGCGCCGCGCCGTGTGGGGGAATTCAACAAACTGCTTTGAACGACCTTCAAAAACACGATTCAATTTAAGTATTGGGAATTTGTATGAACATGCAATTTATTGAACTGCATTTTTTTATAATAAAGTGGCAAAACCAACATTTCTGAAAATTATTATTGTGGCATTGTTACGCTAAAACTGTTAAAATATTAAGGACGGGTTGTTTCAAAGAATTTGAACAATTCATCAAATTTCGAATTCAAGTTCTGTTCATTTGTTTTTGTACATTATGTTGTACGCACAAATTTAACAAAATATTAGATTTAAGGGCATTATTGGTCTTGTATACCTTATCATCAGAAAATATGGACCCTTGTGCCTAATAAGGGACTCAAGATTCTTTCTTTTGTTGGCATATAATATTTTTTGTACGTTTATAATTTCTCGGGTATCATTGCGATTTTTTTTTACATTTACTCCACACAGGAGGCCCTGAGGAAAATAATTTCCCTCAGGTCTATGTCATCTTTGAAGATGCTGTGTGGAGGGTGTTGAAGAGACCCATGTTGTAGGAGGGAGGAAAAACAGAAGCCGGCAAATCGTTCTACAACCGAGCAGTTGAACTCAAGTGACTAATGTCAACCGTGTACAAATGTTGGGCGGCAAATCGTTCCACAGCAGAGCTGTTGAACTCATGTGACTAATGTCAACCGTGTATAAATCTTGGGCGCGTGTTTGGCGTGTTTCCCGACTATGCACCAGTGCCGAGGGCATCAATGACGCTAGTTCCTCGGGGCATCTTCCATTGTAATACCGGTAGAACAAGGACTGCATTCCCACCTGACACCTGTGCTCTAAAGATTGCAATTCGTTTGTTAAGTTAGGAGAATCTATCAAACGAACCGCTCGTTTCTGCACAGAGTCAAGGGTTTTTTTTTTAGGTATTTTGGGGCTCCAGACCAGAGGTGGCTGCCAAATTCAACCGCGGGGCGCACATTAAACAGTGATTGATAACAAGCATATAGAACTAAACAAATAGAAACAGCGAAAGCAGAATAATTCTGCAGATAAAAGAATAGGTTTGTATTTCAAGAATTCCAAAATTAAATTGATTTGCTGAAAGCAGTAATAAATTAGAAAAAGTGGACAATGCAATAAAATTACCACCGCTTTTCCCATCTGAATTTTCAAGGTTAAAGCAACTCTAAAGTACGCAACATTATTTCCATCACGAGCTATGAATTTTTGAAATACCGAAGTCTTGAAAATGTCTCAGTTTAAACACTCTTTCAAATGTAAAAAATATTTTAATATTATATATAGCTCCAGCTGAAAAGCAGTTTACGCAATGTTTGAATTTCTAAATCGTTTAATATCTGACCAAAAAGATAATTGAACCAATCTTTAAAAAATACAAACTAGTAAGCTACCCAACTACCCACTCATTCACGCCAAATTTTTCAATATTTTTATGTTGCTAACTAGGTAGGTGTTAAAATATTTTTTAATAGCTGCCAATCAACAAACCAGACGCTTTAAGCAATTTAAAAAAAAAAACCTTTTTATCATCTAAACCAGAGGTTCCCAAACTTTTTTTTCGTAGACCACTTTCAAAATTTTACTGGTCACGGTGGACCCCCACTGGTACATTTCTACATATTCCCAAAACTCGACACGCGTTGTATTGAATATTGAATGGCGAGGTGTGGTCTGACCAGTATTCGCGATTATAATTGCCACGACGGAGGGGGCGTAGTGGGATATTGAAGGGGGGGGGGGGGGTATAAGTATGTTCCCATCCCAGTACAGTACACCCATGTCCCATTACGCCCCCCCCCTTGCTAGCTGGGCGTTTTAAGATCTCATGCATAACCGTGTGCACATAAAAATGTGCGCTATACGCCAGTCGCTCTGTTATGGAGGGGGCGTAATGGGATATGAGAAAGGGGGTGGGATGGGATATGGATATGAGGCAAGTGGGCAAGTGGGCAATCGGCGAACCGGTTTCGTGGACCCCCATTTACAACTCTGTGGACCTCATTTCTCTATCGCGCCTACGTGGACCCCCGTCGGGTCTCCCGTGGACCCCTAGGGGTCCACTTGGACCACTTTGGGAATCACTGATCTAAACCATGGGTCGGCAACCTGCGGCCCGCAAGATTCTCGCCGCAACGCACGTGACGGACGATATCATAAACAACAGAAGTGAAAGGGAGCGAACGGATAGCGAAGGGGGAGCGATTAGCAAATCAACGTGATAGATTTGCAAAGTGCTACCACACTTAAAATAGCTTTTAAAGGAAAAACTTGGTGGGTTACTGTGAGGGTTTGCCTTACGAAAACTACAAGTAGTTAAAATGGTTTGCTGAGAAAATAATTACTATATTTGTTAGTACATAAATTTGTGAGCAAGCTTTTTCAATTCTGAATTATCGAAAAAACAGTATTTTCAGTAATCGGGTTCACATTTAGACGCAATACTACGCGACTTTACTTCAACAATGCAAGCTTCAACAGTGTAATAAGAAAACTTGCAAGTCAAATGCAACCACAAAAATCTCATTGATTTTATTAACTACAATACATTTTGTAAAAATATACAATAAGCGTTTTATTCTTAAAACTAAAATATAAATAAATATTGTAGGTTTTTTTTACAACAGGTCCACACAGGAGGCCCTGAGGAAAATAATTTCCACAGGGTCTATGTCATCTGAGGATGACGTATGGAGGGTCATTTTAAGGAAGGAAAGTTCTGAGAAGGAAAAGTGGGTAGGAATCTGGGTGTCAATGTGTCCAGGAGTGATGCACGTATGAATCAATCCTTCCAACTGCTGTGCAAGACAATGAGTTGAGAGATTCTGGCTGGAAAGGTCAAAAGGCCTCCGTCAACCAATCTCTCTTGATCCGGCCTGCCACACAGCAGGTGGGCAGGTGCATCCACCGCCAAGACCTGGACATATTTCATCCCATTAACCTGGGCACCCCTGCTAAGTCACCAAATATCACGTATCCTTAATGACATGTGACCCAAGTGCGGCCCGCACTAATCCCCACCTACAATATTTGGCCCTTTTACAACAAAAGGTTGCCGACCCATGATCTAAATCATAGGTTCTCAACGCGGGCGACAACGATCCCTTGTGGCCGTTTCAGACTTTCAGGGGGGCGGTAGAAGGCCCATAGAAAATTAGGGGGCATTTCAGACTTTCAGGGGGCGTTTAAAAGTGAGGGCGTGGACGGGTAAAAAAATCACGAACTACGGTGTATTATTATTATTGAGAATTGACACTATATTATGAATACAAAAGTAAGCCAGTACCAACACTCCCCCCCGGGGCCCCCCGTAAATATAATAGTGACAAAAGCTGTTCACAGCGACGGATGGTAAGTAGAAACAATTGGGGGACGCTGGAAAAAAAATTATTCTCAAAGTGGGCGGTAAGCAAAAAAGGTTGAGAACCTATGATCAAAACCAGTGATTCCCAAAGTGGTTCAGGTGGACCCCTAGGGGTCCACGTAGGCGCGATAAAGAAATGGGGTTCACAAGTTGTGAGTGGGGGTCCACGAACTGGTTTCGATTGAGACCCATCCCGTGCCCCATATCCATACCCCATCCCACCCAGTCTCATATCCCATTACGCCCCCTCCACAACAGAGCGACTGGCGTACAGCGCACATTGTTTTACCGGTTATGCATGAGATCTTAAAACACCCAGCTAGGCAAGGGGGAACATACCAGGATGGGAACATACTAGGATGGGAACATACCATACCCCCCCCCCCCCCCCGTCCTACATCCCATTACGCCCCCTCCGTCGTGGCAAATATTATCTCGAATACTGGTCCATTTTGCCCCCGTTTGAAAAAGTCGTAGATCCGGTTCTAGAAATGTACCAGCAGGGAATCCACCGTGACCAGTAAAATTTTGAAAGTGGTCTATGAGAAAAAAAGTTTGGGAACCTCTGATCTAAACCGTAACGTGGGCGGTAACGCCCCCTTGTGGGCATTTCAGACTTTCAGGGGGGCGGTAGAAGGGCCAGCGAAAATTAGGGGACGTTTCAGGCTTTCAGGGGGGGGGCGGTAGAAGACCCAGAGAAAATTAAGGGCGTTGAGAAGGCACAGTGAGGGCGTGGACAGGTAAAAAAATCACGTACTAGACGGTAAGTTAAAATAATTGCGGGGCGCTAGAAAAAAAAATATTGTTGGAAAAAAAAGATTGAGAACCTGTGAAACCAATCAATATTTTTTACTTTAAGGTTGTATAAAAAAAAATGAAAAGTAATAAAAAAAAATGTTTTTTTAACTGCTAAAATAGCTATTTAATTTTTTTAATTATACCATTATTACAATAATAAATATAATACAATTGCGTAACAAAAGTAAAGAAGTTTAAGAATTTCTAAGACAATAAAGAGAACCAGTTCTTGAGTTTGGTGTAGGAGTAAAAAATAATATGAAAGAGTGTACACTGTACAATAACATAATAACTAGTAACATAATAATATCTCAAGCGTAGGATGTGGTAACATTAAAAATACTTGTAGAATTATGGTTTGAAATGAAGTTTCTGCATTTTGTTGATAATGTTCAAATGTTTTTAAATAGTTTTACTTTTTTTAATTTTTTTTACTACCATTAAAACCATTAGACCATTAAAATATATACCATTTGTGAATATAACAATTATTGTGCAATTTTTGTGCAAAAAATAAACTAATTTGAATTTGCCTTCATGATGAAATGAATATCTTTGAATATTTGTAACATTAAATCTTTTCTATAGACGTCTTCAGTTTTTAGAACTTGAAAAATTTTGAACAATGTACTTTTTACTTCTTTTAGTAATTTTAATACTTTTTGATCATCATTAAGTACCTACTGCTGAGTGTACTGTACAGTTGTACAGGGTCTGCAGATACTTTAATAGTTCATAACTGTTGACCCTGTACAAATTGCAAGTGTGCCCCACTATTGAATTTGTCAGCTACCTCTGGTCTGAAACCATAAAACACCAGAAACACCCTTGACTGCAGAAACGGTGGGGTCCGTTTGATAGATTATCTTAACAAACAAATGGCAATCTTTAGATTACAGGCGTTAGATTTGAATTCAGGAAGATGCTCTAAGAAACAATCGTCATTGATTCCTTCGGCACATAGAAAATAATAACATATAACAGTCAGAAAATACGATAAACGCGCGCCCAACATTTGTGGTTAGGCTGTGTAGTGATTTGGGGGCCGCTGTATCCTCTCTCCAACAACATACTATATGGCTATACTATCGAATCTTTTCAATCAATATTAATTTTATTTGTACTATAGATGTTTGTATGTTATCGCATCTCTGGTGTCATTCTCTTTCAAACGCCACAATTATCTGTTATAATCTTTATTTATTGTTTCTAATATGTTTCCTATGATTTTGTGACATGTGTGCTTATGGTTTATTTATACCGTTGATATTAAATAAATAAATTTATTTATTTAAGGAAAATAAACAGTCTTAGTAATATAATAAACATGAGAGGATGATAAAAAAATAGACCAATTATTAATGTTCACAGATATGTATTTAGAAACAAGACTTACCAAATGTAAACTAGAATATTTAAGAAAAATTAAGGAAAAAAACAGAACTAAGCAGTAATTAAAAAAATAATAATAATAGTACAAATCTGAATTCAACAAATGATAAACCATTACACAACAATAAAATAAGTGTGATTATAACTAAAACAATAGGTATTTGTTTTTATTTTATTTATAAATAAACACATTGAAGAGACTCGTTCTTTTCAAGCTCTTACTTTTCAATGTGAACACTTTTTCTTCAGATAGACCCTCCACACAGCATCCACAAACATAACGCAGGCTCCGTGGAAAATTAATTTCCTTTGGGCCTCCGGAACGGATGACATTAAAAACTCATTTACATCGATTTGAAAGAAAACTGGAGAACGGAAAAAAGTAATTTCAGAAGTTAAGAAAAATTGAGCTAGATCCGCCTACTCAGTTGAATAGGTGTAGTAATTGTAAAATAAGAGCGTTGATATTGAGAAATCTTCAGAAAAGCTGAATGAGTTGTAAATGTTGCCATCATTTCCACAAATTAGAGTTATGCAATGCGCGAACAGGTAAGCTGGTAAGGTTATTGGTCTGTGGTGGAAACCGGAGCTGAGATGGATCAAGGTGTCCTGGTTTCGGGGGAAAACCAAAGAAATAAGTGCAATCTACTATCATGGTCGTTGACTGCGGTTTACCTGGTAGAGGGTGTCGAAATTTCTTCGGCGGTTTATCAATCGGAGTTATCCGTTGGAGCATCTATTGTAATTTTTTTAATCATTTAGCAACATGACTTCATTCAATTCGGGAGGCGGATACGAATACCGACGCCCAGGGAACCCAAATCCCTGCTGTCACCCAAAGTGGTTCGCTGCGTTTGGTGACTTTGCAGGGGTACCCGGGTTCTGCGTTGTGGGCCGGATTGGAAGAGACTAGAAGTGATTGGTTGAGGGAGACATTTTGATATCTCATACGTAAAAAATGCACTCCTGGATCCACTGACCCCCAAATTACTACCCACCCCTCACACCTTTATCCTTCCCAGAACGTCCTCTCCTTCTTTTCCTAAAAATCCCCTCCACGTAGCATCCCCAAAGATGACATATGCCCTGAATTTTCCTTAATTACTACAAGAATGTGAAACAATGAAATTCTTTAACGATAGTAACTAGCTGTGAATATGTCGGCACGTGTGTCTATAATAATAATAATAATAATGGTCTTTCCAGGATGTGGGGAGGTGAGTGCAATCCCACACATCCCATATAGAGTATAAGAACATACATTGAAAACATAAATATTTATAAATGAGAGTAAATATGGGACAGAAACGAAATTAAAAATTGAATCGAAAGTAAAGAAACACAGGAAAGCAAGGAAAATAATAATAAAATAAAATTCAGAGAACTATAAATAAATAAAAAAAATAACAAAAGAGAAGCATCATTAGATAATAAGTATTCATAAAAAATAAAATAAAATCTTTAATCGGGTTCTTGTTGGTCCATCGGATCTCAGATTGTGGGAGCCAGTGACTTTACCCAATATTCTTCTATGCTCGATCTTGGAGTCAGACGGGCTTCTATATTTACAAATTTATTGTTATAGTAGTGGCATGTCCATTGCATAAATTCATTTTGATTGGAATTGGTTTTGCGTCTATCAATCAGAGGTGTTACAGATATTCGCATCCGCATCCGCATCCGCATCCAAATCCGCGTCCGCGGATGTCAAAATCGTTGCATCTGCAACAAACCTGCTATCAATGTTTAAGGGGTATTTCGTATTATTGGTTCACCTGCATTAACCACAACCCACCCCTTTCCATATACCTTCCCGTAGACTCAGAAATAATGAACTTCTCTTCCTCAATCAAAACTCGATTAATTATGGATATTATTCACCATTGTGCAGAATGTTTAGACTCACCTCAAGACCTTATACGTATATATATAACAGACACTAAATAAATAAATAACTAAAGAAATAACAAACAAAATTGTTTACAGGTACCAAATATTTATTATGAATTACACAAATTAATTCATTGTGATATGTAATTCAACATTTTGAAAGAGCTGGGAACCTAATTGGCCAGCCACTAATTTATCTAAAATATTACAAAAATTGATATAAATTGAAAAACCGGACCACATAAACGCAATATCCAGCAGTAATATAAGTGTGTAACAAATCGTACAATTTCTTAGGATCCATATTGAACCGGATACAACAACATTTCAATCAGCGAGGATCAAATTAAACCGTCTTCACAACGAAAACTTTCACAACGCTTGCTATTTCTAATAAATTATTTATATTGCGGGGCAGCAGATTGAGGTAGTAGATAGGTTAGTAATTCAACCTCTCGGTGAAGTTAGTTGAAAAGTGAAAGTGACGGGTTTTTTATTCAACTTTGCAAGAGCCGGAATGATTCTTAGTTCGTATGGGTATATTTAGTGTAGGTACGTTGGCTACACTTCTTGGCGATTACCTAAACATACTAAGGTCCGCCTGTTAATTACGCCATGAAGAAGAAAATACAGCTGGTGGCAGTCTGTTTTTTATACGTAATTAAGTAATTATTAATTGCAGTCAGGGCTGTCTGTAACACGATTTGGTCCCAGGGCCAGGAATCATCCGGATCTAGCGAGAGAGCCATTCATTTGGCGAATAAATTATATTTAAAATTAATTAAATTAAATTAATACTTAACACCAACTTTGAAGTGTTAACTAAAAAAATTGCTCCCTTTTTAATTTAATGTAAATAAGATTTAATTAATTTTTATAAGAAAAACTCTCTTTTAAAACTTTTGAAGGTTATCCCCATCAACGTAATATATCATTGAAGAAGAAGATAACACTAATAATCTAAACGTAAGTATGAAAGAGAACAAGACACGGAAAAATAGAAAAATACAATGATCCCAGTTGCGACCATTGTCTTTTTCTATTTTTTTGTGTCTTCTTCTTGAATAATAAAATTTCACAATATTATCATTAAGTTCTGCAAGAATTTCGAAACAACAGTCCCAATAAAAAAAAAAACTATAATTCTTGCAGAACTTAATATTAACATTTTAAAATTTGATTTTTATAAAAAAAATGAAACGGAGTTCTACGAATTAAACAAAAAACCTTTAATAAAAAAATTTCAATTACACATCTGCCCTGATGATGGACACTGTAACGCTGTCCGAAACGTTGGCTAAAGAAGGAGGTAGAAAAAACAAATAATGAAAATGTATGTGTTTGACTCTTTTTAGTGTCATTTCCGTTTCATCGAGTTTCAAAACACAACGGTGTTAAAGAAGTTCCACTTCAAACACTAGGTACATCATGCATACTTAAACGAGCCGTTCGTAAGATTTTTCATTCGTTTACACGTGTTCTTTGAACGGCTATCATAAGCGGTGCAATTCGTCTATGTATATAACGTATCTTAAATTTTTATTATGTAATTGGATGGATTAATTTTCTGGCATTTGAAAGGTAAATTTCATAAAATAATTGTTTTAATGTGTACTTTCAGCATCACAAATTCTACAATCGTATTATCCCGTGATTCTTCACGGGTCTGCATTAGTAGTTATAAATTATTGATAATACGTTTATTGTCATGCCGGTCCATTTATATTTAAAAGATTTGAACAATTTGACGCGATGTCTGGTAGTTTCGATGTGTTGTGGCCCGCAGCTGGTCACATTCTGATCGGCCGACCCACATGGCGGTACCGGCCGGCGGAGGCGAGGTCAACGAGGGTCAATTAGAATGGTCCTCGGGGGACAATATAATATAATGTTATTCATTCATACTTCATACTATGTTTTATTGCTTGAATTGGATAAAATTCATGTATAATTTCAACTGTGCTTTTCGACAGAAAATGGGTGTGAAATTTTGTTGATTTTAGCTACTTTTTAATGTTAATATCGCACAAGGGTCCCAACTGCTCCCAACCTCCTGGATTCAGTGAAACCATGGCCTTTCCAAATGGGATACTGTTAGGTTGAATTTAGTAGGGAGGGGAATAATATGAAGAGGAGGAAGTTGGGAAAGATCCTGGCTATTCAGATCTCGTCATCAAACACAGCTAAAGCGATTTCAGGCAATGTTTCAATTCTGAATGTCTTACACCAGAACGATACTGAGATTATCTCGCACTCCGGAACGTGCCCCAAATATAGCTTATATTATTTTAAATTATCAAATTTAGAAATAACACAATTCAGTCGAACAAAATTTATTTGCGCACGCCGGGATTTGAACCTGCGACCTTCGAATTGTTAGTCGAGAGCCGTACCTTATATAGATAAAAACGAGATCGTTTGGCATTTTTTACCCGGCTATTAAAATCTAACATTCTTCCCGTCCCCAGAGAACCTTTTCCAAGACGTGACAAATCAGTGCACAGCGGGACAGGAATGCTCGTGATTTGAACAGTAGATTAATTATTTGTTTCCTTAACCGGATAAAACAGAGCAGTAACAAAACAGAACGTAGCGAGAAAATAAGTTAGGTAAGGTTGGGTTAAAATTTGTTTGTGTGTTCCGTTTCCGTTTCAAGGTGGTGGCCGTCTTAATGGTTCAAAAAAGATTATGTTTTCAATTGTGAAATCGTCGTGTTTTTTGGACTTTCAGATTCGCATTTTTTCAATATTACATTACCTAAATGCCAAAAGAAATTTAAAAAAAAAAATTATTATATTTTACTCTTAATTTTTAAAAATTGGTTGTCTGTAAAGTCAACGTAACGTCTTGTAAATCGATGAACGCCGGCTGCACTCACGAAAAAGCATGACTCATTGTCACGTTGTCACATTCCGCCTGAGCCGAGCGTGCAAGCGGCTTGTGACGCATCTATCTCTCTACCATTCCATCGTTATTATGTGACGTTATCACTTAAAATTATCGTCCGTAAACCGACTTAACACACAACCAATATTTTGCGAAAATTTCTCTAGTCAGATAAGGAAACGGTTGTACATCAGTTGCTGGAACCGCAGTGACAACCCATTTCATGAATCAACCTTCTCTCTAGGTTATGTTTGATTTGCTTCGACTTTTTCTTCACCTGTGTTCAACTTGGGAAGAGGTTATGGTTTCCGCCGCCCCGAGAATCATTTGTCGGATAACCACACCCATGCCACCCATGCACTCTCCTTCCTTTCTCTAAAAACACCCTTCACACAGCATCCCCAATAAGCCCTGCCTCAGTACCTCCTGTAAAAATTGTTTTAAAAAATCTGTTTGGTCATGGAACCGTTATTTGTACCGTACCGTCGTTTGCCGACCCCTGGTCTAGACGTTCAGCGGAAATTGTCATGTGCCACTTTGACCCGCGAGTCCGCCGTCGCCACAGTCCGGGGCCACCAACCATCAGTCCGGGCGCCCGGAGCTGTCTGCAGTCTGTAATCCGTCTCCAACTGTCACATCATGCGTGACGCGACAATGGGCACACACAACACTGACCACACTAGTACCTACTCTGGAACAGTAGTTTAGTACCTTCTCGATGAGGGACACACACACCCATCGGCACTGTAAACACTTAGCTAATTCCTATTAATTAACTTTGCACCACTTACCACAATTCACATAAAATAATTGCGTAATCTATTTATTTAGAGTTGTTTTGGAGCCAGTGGGACCCCTATCCATGGCACCCAAATTGGGGTATGTTGAGAGGCTGCGGGTATTAAGGAGGGGAAGGAGATGTGGAAAAGAATGCTGGGGAAGTAGGTACTTGACTAAAAAATCCTGACAGGATTTTGGAGAACATAATCAACATATTTAATAAAGACTTGCATAATGCCACTCCCTGAATATTAACAGTGAGTGATTATTTGTTGGAGGGAGGAAAGGTAGAGGCAGGCAAATCGTCCCAAATGAGTCGTAGGAACTGGCATCGCCTTTGGGTCCCGCCCAGGCGACGCGTGTTCAATTCTGGCTAAGTCCTCCGTCATAACACATTTTCCGTTTACTCTGGTGGTAGTAAGAGATTTTCAAATATTGTCAAGTTATTCGTAACCCGGGAATGTTTGTTTGTCTTTTGAAATATAAAAAAAAATAGACGGGCAGAAGGGATTAGTGACGCTCGTCCGTCGGAGCATCTTTCGTTGAAATACAGGTAGAACATGTGCAGCATTCCCGCTTGACAACTATTGCACTTGATTGCAATCCGTTTGTTAAAATAGGAAATCTGTCAGCCCGTTTCTAAAGAGAGACAAGGATTATTTAAAAAAATTTAGGGCTCAAGACCAGAGATGGCTTACAAATTCAACAGCAGGCCGCACTTGCTATTTCTACAGGGTCAGCAGTTGTGTACTATTTTTGGGCCCTGTAGTGTGTGGACCCCTGTACAGTAAGCCTGAATTTTCTTTTAGTCCTCGGGTATTTTACCCCAATTATTCAGTTAACATTCTTAGAGGTTTCACTGAGTGGTTGGCTAAGGGACACGGAAGCTAAGTGTGGTTTATTTATTTATTTATTTATTTATTTATTTATTTATTTATTTATTTATTTATTTATTAAAAGAAGTTTATACAATGAACAAAAAATTGTGTTAATTCATCCGCCATGCTAGGGATGTCCCTGTGTTATGGCGGATGAAGATTACAGATTGTGTAGGTACAGTGTACAGCTATTAACTTATGCAATTCATTTAAGTAGTTTAAGTAACATATTTAGTAACAAATTAAGTTAGTAATTTAATTAACACATTAAATTAATTTATGTTACAAGTTTTATCAATTATATTACAATTCAATTAAAATAGCAAATTTTTACTCATCATCGTTACTGAATGTAAGGATCCATTTTGATAATTTTTTTTTAAAGATATGGGGTTGGGTTTCGGATTTTAGGTTCTCGGGGAGAAGGTTAAACATTTTAGGAGCTAGGTACATGAAATGTCTTTGAGCTGATGTGGTGCGTAGTGTAGGAACATTGTAGTGTCGTTTGGTTATTGTTCTGGTGGTGTAACTGTGATGTAAAAGAGTTTTTTTCTTGTATTTGAACATGAAATGTGTTAGTGTAAATTTTAGATGAAGTTGCCGTATGTTTAAGACATTATATTCTGTGAAGAGTCTATTGGAGGAATATCTTGTTGGTCGCTTGTTGATAGCACGTAAAATCGTTTTTTGGGCTTTTTGCAGAGGATCAATAAAATTAAGAGCACAGCCGCCCCAAATTATGATGCCATATGCTAACTGGGATTGGCAGAGAGCATAGTAAGCCGTTTTTAGTGTTATAGGAGTAAGTATATTTCTTAGAGTTCGAAAAACATAAGAGAGCTTGCGAATTCGGGGAGTTAGACTGGCTAAGTGCTGATCCCAACGAAGATGGTGATCAATTAGGACCCCCAAGTATTTTATATGAGATACTTTTTCCAAATTTGGGCAAGTACAGGAAGAGTAGGGACTTGGACAGGAGTGAATTGTTATTTTCTGATTGATAGAAGGTTGGGTTGCAGCAGATAGACTGAAGGTTAAGAATTTAGTTTTACCAGCATTGAGGGTGAGGAGATTATCATCTAACCAATTCTTTACCAGACCTATGTCATATTGAGCTATGTCGAATGCTCCTTTCCAATTTTTATGTCGAGCTATAAGCACAGTGTCATCTGCAAAGGATATTATTTTTCCGGTTATGGGTAGGTTACAGAGTTTATTGATGTATATGAGGAACAAAATAGGGCCTAGAACACTTCCTTGTGGAACTCCGAATTGGATTGGTAAAGGGTTGCTTAAAGCTATGTTGTTAATTTTCACGGTTTGTGATCTTCCAGTTAGGTATGAGGAAAACCAGTTAAGAGTTGAATCCCGGATGCCTATTTGAGATAGTCTTTCCAGAAGAATGGGGTGGGAAACCGTGTCGAATGCTTTGGCTAAGTCTAGGAATATGGCTAGGCAGGAATCGCCTTCATTCAGGCTGTTGGTGATGTTCTCAGTCAAGTCTAAGATTGCAGATTCTGTACTCATTTTTTTTGGAAGCCAAACTGATTGGGCGAGAGAATCTTCTAGGTTTCCAAATGTGAGATAAGTCTACTTTTAACAACTTTTTCAATGATTTTTGATAGGACACTTAGCAAAGAAATGGGTCTGTAGTTTTCGATATTTGTTTTGTCGCCACTCTTATAGATTGGAATCACCGTTGCATGTTTTAGTTGATTAGGGAAGGAACCGCTTTTGAAACTTAGATTTACAATATGTTTTAACGGTGTGGAAATAAAGTGAGCTATGTGTTTTAGTATGTAAGGTGAGATTTTATCAATACCTGCAGCACTATTTGTTTTTATGGAGAGTATTGTGTCAACAATTTCTTTAGTGGATGTGGGGGCTAGGATAAGGGTGGGATGAAGAGAGTTCTGCTGCTTTACCTGTGAAGTTAGAAGATTTTCGGTTTTATTTGTGGTTTTAAGAATTTTTTTGGCTAAGTTCATGCCGATGTTACTGAAGTAATGGTTGGCGTGATCGGCTAAGGTTTTTGGGTCTTCGTGGACTTGGATATTTTTACCATTAATGAGTAGTGATTGAATGTTGAGTGAGGTTTTTTTATTTTCTGAGATGTCGTTGACTACGTTCCAGATTACTTTACTGTCATATCCTGAATCTTCAATTTTTTTTTTATAGTATTTTTGTTTGGTTATTATTATCAGGTTATTGCAGATGTTACGATACTTTTTATAGAAACGTAAGACTTGGGGGTCTGGATTATTAAGTGCTTGTTTATGTAGTCTGTCTCTTTTACGTATGCAGAAGATAAGGCCATTCGTAATCCAAGGTTTCAGTTTCTTTTTTTTATTGGAGGCTGTTTTGGTGGGGAAAGACGCTTGGTTAATGTGGGCAGTTAGTGATGCAGAAAAAATTTCAAGAGCTGTGTTGACATTTTCAGAAAGCAGGGTAGACTCCCATTTTTCTCGTTCTACAGACTTTATCAGATAATCCATGTTTACAATGTTATGAGAGGGATTGCTGGACTTAGGGGGAGTAGATTTTGAGTTGTGTAATTCTAGGATGGTTGAGTAGTGGTCTGTTACGGTAGATTCAAATACAATTGATTTAGCGGTTCGCTTAGTTCTGACCATGATGTGATCTATGCATGTCTTAGTAGTGAGTGTAACTCGGGTAGGTATGTTGATGTATGGTATAAGGCCATGCAGACCCATGAGGTTTAGGTATTTTGTAGTATGAGGGCTGGCTTCGTTTAGGATGTCTATGTTGATGTCACCGATTATGATAAGATCCTTAGTGGTGTCATCGATTTTTTTTTCGAGCGAGTAGAGAAAAGGGGAGACGTTATTGGACTTAGGGGAGCGATATATGGCGAAGATATTTAAGTTG
Source organism: Glyphotaelius pellucidus (assembly GCA_936435175.1). NCBI lineage: Eukaryota > Metazoa > Arthropoda > Insecta > Trichoptera > Limnephilidae > Glyphotaelius > Glyphotaelius pellucidus. The sequence goes on along the minus strand of OW386553.1, from coordinate 3,250,869 downwards.
TCAATAGAGACTTTGAGGCAATTTGCATGGTCAACTGAAGTTTCAGACACTATATGATTTAAGTGAGATTTTACATAAACTATGACCCCGTCGGATTGGGACCAGTGCCGAGTTGTATTATACACAGAGTAGTTGTTAATTATTTTCGGGATATAATTTGCATTAATCCAGCACTCTGACAGAACAATTATATCAAATTCATTTCCTAAGTCAGTTAGGAGTACAAGTAAATTGTCGAAGTTTTTATTGAGGCTACGGATGTTCATGGCAAACATTTTTAGTGCTTTAGGTTTGGAGATAATTTTTTTATACGCATTTGTATCATTTGTCGTTTGAACAGTGATGTTAAGAAAATTATCGATAGAGTTAGTTGGATCCATTATGAGCGTCTGTGTTTGGTGGGGGTTCGAATTTAGCAGAGATTTTATTAGTTGTGTGGATGTATAAGTAGTAGCAATTAATATTTAATGAATTTTTTTGCAGATGTTTAGTTACTCTAGAGCTTAGGAGAGTCACAGATATAAAGCGAGTACGTACACTTAAAGGAACTACGATCATTGGGTTAATTAAATGTATTGAAAGTATGAGATTAAGGAGTTTTGTAAGGATGGAATGAATAATAGGAAGAACAATAGGAAGAATGTGATTAAGGATAAACATTGAGTAATTTAAAATCACCGAAATATAAAAAACTTTGAAAATAAAAGACATGAGGACAATTGGAAGAATGTGAGTAAAAATAGAAATAGAATAATTTAAAATCATTGAAAAATAAAAGACATTGAGAATAAAAGACATTGGAAGAATATAAGTAAAAATAAAAATAGAATAATTTAAAATCATTGAATAATAAAAAACATTGAGAATAAAAGACATTAGGACAATGGGGAGAATGTGAGTAGAAATAAAAATATAATAATTTAAAGTCATCAAAAAATAAAAGACATTGAAAATAAAAGTCATCAGAACAAAGGGAAGAATAAGAGTAAAAATAAAAGTAAAATAATTTAAAATCATTGAAAAATTAAAGACATTGAAAATAAAGGTCATTAGAACAAAGGGAAGAATGTGAGTAAAAATAAAAGTAAAATAATTTAAAATCATTGAAAAATTAAAGACATTGAAAATAAACGACGTTAGACCAATATGAAGAATGTGAGTATGAATGAAAATAGAATAAATTGAAGTTATCGAAAAATAAAAGACTTTGAAAATAAAAGAAATTACAACAACAGGAGGGATGTTAGTAAAAATGAAAATTAAATAATTTAAAATCATCGAAAAATAAAAGACATTGAAAATAAAATAAATTAGTACTATAGAAAGAATTGGAGTAAACATGGAATAATTTAAAATCATTGAAAAATAAAAGACATTGGGATAATCAAAATAATTACAACAGATTGTATGATTTAAGTTGTTAAAGTATTGGAAATGGTTCAAACCATTGTTATAATAATAGTTCAGGCGATTAAGATAGTAAAGTGAATTAGAGAAGAATTTATATTAATGGTCAGATCAAATGCCGTTCACATTTTTTGTTGGTACTTGCCAACTGATATGAGATTTATTGTATTTTTTATGTTCTCCATTTTATACAGGTGCTTGCAGGTTTTTACACGATGCAATGCCGCCATATGGAGCCCCACGAATGAGTTTTTCTTTTGCCCTGTTTAATTCATATTTGTCTTACTAATCTATGTTTTTGCATTTCGTTTTTCCTGTTAAGCACTTGCATACTGCTTACTAACAACGTACGCAGGAACATTGTTTGGAACATTCGTTCAAAACAAATTAATGAAGCTTCGTTTAACAAAAAAAAATTGAATCTTGCGGGAGCCTTGAAGGAGTAACCACCTGTTACTTACACCAGGGCGGGTAAGTGGTGGATGTACAGTAAGCCCAGCTTCTAAAAGGCTAACTTGACTCTAGCTTCGATGGAGCCTCCGTGCCTGAGCTGGTCAGTTAGAGTTAAACCAAGCATATCAATGGAATATATTAATTAAATAGTAATTAATTAAATAGTAATTTTGGGTGGTTTACAAAACAGTCGCCAGAGCGCGGTTGTAGAGTTTATAATTATATAGATTGGTAATGATAATGAAGACAGGGACGCCGGTAATTAAATTGAAATAGGTTAAAGTGTACTTAACCGCTGTAGTAACTGGTAACAGTAATGTGGGTAGCATAATAATATTATAACATATTTACTAGAAATTGAAGTACACGCATAATTTAACGAACATTGATATTGTATGGTTTGGGAAGCAGCGATCAACAAACTGTTGCAAGGGAGACATAGACGCAACACGGGCGTGTGCCTCTAGCATGGCTGTCGAAAAATCCTCAAATTATGTAATTACAATTACAAAGTAATGAATAAAGATTTTTTTTAAAAATATGTTTTCGGTAACTTGCGTGAGACGTAGGTAATTTGAAATTTTAAATAATTTTTAAAAAATTTATTTTGGAGAATCAACAGATTATTTACATTTGTAACAATAAAATTAATAATACCCATAAAATCCAATAATAGATTTTTACGTAGCTTAAAATTATAAAAAAAAAAAACTAAGCGTCCTGTACACGTAAGCTAACAAGTTTACAAAAATACAACAAGTAAAAGTTAAATAAAGAATGAAGAAAATGTAAGAACAAAAATATAAATTAATAATCTGCAATAAATTTCCAAACATAAAGTATTCAAATTTATCCTCACAGCAACTCAAAGTGATCACATTACAGTGAATTGAATGGCAAGTAACTGGAAAAGATTCACAGCAATGACGTTATAACTTGCAAAAGGGTATTTAAAATTATTTAACGTTAGCTATGACCTATTTAGCTACGCCGTAGTACTAGTTAGTTAGAAACATGAAAGGGTAATGTTATAAGCCCTAGCTATAAATAAAAAAATAAATAAAAGGTCATAAGTCAGTTAAAAATTACCATCCAAGAAGAAACACGTCTCCAAGAAACCAAAGTCTCCAAGTTCTAACCTATTTAAAAGATTTTTAATAAGTCTTAAAATCATTTTAACCTCTCTTCCCAGTACCCCAGTCTCCTGAACCCCTAAAAAACCCTGTCTCCAAAATTCACCAAAGTGAAAAATATATTTAAATCAGTACTAAATTCAGTTTTGCCATTTTTACCTAGAATCATTTGTCAAAGTAGTAAATTCATCCAAAAAGACCATTTGCCTACCAAATTCCATTGGCGTACTAAACTCCATTGGCGTACTAAATTCCATTGGCATACTAAACTCCATTGGCTTACCAAATTCCTTTGGTGTACCAAATTCCATTGGCGTACCAAATTCCATTGGCGTCCCAAAATTCCATTGGCGTACCATTGTGTCCAGCTCCCTATTTTATGCAGTATATGCACAAACGTCCCGTACACTATCTCAATAAGATTTTGTATTACGGTCTCTCAAATATTTAAATAAGATATTGTATTAGTGATATATCTCAAATATTGAAATAAGATATTATATTAGTAACCTATCTCAAACGTTGACATAAGATGTTGTAGTATCCCACCTCAAAGGAGTGAGGTGTTGCAGTCTCCTACAACAATTATTGAAATGAGGTGTTGCATCTAGCATCCCACCTCAATTATAGTTTGAAGAGTACTGGTATAATAGACATATAATACTGGTTTACAGTCGTTCCGAATAGCACGGAAAATAACTAATAGGTCCAAGAGCAAGAACTTCTCGCATAGCGGCGCATTTAGAATAATTCTCGGAAAGCGTTGGGAGATTCACTTACCGCCGGGAGAGTTCAGGATTGCATAAGTTTAACAGTTATTTGGGTCAGTTATAGTTTTAATTGTCAGTAACAGTTAATAATACACTTTATGGAAATGGCTGGCTGAAAAGATGACTTTTAAGATTAGCCCTAAATTCTGAGATCATTCAAAAAATAGTTGAGCATTAATGGAAACGACGAAATGGGATATTTAAATACTTATTTTATTTTATGCGTTGTTTGTCCGAACGAATCGACAATTGGCGCACTTTTGATTATTATTACGGTCCCAGGGTACCTAGCGTGGTCGGTCGATGTAACCCTATATCAAATATGATATTGATAAACTCTCTGGTCAGTAATTTGCCATCAGCCATCACGGTCAACAATTATTGGTAAGAGATATATGTGCCGACCAACGATTGATAAATTTTAGCCCGGACTCCGTAGTATCCGTTATGTTTCTGATTACACTATCAATATACGTATTTATGTAAAATTACTGACTTATTTAATGAACGTATTGAACTAACAAAGCTTTTAGAAAAGAAAGAAATCGTATACGCGTTCCATAGACAAAAAGAATACATATAAGACGCAATCGATTTGTTCCGTTCGATCTTTGAGAAATGAAAATGGTTGAAACGTGAATAAAGACTTCATTAACTAGTAACTCCCGTTTAGGTTAGTATTTCAATTCATTATTGATATTTTTTCGTAATTGATTGACGTTTGAAGTTTCGGAAGGTGGATTCGTGGACAGATCCGCCAGTGTTGCAAATTATATCGATTTCTTATTTATTCCCAGACAATACCTGTTTGGCTGTCAACAGTGCAACTGTGCTAGGGATATCGATATAAAATCGTCGGACGTTACGCCTATCGATCCGATACAGTTATCGATTCCACCACGCTAGATAGAGCTCCTGAAGTGCCGATTCTCGACCTCTTAAACCTCAAAACAAAAAAAATAAGCGTTTTAGAAGTTGATACTCAATGAAACGAAAAAGCGACACAATAAAGAGACAAACATAGGATTTAGCCTGCGAGAGAATGAGATAGAATAGATAGAATGAGATGAGAAAGAATGAAATAGAGGTCCCCTTTTGTGCAGTGCTCCGTAGCCTCCCTCTTGTTTACTTTAATTTTCTGAAGGTTTCACCTCTACCGCGTGTGAACTGCACACATGTATTTTTTGTAGACATGTAGACGTGTGTTGTGTGCCGTCCGTCAATTCAAATAGTTATTATATTAGTATCTTGGAAGCAACTTTACAATGAAGCAAGCTGATAGCCTCGCTGGCTGCGTGGGCGCGCGATTGCCTGCGGTTGCAAAGGTCGCGGGATCAACTCCGGCAGCAAGAACCTTTGAATTAAGGAATTTTCATAGTTCAACTCGACCAACTTTTTCAATTAGACGCCATTTAAAAGCTCTAATAATTATAGTTAATAATAAAATTATGAAGAATCAAGGATCACACACATTAAGGGTTAAAGGATTTTACCATTATTATTTGACAACAACTGAAAAGGATTCTTAAATCATTTTTGATCGTTTCTGTAGAATTAAAAATATTTTTAGGCAACTGCGCGGAAACGACACACGACACCCTCATATTGTTTTTGTTTTTACATAAGCTCCACACAGGAGGCCCTGAGGAAAATATTTCCCCTCAGGGATTTTGTCATCTTTGAGGATGCTGTGTGGAGGGTCTTTTTACGAAAGAAAGTTCTAGGAAGGGAAAAAGTGTGAAGGGTGGTCGGTACTATGGGTTAGTTTATCCAGGAATGCCGGACATATGAATCCATCCCTCCCACTGCGGTGCAAGACGATATCTTGAGAGAGTCTTGGTAGAGCGGTCAAAAGGTCTCCCTCAACCAGTTTCTCCGTGTCCAGCCTGTCACGCCGTTGGTAGACGTATCCCCCGCCAAGACCCGGGCACACCTCATCCCACGAATCCTAGCACCCCTGCTAAATCACAAAAAATAGCGAACCACTTGGGGTGACCTGACAGAGGTGTTGGTTATCCAATAAATGGTTTGTTTGAATTTCCGCCACAAGGTATCTGCTCTCCCAATACCTTATAACCATCATTTGAAATTAATTTTCTTCTTCAAACTTCGCAAATCCACTTTGAGACGTCATTATTAATTTAATGAAAACAATAACTTTGTGTACACCACTATATAATTAACATTATCGACATGTTCCAAAAACTATGTTTTCTTGGTCAGGATAATAAATTAATATAAAAATGACCAAAGACAAACAAGTATAGACGAATAAGAACATAGACAAAATATTAGAAAGGAGAGGTGATTTATTACTTAAAATATCAAAAAAACAATTATATAAAATAAAATATCAAAATTATTTCAGGATGTGTAAAAATTACATTAACATAACAAAAAAATCTTTTAAAACAATACAGTAAGTCTAAATAACAAAATTAATTATTGTAAATATAAGCATTCATACGAAAATATATTTAAAAGATGGCTATTTAATATTTAACTTACTATTTACACTTTTCCTAATTTCTAAAATTTCTAAATTATCTAATTGTGTACCCGTTGTGATAGTGTGTAATTTTTTTAAACCTTTATTAATATCAAAAGAATGACTTGTTTCTTAAATGTGGTTAGCAATTATAAACCCCAGATTACAAATTAATTTATAAACCCCAGATTTGTTCAAAGACACACCTTTATCTTTGTTATTTAATATATATTTTTTTAATTTGTTATTGGCGTAAAAAGCTGGTTTTATATTATCTGGCCCGTTTTTAATTATTAAATTTGAAGTGTTATTATTTAAAGATATTTTAAGTAATTAATCACCTCTCCTTTCTAATATTTTGTCTATGTTCTTATTTGTCTATACGTGTTTGTCTTTTGTCATTTTTACATTAAGTTATTATCCTGACGAAGAAAACATAGTTTTTGAAACATATCGATAATGTTAATTATGTAGTGGTGAACACAAAGTTTTTTGTTTTCATTAAAATAATTAAATTGCTCCTTTTGTTCGCCACAGATCAGCAGATATTCTAGATTGGCAAATTTCGCTGATTTCGCAAGGAGTGCCTACCTACACCTAGAGAGTACTGCGTCGGCGATTTTTTTAATAGTCTACCAATTGGCAAAGAGTATTGACCTCTCAACAGCTGACACCGGAATATTGTACCCACTAGAAACAGCGCACTAAGCACATTTCTCTTAAGTTAGATTCATTATTCGGCACACTTCATAATACATCTATGATAGTATCTATTCGTATCACAAAAATTAAATTGTTTAAATACTTATCTTTTTATAAATACTCCGTACTACCCAAAGTACCTAATGCATAGGTAGGTATTTGTTTAAATTTTATATAGGTAGGGCAGTAGCGCAGACCCGTGAAAAATCACGGGATATAAAATTGTAGGCATCCATCTTAATTTTTGCTGATGACCTCAAAATTCTTAAAATTATTCAAAATATTTATCATTGCAACATTCTTCAACAAATTGTTAATTTAGTGTAAGAAAATAGACTTTAATTAAATATCACAAAATTTCAAATAGTTAGATTTTCTCGAATAAAAAATCCAGTGATGTTTAATTACTACATTGATAACAATGATCTTGAGACTCTAACACACATTAAAGACTTAGGCATCACTTTCCGATCAAATCTTTCATTTCTTAACCACATAGGCTAACTAGAAAATTTAACAATATAAAGTGTATTAAACTGTTATATTTTGCATATGTAAGAAGTCAACTTGAGTACAATTCTCCCGTCTGGAACCCACATTTCAGTATACACGAACAAGCGGTTGAAAGAATACAAAATAAATGAGGTTTGAGAGTGGAGGTTTTTTTTTAAGGAAAAGGAGGAGAAGAGAGTTCTGGGAAGGAAAAGGGTTTAAGGAGTGGGTAGGAATCTGGGGTTCAGTGTGTCCTGGTCATCCGCCTCCAAGACCTAGACAAACCTCACCCCATGAACCCGGGCACCCCTGCTAAATCACCAAACGTGGCGAACCACTTGGGGTGACCTATGGCATAGGTGTTGGTTATCCAATAAAGGTTCCCGGGGCGGCGGTACCCATTCCCGCCTCCCAACAATATGTATACAATATATTAAAAATTTTATTGAAAAAATTTGCAACCGCCAAGAAAACTCCCCATCAATAAATAGCTTGGAACGCAACTACGCTGACCATGAATACCAACAATTGTTAGAACGGCGGAATTAATTAATTATGATGTGAAACGTAAAATATAAGAAACATGTATATTTGAATTTTCGATTAGTACATACCTACGTGGTTTAGAAGGTTGTACGTGTACAAAAGCGATATTATTTTAAGAACATTAAAAGCGAAAATAAAAATTAAATCACTGAAGACAATGTAAGCGTCTTTCAATCGAAATATTGAAAAAATAAAATCAGAAAAAGATGCGTGTGCAGCCGGGGCGCTGCTCTACCATTGAGCTAATTGGACCCTATCCCCTCCGGTCACTTTTAACTGTAGCATACGTCGTCGAGAATTACCAACATTCTTAATTTTTTTATTGTCCACTGTATTATTTTTATGAACGTTTTAAGCCCGCACCCAAATCTAAACAAATTGACACAATTTTATAAGCTGAGGTTTTTGCTGATTTTATAAGGTTTAAAAAGTATTGTTTATTAGCACAAATGGCTTAAAATTGTAATTGACAAAACAATAGGTTTTTGTCAGCAATATCGGTGATAAGTCGACAATGGCTATAACACGACCGTAAATCAACAATTACATTATTTGGCGTTTGACATTGACTAAAATATGGTTAGTTTATCGAGCCCGTATACTGCCTGTATAAAGTTATCTACAAATCGATTGGAGAAATTATCATTTTCAACTCTCGCAAATATTCTGAATTAAAATTTAAAAAAATGTGAATACCACACAACAGTCCCAACTACTTCCGTCTGGAGCCAGTGAGACTATGGAATCCTCAATTGGGGTATGTTGTGAGGTTGACGGTAGTGGGAAAGGGAAGGAAATAGAGAAGAGGGAGGTGGGAAGGTACTTGGCTATTCACATCTGGTCACCAAACAGAGCTAAAGCCATTCCAAGCTACGTTTCAGTTCTGAATGGTGCACCTGGCCGATACTGAGAGTATCTTCCACTCTGGAACGTGCTACAAATACACTATTAATTATTCCAAATTAATTAATTGTGAAATAACACAAATTAATCAAATAAAATTTACTTACGCCGGGATTCGAACCCGCCACCTTCGGAATGCTAGTCTTACCTCTCGACCACAGAGGTCATCGTCAAAGTCATCGTCTGATCCACGTCAAATGACGGCCGGCGTAGTCCAGCGGTAAGGCTCTTGACTCGCATTCTGAAGGTCGCGGGATCGAATTCCGGCGTGGCAAATAAATTTAATTTGATTAATTGGTGTTATTTCACAATTTATTCATTTAAAATAATATATAGTATATATTATGCGGCACGTTCCAGAGTGAAAGATACTCTCATTGGAGGATCCACCACTTACCCGCCCTGGTAAAGGTAACAGATGGTTACCCCTTCAAGGCTCTTGCAAGGACTCTATTTTTTTTATATAAACGACTCTACAACATACCCCAATTTGGGATGCTTTAGTATCACTGGTTTCAGACGGGAGCAGTTGGGACCCTTGTGCAGTATTCATATTAAAACAAATTAACAATGCGTTGCAAAAGATCCGCATACCATACGGTGATTGCTGAAAATTCAAGCATTGAAAAAAATGTATAATCAAAGAACGAATTAAAGAGTTTGTTTATTTTGATGGTACCTACGTTCGGCACTCGCCTAAGTTTTTATTCAACCTGTTTAATATTCCGATGGGAAAGTGTCGTGTTGTATCGCGTATCGATGCTCTGCGCGGCGATATTAATTTAAATATCGACAATAGGCAGGGTCTTTAATGGATTCGCATAAATTAGTCCCGCCTAACGCGGCTCGCAGATGGCATACAAATCGGGGGTCTTCCATACGGGAGGACGAGCCGAACCCTGCCCCCACACACCACACACCGCACCGCACGTGAAGGGGTTGCTAATTGCAGCAAAGTTAGCGCCATAACTCCCCAACCTGGGGATAACCGAATTGTACTCGTCAGTGGCAATTCAAGAAAATTTACCAACCATTTTGACACAATTTTTTTTTATTTTATTTTTTTTATTTATTTTGGAAAATCAACAGATATTTTACACTTATAATAATAACCTCATAATTTGCAAGGCAGATAGAAACATTACACCTTTAAATTTATACGACGATAATGCCAACATTCTTTTAAATACCAACCAGGAATTATTAGATTCCTGGTCAAATAAAATTATTCACGCCAAACACTTCAATTATCTCAACCAAACGTATGTTGACAAACTTTCGTCAAACAAATGGTTGGGTATTGGAGAATTGAGCGCAGAAATAGAAGGTTTTATGCTTGCCATTCAGGATAGAGTCATTAATACTAAAAATTATAGGAAGTATATAATCAAAGATAGAAATCAAATTGATGATTTATGTAGAAAATGTTTGGCTTTTCCGGAAACTATAGAACATATTATATCGGGATGTTCTATATTAGCGCCTTCCGAATATACTTTTAGACACAATCAGGTTTTAAAAATAATTCATCAAAGTTTGGTAATTAAACATAAATTGATTGATTGCCGTAATGTAGTACCATATTATGAATACGAACCAAATTCGTTTTTAGAAAATTAATTTTATAAAATATATTATGATAAAACTATACTAACAGACAGAACGATTCGTCATAATAGACCCGATATAGTTTTACATGACAAAATTAAAAAAATAACTTATATCATTGATGTCGCTATTCCAAATTCCTGTAATATTCAAAAATCTGTTTCTGAAAAAATTAGAAAATATACAGATTTAGGAAATGAGATTAAAAGAATTTGGCATTCTCGGATTATAAAAATATTACCATTTGTTATTTCGGCTACTGGCATTATACCTAGCTCTCTAATTAAAAATTTAGGCTTATTAGATTTGTCAAAGAATCTTTATATAAAAATGCAAAAATCAGTCATATTAAATACATGTAGGATTACGAAAGATTTTTTAAATATTTATATTGAGGGATCAGTAGGATTTATCGGTTCAGTTAGGAGTTCTATCGAGCCGAACCCTCTGATATGAAAATATCTGGAGTCGGTGAAGTATTTTCCCATATGGTCTCTGGTAGGTTGACGTGTTGTTCTTGTATAGTTTTGTATTTAGTATACTTATACAATGCAATTACATCGCGTGAATTGACTAGATTAGCATTTGTGGAAAAGTGTGTGGAAGGATTAAGTTTTTCCTGTGAGGAAGATTTAACCCGGACATAAAATCTAGAGAACAAAAAATTACATAATATCCAATGATAGATTTTCACATAATTAAAACTATAATTAAAAAGTAAAACAAAAAAGTAAGGGTCCTGTACCCGTAAGAACTTAACAGAAATATAAAAATTATTCAAAAAAAAGATATAAAAACTCAATATAAACTATAATAACCTGCTTACTAAATTTCAACATGAAGTATTCTCTCCACAACATCAATAATAATAATATGTACATTGTACACACCTACAACTCAATAGTTACGTCGAATGACAAGTATGCAACTGGAAAGGATTCACAGCAATAACATGGTAACTTGCAACACGGTCAAAAAATTATTTAATGTTGGCTATGACATACTTTTTTATGGTACTTAAATTACATGAGAATATGTCTATATTATTAAAATCCTTATCAAATACATTGCATGTTCTGAATATAAAAGCATTTTGTCTGAGATTAGTAGAACATTTTTGAAGATGAAAAAGTGATTTTTCTCTAATAATAATAATAATAATTGGATAATTTGTAGAGCGCCGTTTTTGTGAAAAATCACCTCAAGGGCGCTGTACAGCTTATTATTAATTCCTAGGTTCTATCTAATTTAACTATTTACAAACAGATACAGAAACATACTTACCTGGCAGGTCACTTCCGAGAAATTAGAAAGTTAATAGATACGTTAAGATAGTTGCAGAAGATACGGTCTTGCACGCGGAGGGCATTATATTTAAAACACTGGACTTTGCATGAATTTACATTAAAAGATTAGTGGCAAAAGTATAGTTGTATTTATTTTGAGAGACTGGAGAATTTAGGAGTCTTTAGGGAATCTTCATGAAATGACCCTTACATAAAGCTTATAACTGATTTTTTATTTTTTTATTTATTTTTTTTTTTTTTTAACAAATGAGTTATTTTTACAATGTCGCGGGCAATGAAGGTTAAGGTGAAAGGTTTTTGAATTTAAGGGTACGACTGTCTGAAAAGGTGGGTTTTAAGTTTAGTTCTAAATTCCGCTGAATTTGTGATCATCCTTAAGTCGTGTGGCAGTCCATTCCAGGCTTTGGGTCCTGACACTCCAAAAGCGCGCTCACCGAACTTAGTATCTGGTGCACGCTTTGGTTCCTTTAACCTTCCGAAAGCTGATGACGCTGCTGATCTCAGGGTTAACTGTCGAGAATTGGAATTTTCTGGAATACACAATTCCGATAAGTAAGTCGGGGCCATTCCGTTGAGGGACTTAAATACCATCCAACAGAGCTTAAATTGGATTCTTTCAGGACATTTGAGCCAATGAAGATTTTTGAGATGCTCTGAAATGTGGGAATATTTAGATACGCCGGTGATAAGTCTTGCCGCAGCGTTGAAAACGGATTGTAGTTTATTGATTTGATATTTCGGAAGACTGGCATATATTCCGTTGCAATAATCTAGACGTGAAATGACATACGAATTGACTAGTAATTTAGTCGCCTCCGTTGGTAGGTTTCGCTTTACTGCTTTAATTTGCCTGGTTCCAGTTGCTCTGGTTCTAACACCTGGGACTCTAAAATTAATCTCAGCCAAAAGGGGCGAACAATCAATAAAACCATTGATAATTTATATATACTCACTAAGCTCATTGAATTTCATATACCCACGAGAGCCACCCGTTCTAAAATGCTACAATAACCGGACTGAGTATTCGAAACACTCGCTTGTACCTAGATTACATGAAGTTACTAATAGATATGCTGATGTGGCAGATCTATTTAACTGCACGGAAGCTAGATACAAGAAGGCTATACTATCAAATATTTTCAATCAGTATTAATTTTTTTCGCACTATAGAATTTTATATGTAATTGTATCTCTGATGTCATTTCTTAGTCAAACGCCACAATTAACTGTTGTACTTTTTTTATTATTTCTTATTTAATTATGATTTTGTGATAGGTAATCCGTGTTTATGGCACATGTATATCGTTTATATTAAATAAATAAATAATTTGTAAAACGCAGTTGAAATATAACAGAATAATTATTAAATTGAAGACAATATTAGCGACTATCAAATGAAAATTAGAAACAGAAAAATCAGAAAAGGATTCTGTCGCATTTAGGAATTGAATCCAGGACCTTAGCCTTGCCGAGGCTCTGCTAACCACTGAACTAATTCGAGTCGTCAATGAATTTAATATTACAATTTGAAGTTTTACTCATCAAGTTATTATAAAATTTAAAAAATACAATATTCATCCTAGATTTGAGAAAAGTCAACACAAATTCCGTAAACAAATACACATACAATGGAAGTGTACAATGCAAAGGACTTCTCTGAAATGTATTGACAATGACTTAAGACCCACGGGAGATTTGACCTCAACAAGCGATAAATGAAAGTAAACAATTTATAAATATTTGAAAATCAAAATAGCATTTTGAGCAGAGTCATAAATACACCAATCACAAAAAAGCAAAACAAACAATTAAGAAAAACATTTAAAAAAACGTGCTCTTTAAGTGCTATTGTTTATGTTGTGAGATTGCTCTGGAATATTATGGTAACATAAACATCTCCGCCATCAACTAATATTTATAAACAAATGTGAACTGGGTCTTAACTTAAGTATTGATGTCAGGCCTTTGTAAAATCCCTTAGAAAGTCCAAACAAATACAATTTCACAATTGAAAAATAATCTTTCTTTGACCATTAAGACGACCACCATCTTGAAGCGGAAACGGTACGTAACCACTGAAGCGACAGAGCAATTTAAAACTTTTTCTCCGATTGCTAGACATTTTTTGGTGATCATTTTGAATATTTTCCGCCCAAATTAAAAAAAAAATCGTATCTCCGAATTTTAATACGGAGACATACAAACTGATTATTGATCTATATAGTCGATGAATTTACCTATATTTTGTCGATGGTTAAATATTCGCAGAACTTATAAAAAATATATTATAAAATCGTAAGCTTCTACTTAATTACTTACAAATAAGGGAAAAGTTGCCAAAATTGGCAGCAAAGCAATCCGAGAATCCCGATTTTAAATGGTGCCATATATATGGCAAAAGGTGCTCCAGTTGGTAGAAACAAATTTACAGACGAAATAAATATGTAGCAAAATGGTAAAGTGAAAACAGGACTCCGTTACGAATGTTTAACATCGTATTTATCTTTTAGATGGCACGATTTAATTTACGTCGTTTGAGAGTTAACTGACAGTCACCGCCGTTGTTCCCAATCCTACTGATCAACTGTTGAGCCGAAATTTTAGCTCCTCAAATGCACAAATACGCTCTTATCAATGCAACTCTCCAACAGGCGAATCGAGCGTTACTAAACAAATCACTTAGCTGATCGGAGACTCAGATTGATCGATCGAAAAGTTGGTAACAATGGCCGCTAGTGTTATATTATATTTTATATATCTGTTCAATCGGTGTCAATAAAGAAAGTTTTCCAAAGTTTATAAGGGACTATGGCATCAGTAGTTGAGGAATGATATAAGCCGAAGGAAATGCCGATCGTCCAGTTGATTAGTCAGACATCTCCGAAAAATAGAAATTTGAGTTGAGTGTTCAGTTGTGCGTAAAAGTGCACTCTCTATCTGGTACAATGCTCCGATTACTCATAAACACCACCAACTTAATTATAATGCAGAAAACTTGCAGCGAATAAAACAAAATGTTGCTTTTTTCTGGGATAGATACTAGTAGGATATTTCAAAATTTCATATTGATACACCCGATCGTTACGCCTCGTAGTGTTATTTTACAACATATTTAAAATGTAAAACACAGACCCGTGTCAATAATATTTGATAAGAGTATATGGGGAACATTTGAATATTGCTTTCCTCTTTATCCCAAAACTTAGTATTTAGAGATGCCTGACTAATCAAATGGATGATCGATATGAAAGAGTGTGTTTAGGAAACACCCCATGAATATTAGGTATTCACATTTTATTTACGAATCTTCCTTAAGGCAGCACTCTTGAAACGCACGGCGCTGAAAAAGAAGAAGATGGAGAGATATGTAATTACGAATGTTGGACAGAGCGCGCTAATATTTTAAGTCGTGTAATAGCAGCGAAAATTGCGAAAAAGCTTAATAAAACATGACTCGTTTAAAATAGAGCAAAATCTCGTGGAACGTATCTTAAGTATCATTTAAAGAAACATTGTGAATTTTTTCACAAATACAACTTGTAAAATAATAGAAATAGACTTGTTTTAAATAATTTTCGGAGCGTACTTTGCGATTTTTTTCTATCGAGGGAATTTCATATAATTTGCTTTTCGGCGTGGAACGTATCTAGATATTATCTTCAAAAATAACAAATATTTTTTTAAGAGCTTTAAAACTTCAAATGTTTAAGGGAGATATGTAAGAAATCGGTCGAAATTCGAATAGTGGACCCTTCAACCGTTTTTTAACACTTTTTCGCACTCCTAAAAGAAATGCTTGAATAAATCTTGAGATATGTAGATACTTACACAATTTTTAAGGAAAAAGAAAAGACTATTGTGTTTGTACCTACTGGATATAATCTTATCTACCTCTGGTCGTCCTCAAATTTAACCAAACCAGCAATTTTAATCTTTTGAGGGATCAACGGCTGACAAGTGTGTTCCTTTGGTTACCGGCCTGGTACCTAATCAGCTCTGTTGACCAGAGTTGTGTGGTTTACTGAAAACTTGCCGGAAGTGCAAAAGGTTGGCTTGGAGATAAAAATCTTCGGTGTAGTCGAACAGGTGCCCGGTTACCGCTAAATATTAAATAATATTACTCAAAACTTTCGCTGAAAACACACGTACATTTCTTAAACAGTTAGATAAGTAATAGTAATAAGTATTTGATTAATCATTCATTCACACAATTTGTGATTAGTTAAACGAAGCGTTTAATTAACTCAGTTTATGTTTCATTAGTATATGCAGTCCGGGTATTATTTAACTTTTAACTGCCCTCCACACAAAGGCTCTTATGAAGATAATGTTTAAAATTTTAAATTATATAACGTACCTACTCCCTGTACCTATATAATAGGGTAGATTATCAATTGCTGGATTAATTCTGGAACACAAATTTTAAAAATATCTGTGAACCACAGTTACTCTACTATCTATTGGTATAGAGAAAAACAAATGTTTATTATTAATAAATCACAAAATTTGTACGGAGACATGATTGTAAAATTCCTCTGTGAAATTCCTGTAATGTGTAACGCGTTATAAGAAGCATCTACAATTATATCTACCTGCATTATATTTTAATTATAACTAGGGATATAACAATTTGGGAGGCGGGAATGGGTACCGCTGCCCCGGGAACCTTTATTGGATAACCAACACCTCTGCCATAGGTCACCCCAAGTGGTTCGCTACGTTTGGTGATTTAGCAGGGGTGCCCGGGTTCATGGGGTGAGGTTTTTCTAGGTCTTGGAGGCGGATGACCAGGACTCACTGAACCCCAGATTCCTACCCACCCCTTAAACCCTTTTCCTTCCCAGAACTCTCCTTTCCCCCTTTTCCTTAAAAAAAAACTCTCCACACAGCATCCCCAAGGATGACATAGGCCCTGAAGGAAATTAATTTCCTCAGGCCTCCTGTGTGGAGCTCATGTAAAAAAAAAGGTCCCGTGTAACGTTTTTTAATTTTATTTTTATATATTTAATGTGTAACTCTAGACCTGAGTTTTGTTTTGATTTGTAAAATTGAAATTGATTTTTGAGACAAGTGATAAAGTAGGTATCAAAAATTGTTTTTTTTTTTAAGAAAATATTTTTTTAGTTTTGTTTTCTTGATTGAATGGATGAATTAATGAATTAATGACGTGGAGTGTTGGAAGTTAACACACTTTTTTATATCCGATCGAGCTGAAACTTGGCAGATACACTCATTCTCAATGGTATTGCATTCTATCAACTTTTGACGCAATCACGCGGATACATGCTCACTTTTTGAAAATGGATGACATCATGTTAAAATATCCTGTATGTAGTTCACACGCGGAAGAATTGAAACCTTCAGAAAAACTAAATCTAAAACTAAAGCAGACAAGAGTGGGGAGGCTACAAAGTACCGCACAAAGAAAAGACCGATTATTCTATCTCATTCTCTCGCAGTCTAAATCTCATAGATGTATGTGAATGCCTCTTTTTAGTGTCGCTTTTTCGTTTCATGGAGTGTCAAATCGTGATGAAGCTAAAGAAGTTTTCAGTAAAAAATGGTTGTTTTAGTTTCTATTAGTAAAGTTTTTACATACACGGTTGTTTATCAATAATATAAAATTTACATGACGTAAGGCTACTAATATTAAATATTGTAAACATACAAATATTTTATTAAAAATGAGGTATTTCTTACAATCAAACTGATGTCCTCAGTTTTGCAAGATTTATTCAATTTTTTTTTTGTAAAAAAAGCAACTGAATAAACAAAATATTTATTAACAACAAAAAGTTGTAGAGAAGTAAAGGAGTACCCTCCTGCAAATAGTTCAATCAATCGATCACAGCCAATAAAGCATGATTTTTATTGTATTGTAATATTTTGTTTTTATACGATACGTGCGTACTTCTTCTGAGTACTTGACTTTTATCGCACGTTCTGTTTATATCAACACGGCGATAATTAACGTCTGCCTAATTCGATTTACAACGCACTATCCGAGGGGAGTACATCGGGTACACTTATAAGGAGATGGAAAAGGCAAAGGACGTAGGGATAGTTTTATGGGCTGTCGGAGCGATGACCCGAAGTAACTCCACAGAATTATCTTAAGTCAACATTCGGTATTTGTCCGCTGAACCAATTCACTTTGATTAGGCAAATATTTGAACGAGATCTGACAAAGCAAGCCGACGTCTTTTTTAACAATGCTCAATATTGTGTTTTTGGAACAATGAGGAAGGTATTACAGTAAGAATTTTTATTTTTATTATCACCGTATCGCAGCCAGAGTTGACATCCCACTCAGATGCATGCATCCCACTCAGATGCATGTTGTTTATTTCTTTAACGCATATTTTATTTACAGATTTAATATGAGTTACATTTTAAATAATATATTTTACAAAATATTACATTTAAGGTCATCGTTTGCCATGCTTACATTATCAGAAAAGATGAGCGCTTGTGCCTGATCAGAGAACAACAATTCAATTTTTTTTTGTAACACAGTATTTATTTTCCTTTTATTTATAACTAGCTTTTCCCCGCGGCTTCGCTCGCACGGGAAATTACTGTAGCGCTTGCACTTATCAATTATCCCCCCACCGCCCAACCCCCACCCCCTCCCGCATTCCATACATTCATTTCCTTACATTCAGTTTTCAAACATCTCGCCTGCCACCTAAATTTCATAATGCTATAGCTCAAAGAAAAAAAGAATTATCCAATTTTGTTAATTTGTTCGGAATTTATGCGCTTACAAACATTTCGGATGTTTATTTTTATTTAAATATTTGGAAGTTTGTAAATATAATAAAAAATTACACTATTTATTATTCAGTCTTTATAATCGTTACGAATTATATTTTTAATGTAGGAACTCTCATCTGACATTTATTCCAAAACAGAAGCTTGTCCAAAACAAAAAACAAAACATATTCTAATATTTGAATTTTCTGGAGTAGTACAGTAGCCGACCAGGGGGCCGAGTACCTACCAGCTTAGAACCCACAAATATATGAACTCGTTTCCATGGAAACTATTTTTTCTCTGACGTTAGCAAAAACCCGCTTTTGTTAGCGACAGAAAACGTATAACAAATATAATATATTAATATTTATAATTTCATAACGCCAAAGCTTACCATCATTTACAGCCTATAGTCTTCGCATTTAATTTAGTTTTCTATTGGTGAAAGAATTTTTCAAATCGTTTTATAGTTTTACACGTGAAAGCGTCATAAACAAACTCGAGCAGTTTCGCATTTATAATATTAGTGTGGATTTAGAGCAGGTCCGTGAAAAATAAGGTTATATTTTAATTGTAGGATTTGTGAAGCCGAAATTAATTATAAAATATTTAAGTCGGGAACATTTATTATACTTATACAGTGCAATCGCATAGCGTGGATTGACTAGATGATCATTTGTGGAAAAGTGAGTGAAGGGTTAAGTTTTTCCTCTTGGGAAGATTGAACCCGGACATAAAGTCAAAAGAACAAATTATGAATAATCATATTATATAATATAATATAATACAATTATTAATCTTATTATTTATTTATAGAATCTAAAGTCTACGCTCTAGAGTCAAAGCTGCCGAAATGAGGTACTTGAGAGGAGTGGCGGGGGTTACGAAATGGGATCATATAAGAAACTCGACGATCCGATACGATCTAAACATTGAACCACTGCTACCGCACATAGAAAAATCGCAACTGAGGTGGTTTGGACATGTACTAAGAATGCCTGATGATTCCGAGAAAAATCCTAAGTGCGATTCCAGAGGGTAGACGTTAAGTGGACCGCTCCAGACACTGCTGGGCCAGGCAACTCCAGAAACTGTATGGGGAGAGGATGAACTGCCATGGACGGGACGGGACTGCAGTGGGACCGCGACCCGAATAGGATAAGGGGATGAAGATGATGATGATTATTTATTTATTTACTACTCTTTAATTTAATGTTCTCTTATGAATCTCTCCAGTTCATACGTTAATTTACGAAAAACATTTTTAAAAGACTTTCGATTTCCAGTAGGTGTAACTATCGGATAGTGGTCTATGTCTATGATGGATGCGTAATCGATTCGATTTTTTATTACAAAAAGAAATCTCTGTTAAATAAAAAAAACAGCAAGTAAGAGTAAAAGAGACAAATTGGCGTATCTCAGTGACGTTTCGCAAGGACTTCATTGTCGGAAGTGGATATTTTCAAAAACATACATAATTCTAACGGCCGTTGTTCCCGATCCTACTGATTAACTGTTGATTCAATCAAAACTTGTTGATCAACAAAATTTTTGGCTCAAAAATCCTCAAATGCACAAATACGCTCTTCCCAATGCAACTCTCCGACCAACAGGCGAATCGAGCGTTACTAAACAAATCACTTAGCTGATCGGAAATCCAGCTTGATCGATCAAAAATTGGGAACAACGTATACAGTGTGTATTGTTTAGGTCAACGAATTACGTGTCATATGCATTTCGAAATATTTATTTCCTTTCATTCCCCACTATTTTCGGCCTCACAATATAACCCGATTGGCGATTCCATAGTCCTTCAGGCTCCGGACAATTTTTGGACAGTGAATTTTGAAAAAAAAAAGATCATCAGAGAAACATAATTGAAATATTCAAATGGCACTTACCTACTTAAATTTATCGTAAATCTTGTTTCAACACATGGCACAGATGTTTTATTCGATACTTTGAGAAGTAAACATAAATACAAATATAATACACTTCTTGGAAAAATTGGTGTCAAGGAATCTTGTGTTATTAGTAACGTAGGTGGCAGTTGATTACCGCCGCCGAGAGATCAGTCGGATTTTCTCTTTCTGTTGCATGCGTCGTAAATGAGAATGAGAGAGAGGTCACAACGGAGCGATCCGAGGTAAAAATATAGTAATTGCCCTGACCTCTGGGGTCAATTCGTGGGAGCTGTAGGTCACGCCCATTGTTTATTATATCAATGGATCCTCTTCGTTTCATCCGTCGATAAGTTAATTATTTTTAATTGACGATAATCTATGAATTATCGTGTCTGTGCGTGAAGCGATCAAGGATCAATGGTTTATTTATGTGTTTTGTGGCGGCCTCGGAGTTGTCCACAATTGGATATGGATCTATTCACGATCCCTCTACTTCTGGAATCTGCTTTTTCCAAGTTCTTTTCTGAATTCTTACAGGGCCGTAGCTATGGGGGGGCATTATGGGGCAATACCCCGCCTTAAAATACCTGTGCCCCACCAAACTAAATACCACTTTTTGCATATGTGGCGACAATAGGCTGCAGCACTGCTGTGTGCGAGTCTACGTTTCCAACATTGACTGCAATCAATAGGCCTCAGAGGCTGTCAAGGACTTTATTATTTTTATTTTGTTTTTATTCTGTAATTTCAAATTATGTTTGGCACCTAATATAAACCTTAATAAATGAAAAGCCATTGATGCTGCAGTTATTTTTCTGAAGTTCATTGTTAGCAGTGATCAAGAATTCCCTTGTGTACAAATACTTATTATCTATCTGGTGAAAGAACACAAGGTAATCCTTTATCATTGTTAAATAACTAAATGTTTTGATCATTCAATTAAGTATTGCTTCACACATGTACGACGAAAATCGATTCACCAGATTGGATCAAGTTACATTTTTCGCAAGTAAAAATTTAACCCTACCTGCAGTTTGGGAGGCGGGTATGGGTACCGCCGCCCCGGGAACCTTTATTGGATAACCAACACCTCTGTCACAGGTCACCCCAAGCTTCGCTACGTTTGGTGATTTAGAATGTATTTACTTTAGCCATGTTTGGTGACTAAATCTGAATAGCCAGGTATTACCCGAATTTCTCTTCCCAACTCCTTCCCTTCCCCACTCCTTTTCCCTCACAACATACCCCAATCGTGGATGCCATAATCTTACTGGATCAGAGTGTTTGCGACTCTTGTGCCGCATTCACATTATACATGATTTAGGCAACAAGTTTGGTGGTATAGTAGATATATTCACTGATTCCCTTTTTAATCTAAAATGCAATTTTAACCAACACTTTGTGAAATCGGTGCCCGGGTTCATGGGGTGAGGTTTGTCTAGGTCTTGAGGCGGATGACCAAGACACACTGAACCCCAGATTCCTACTCACCCCTAAACCCTTTTCCTTCCCAGAACTCTCCTCCCCTTCCTTTCCTTGAAAAAACTCTCCACACAGCATCCCCAAAGATGACATATGCCCTGAGGGAAATAATTTTCCTCAGGGCCTCCTGTGTGGAGCTCATGTAAAAAAAAAATTACCGCTGCCCTATCTTAAAATCATCTCTGGCTACGGCTCTGAATTCCTAGGTCCCCATGGACGCCTTAATTTTTAACATTGCTAACGGTAAAGGCTTTTATCAAAAACATCAGGTGGCGTTTGGTCCATACAAAAGTATTTCCGTATTTCCTCTCTGGATTTGCTACTAGTGCAAATATTGTTAATATAAAATTGTCATCGACCAATACTTAACTAACTCGCCGGTACGTTTTTTTTTGGAAAAGTAACTTTTTACAGAAGTCAGAAATCTCCAAAAATCGTTAAAATTGTCTGGTTTGTGCCATCAACAGAAGTTCAAGCATATAAAAATGACAATGTATTAAAAAAAAGACAAAACGTTGAATATATTCTTCTAAAGCATTTGGTAAAAATATTTTAAAAATCGGTCCAGTTTTGGAGGAGAAAAATGGGAGAATAAAAAACTTCGTTTTGAAGATTTTATTTTGGGGAAGTAAATTGTGAAGAGCACGGTAGATTAATAGTTGTTCACAAATACAACTAAAGCCATTTCAAGCAATGCAACGCTTCTATTATGATTGTTGGACTTTTCAAATAGACCTTCAATACAATAAAATAACGTAATCATCCAATATTTATTTTGGAATAAAATGAATGTTTCTTTGTTTATGTTTTTTGTCTTTGCCTTTGTTTCTTTATCCCGAATATGTTCTTATACCATTCATTCGATTGCGATAAAACTTTTGTAATTCGTTGTGCGCACGCCAGTTTCTATTTTGCCGTTGTTAAATTCGTACAAAAAATTTGCAATAAGTGGCGCGCAAGTTGTTTGAAAAATGTATTTATTTAATATAGTTTATCGGGGAAGGCGGAATCGAGAAGATTGGGGTTCGAGGAGGGGGTCGAGGGAGGGGGAAAGACGGTGAAGGTGGAAGGAGAGGGGGTCGCGGGAAGGGGGGTGGCTTATGGGGGATGCTAAGGGAAACGGGGACGAGAACGGGGAGGTACGTAAAGGACACGCAGGAAGGGGGTGACAGAGCAGTGGGGGATGAAGTAAGGGCAAAGGGAGTGATTGTAAAGGAAACATAATACTAGTAGGGGATAGCAGAGTGTAAATTTGGAAAATCCACGCTTCTCACACGGACAGTTGTCTGTGGCCTGCTCACGAATCGGAAAACCTTCTGATTTGTTAGTATACACACCAGACGAAAAACGTAAACAGAGCTCAGAATTAAAACACAAACATTATTTCTTTGAGTGGCATTGCAACGCACGCCGAATATTCGCTAGTTTCTTAGTAAGAATAAATTAACGGCCAAAATATTATTTATGTTAAATTTAGAAATGAGTGTAATTAATATAATTATCATCCGATCTCTAAATAGTAAAGTTGATTTTGTGGGAGGGAATTCCCTGCTATTAATGAAACCACAAATACGTGAGCCTTTTAATTGAATACTGAACAACTAATCGAGGCGATAACAACAACGACATCAAATACAATAACAATATGGCCTTGTGAAATGTGTACCTAGTGTGGAGTGTGGAGGGCACGTCGCAATAACACAGGCTTGTTATTGCCCAAGAGACTATTTGGTTTATGGAGTATGCCGGTCTTTGTACAAAAACCTTAGTGGTCGAGTGTCAAATTGGAGAGGTTATGAGTTGAATTATTTAAGATCAAATAAGTTTAGATATTAAAGAAATAAATAAGAAGTAGAAAAAAATATTTATATCGTGTTTTTTGCACTGAACAGATTTCCCCTAGAAGTGTGATTTGAAAGAAAACTGTCGCCAGTTTACATAAAACTCTAATGATGTTGATTTTTTTTCTTTTTTACATTAGCTCCACACAGGAAAACAGGACCTATGTCATCCTCAGGACCTATGTCATCTTTGGGGGTGCTGTGTGGAGGGTATTTTTAAGTAAGGGATGTAGAGGAAGTTCTGGATGTATTAGGGGTGGGTAGGAATCTGGAGGCAGTGGGTTCAGGAGTAAAGGAGTATGAATCCATCGGTTCCATGCCAACTCGGAATGAAACCAACTCAGAACCATCTCAGATAAGTCATTTAGAGTGATAAAAAAATAATTTTAAATTAATCGATAACCCTAACCTAACTTAACCTATTTAACCAATTTTTTATTTATATTTTTTTATCACTCTAAATGACTTATCTGAGATGGTTCTGAGTTGGTTTCATTCCGAGTTGGCCGGTCACCGAATCCATCTCTCCCATTGCGTTGCAAGAGTGCCGAACCGGCCCCCAAGTAAGTGGCCGCCTCAAAGACCTAGATAAACCTCATCCCGTGAATCCGGACACCCCTGCTAAGTTACCAAACAAGTTAGCGGACACAGATGTTGACTATCCAATAAATGGTTCCCGGGGAGGCGGTACCCCTATCCGCCTCCCAATTTGTTTTATCTGTTCAAGAAAAAATTAAGATATTTGACAATGTTTGATCAATTTCACCAGAAGTAAGGAAAAATTGAGCCGACTTTGGGCACACGGACACGCCCACAACACATTTCTATCAGTTTACGTAATTTACTATCAACGTAGAACTTTTCTTGAAATGGCTCTAGCCGTGTTTCGTGACTTGTCTAACCCGAACATGAAATTACTTCCCCCGCCTTCCTCTTCCCCGTCTCCTTCCCCTCCTCATTCTATTTAGCAACACAACATGCTCCAATTGAGGATGTCATAATCTCACAGACTGCTTGCAGTTGGGACTCTTGTGCGGTGCGCGATACCTATTCATAAACATACAAAAGGTTGTTAACTTATACAAGGTGCAGTCGTACTTATTCGCTAAATAATTTAATATGTTTTCAAATATGAAATAGATGCCTAAAAATACACGGTGTCCGGAAACTAGTGGTGTAATCGGGAAAATGGTGAATCTACAACTCATTTGAATTTGTGGTATAACTGTTTTTGGTTTGAGCTCTCGTTTTCGAGTAAATCAAGTCCGGAGTTGGAATTCTACTACTATTTATTTGTGGGACAAATTAGAAAAAAAAACTTTTCGTAGCTCAGATAGAAAACCAATAAATTTATTGGCTTCTCTGTGACTTAAATTCACAAAAAGTTTCCCGTTTGTACTATGACTTTCCGGACACCGTGTATAACGAAGTCAACAAATTAATTTGACTTCATGATTTCAATAATTAGGTATGTAATCACAAAGTAAAATCCTAGCTTAAGAAGAACCATTCTTCGAAAAATTTATGCAGACATCTTTAGATTTTTGTTATGTGAATACCGCAGAAAAGTCTTCCAACTATCGGAAACTAGTGAGACGATGAAATCCCTAATAACAGGGAAATATCAGTCTCGAAAAAAATATTCTATAAATTACGACAACGAAGGTATTTTAATTTCATTTTTATATTCACGAATAAATCTATTTAAATTGAGCTATTTGCAGTCAAATTGTCGTTTTTATTCGTGAATTCGGCGGCGTTGGCGTCACGCCGGGCAACATCGGTGACAGCCATTCCAACAACCAGTAGCGGTTTCTACGTCATAATGACGTAGCCAGTTGTAGCCAGTTGGCACCGTTTCGGAATGTGCGGTTTTTCAAATCAATAATTATGAATGAAATTATTAAAATTACACATTTTTAGTAACAATGATTTGAATCTCAAAAATAATATATTTAAAAATAATTTGAAGCGTGACAGAAAATATTTCATCTCTGTTTAGGCCCTACGTAAGCGTTACTAACGTTATTTATGAAATAATTTTCCACCGCATGTAAATAATTTATTTTCGTTTTCTTCGTTTTAGTTCTATTTTGACACCCATTCAGCGACTGTAAACAGGTAAACATGGAAGATCGTCAAGGCACAGGTGTAACCACAAACGCCTCATTATCCCTCGATGCCAAATCCAACAACATTGTTTATCTGAATTCTGAGAAATGTGAATTTTCGTGTCGGTTTTCCGCGTGTAACGACCTTATCATTATCCATTGATACGCGCCGGCTAAATAATAATGTACATAACATCAATTATGTAATACCTACGTGTGAACTCCGCGTGTGCAGTCTGTACCTGTTAGTAAAATAAATGTGTAGGTTGTCTTGGAGTTATTCTAAATTCAGCTTGGTAGCTAATGGATTGCTTGCCGAATCATGTGGTCGATGGAAGAACGATTTCCTTCTCTCCTCCGTTATTAATCCTACGTAGTGTAGGTATATAATAATATATATGATCCACAAAAATCTTCAACCTGAGCGTTGAATTTGTAATTATTTTTAAATCGTCCTTCGCGGGGGCGGGAAAGGAGTCTTGCCTTATTGGGGCGAAAGGATACGAGACCGTATTTAAATTCCACGGTATTTGGGTTTAACGAAGGGCTATAATTATTTATTAAAAGCTCTGCCCACCGTAAACCAAACGCCGGTTGCGGTCAGGGCATCGGAGTAAAAAGAAAACTTCAAGTCAAAACATTGTCGTTAATATTTTCGTATTTGGTGGGTTTTGGAATATCATTATCAGAAATCAATGTCCTTTGTCTTTTGATTCAGCACAGATGGACTTCCAGTAAGCAGAAGGACAATCTTTTTTATTTATTTATTGACGCCCTGTTGGACTTTTACAAATCAAATACAAATTTCATTTACAACATCAGTACAACATAAATTAAAAGCTCACAGAATACATAAATAAAGCATAAACTAACATAAACATAACACAAATATAAAAAAAAGAATATATCTAATGCTAAATCCACTTAGATGACTTTAGAGAACTCATAGGTACAATTCACATACCTACGAGCAACAAAAACATTTAAATAAATCGACGAAAGCGTTTGATACAACCATTATTCTTCAGGGTGGAGATTACCCTGTTGATAGTCAATCTCAAATAGCTATCAGAAGAATAAAATATCTTTGTACTTAAAAACCAAAGTCTAACAAGTTAAAAGTTTTTCAAAAAAGGAATAACTGACCTTGGGCTTCTGGATTATAGATTTTATGTCATATTTTATTCGTAGTACAGTCAAACAACTCAAGTTCCCAGAACCCATAAAGTTAATGCTTGGGCGTCACGATTAATTCAAATTTCTATAATGATCATAAATAAAACATTATCCCATACCAGCATGCTTTCTTCTCACATTTGGCTAAAGGCAGGGCTCGTGTCATAATATCCTAATAATGCTCCCATGAATATTAAACATTTAACTACCGACTACCAGGGAACCTTCCCGCGCCACATGATTGCAACTGGAATCGAGCACGTTAAAAAATTGTCAAGGAAAGGCAATAATTGTTGCAGCTGAGTGATGAGAATTCAAAAAACCGGTTTTATTATTAGAGGAAAGAATTGCGGAATAGTATCCTTAACATGAGATATCGGCACTTCTCGTAAACAAATAAACAGTGATCATCTAACTCTTTCAATCACTATACGCGCGAACAGGTTACAACTTGTCCGTCGAGCGAGTGCTGTGTCCTCGGTGAGACGGTTTTGTTTTCTGAAAATGCTCAAAGAGAAACCTGGATCAAATGCTTCATGTGCGGACTCTAGGCACATACGCGCGAACAGGTTACAACTTGTCCGTCGAGCGAGTGCTGTGTCCTCGGTGAGACGGTTTTGTTTTCTGAAAATGCTCAAAGAGAAACCTGGATCAAATGCTTCATGTGCGGACTCTAGGCACATACGCGCGAACAGGTTACAACTTGTCCGTCGAGCGAGTGCTGTGTCCTCGGTGAGACGGTTTTGTTTTCTGAAAATGCTCAAAGAGAAACCTGGATCAAATGCTTCATGTGCGGACTCTAGGCACATACGCGCGAACAGGTTACAACTTGTCCGTCGAGCGAGTGCTGTGTCCTCGGTGAGACGGTTTTGTTTTCTGAAAATGCTCAAAGAGAAACCTGGATCAAATGCTTCATGTGCGGACTCTAGGCACATACGCGCGAACAGGTTACAACTTGTCCGTCGAGCGAGTGCTGTGTCCTCGGTGAGACGGTTTTGTTTTCTGAAAATGCTCAAAGAGAAACCTGGATCAAATGCTTCATGTGCGGACTCTAGGCACATACGGATAGTTATATCGTATGATCATTTTGATTTTTTTCGCTGATGTACAGTGTATGTAGGTTTAGTCTTATTACTTGAAATAGCTTTAGCCGTGTTTGGTGACTAGATCAAAATAGCCAGGTACATTTTCCACATCTCCTTCCCCTCCCAACTACCTTCAGCATCACAACAACCCAAATTGGGGATGCCATTGTCTCACTGGCTCGAGACGGTTGGGAGCAGTTGAGACTCTTGTGTTATATTCAGATAAAAAAATTATATTATATGCGAGTAGGAATCTTTAGGGGTTTTTTTGCTAAGCCGACTGCACGTATAAATACGTCGTATTTTGTTATTGCCGCATGCTTCTTCGTAGAGTCGAAATTATTGTTAATAAAAATATTTTTACAAATGATTTTCACCAGAAATGCCTTCAGATAGATATAAGTATGTAGAATTTGGTTGTACGGCCGTACAACCTCTTTGCGTGATTGCCTGGAGAAAAATTTTTCTAAAGGATCAACTGCCGGAAGGATCAATTCTCGAGAGGATCAATTGTCGACCGGATCAACTGTCGAAAGGATCAAATAATCCCAATCAAAGGGATTGAAAAAGATTATAATATTTATAGGGATTTTAGAGAAAAAAATATTTCCGTCATTAAATTAGACTTTAAATTTTTTTTAACCACAGGAGCGCTTTTGCCACAATATGGCACTATATAAAATATCTCGGATTGTTTTGCTGCCAATTTTGGCAAATTTTCTCTTACTTGTAATTAATTAAGTAGAAGTTTACGATTTTATAATATTTTTTTTTACAAATTCTACGAATATGTAATAATCGACAAAAGATAGGTGAATTCAATACCACATTTAATTAAATGAAGACACTATGAGCGAAACTCAATCTGGAAATCTGGAAACAGAAAAATCAGAAAAAAATATTGGCACCTCTGGGACTCAAACCCGGGATCTCTCTCTTTCCGGGCGAGTGCTCTGACCACTGAGGTAAGATGTCGATATCCAATTCGGTCACTTTTAACTGTACCCATACTTTGAATAATAACCACCCATAATATCTTCATTTTCTTAACGCATATTTTAATTGGCTGCCATCTTTATGTATTGCAAGATTCAAACCCGAACTATTCATTGTCTATATAGATCTATAATCAGTTTGTATGTCTCCATACAAAAATTCGGAGGTATGATTTCTTTTAAATTTGGACGGAAAATATTCAAAATGATCACCAAAAAATGTCGAGCAATCGAAGAAAAAAGTTTTAAATTGCGCTATCGCTCCGTGATTATAGAGAGAAATTTTCCCGGGTTACAAATAATCAGTCTAAATTTGATTTCCTTCTACTACCATCACTGTATGCGAAAAACGTCGCTTATGTGGTGACGGCGGACTTAGTTATTAGAGAATTTAACCCTTTTGTCACTCGGCTTCTAATAATTTTACGATTTATCTGGTAGGTAATCTGAAGTTCGGATTTTTAATTCTTCATCTGCTCACTGCTGCAGTTTCAAACATGTAATGCATGAATGCTAACCAGACCGTCTACTGAATCTAAATCTTGATCTTGACATTTATACAATCTTAAAAATGCAAAACACTTGACCTGGATCTTTCCGTCAAGCTGACAGAGCCGCCATTGTGTTGTATTTGATTGCCGCCGCCATCTTGCTAAATGTCCCCCGATTGAATACCAAAACGGCGGGAAAATCAACAAATACCGAATAGTCTGTGCTCTATGGTTATGTCAGGAACTTGTGAAGAATTTTAATCGGTTCATTACAATCCGAGCGGTCCGTTTATCACGACCAGTAAATTAATAATAATTTTGCTCTATTATTCTCGGAATTGGAAGAATAAAAGACATTAGAAATGGACTGAGATAGTGAAATACACGTAATTGATTTACATGCCGATCAGCGATCCATCTGCCATCTTTGACCAGTTGTAGATTGGCTAGTTAGGTGACGATGGCGCCCGATAGTGTTATCGCGGGTTTTCCATAGATTTTAATAAAAACGTGCAACTTTTAAGTCACATATTAGATTAGATTATTTGTTATGTTCTAGTTTTAAAACTAAATTTTTCTTTGTTTTTAATTTCCATCTACCTTGAAACAACCTGATCATCTAATATAATATGGATAAAAAGCTAATATGAACTAAATTTTTTAAGTGATTTATGTGGTTTTGGGAGGTGGATATGGGAACCGCCTCATCGGGAAACATTGATTGAATAACCAATACCACTGCCATAGTGGTTCGCTACGTTAGCAGGGGTCCCGAATTCGTGGGTGAGGTTTGTCCGGATCTTGGCGGCGTACACGTCTGCCCAACAACTGCGTGGCAGGCCTGATCGGGAGAGACTGTTTGAGGGAGATCTTTTGACCTCTCCAGCAGGACTCTCTCGGAATACTGCATTTCCTGTAGGGATAGATCATATCTCTGTCACTCCTAGACACACTGATCTTCAGATTCCTACCCACCCTTCTTACCTTTTCTTTTCCCAGAACTTTCTCTCTTTCCTTTCCCTAAAAAAACCCTCCACCCAACATCTCCAAAGATGACATAGGAGGCCCTGAGGGGTATTATTTTCCTCAGTGCCTCATGCATGGAGCTTATGTAAAAAAATGTGAATACTGCACAAGAGTCCCAACTGCTCCCGTCTGGAGCCAGTGAGACTATGGCATTCCCTGGCTGCTCGTGCCTTTTGGGTGTGCTAGAGTGCTAGTATAAAAAAATGGCATGGTTGATGGTATGTTGATGGTGTGTTGATGGTGTGTTGATGGTGTGTTGGTGGTGTGTTGATGGTGTGTTGATGGTGTTTTGATGTGTTGATGGTGTTTTGATAGTGTGTTGATGGTGTGTTGATGGTGTGTTGATGGTGTTTTGATGATGTGTTGATGGTGTTTTGATAGTGTGTTGATGGTGTGTTGATGGTGTGTTGATGGTGTGTTGATGGTGTGTTGATGGTGTGTTGATAGTGTGTTGATGATGTGTTGATGGTGTTTTGATAATGTGTTGATGGTGTTTTGATAGTGTGTTGATGGTGTGTTGATGGTGTGTTGATGGTGTGTTGATGGTGTGCTGATGGTGTGTTTATGGTGTTTTAATGGTATGTTGATGGTGTTTTGATGGTGTGTTGATGGTGTGTTGATGGTGTGTTGATGGTGTGTTTATGGTGTGTTGATGGTGTGTTGATGGTGTGTTGATGGTGTGTTTATGGTGTGTTGATGGTGTGTTGATGGTGTTTTGATGGTGTGTTGATGGTGTTTTGATAGTGTGTTGATGGTGTTTTGATGGTGTGTTGATGGTGTGTTGGTGGTGTGTTGATGGTGTGTTGATGGTGTGTTGATGATGTTTTGATGGTGTGTTGATGGTGTTTTGATGGTGTGTTTATGGTGCGTTGATGGTGTGTTGATGGTGTGTTGATGTTGGGTTGATGGAGTATCCGTATTGTTTTTTTCGAAAAATTGGTTTTTTATGAAGATTTTCCGGAAATTTCAGTTTAGCAGTGCACTGCACACGGATTTCCTGTATTGGCATCCCCAATTGGGGTATGTTGTAAGGCTGTAGGTAATGGGGCAGGGAAGGAGATGTGGAAGAGGAAGGTAGGAAAGTACCTGGCAATTCAGATCTGGTCACCAAACACGGTTAAAGCCATTTCAAGCAACTTTTCAATTCTGAATGCTTTTACACCAAGACTGAGAGTGTCTTCCACTCTGAAAAGAGCCGCAAATATACTACGAGTACATATTAATTTTAATAAATTAATTGTGAGGCAACACAAATTAATCAAATAAAATTTGGGATTTGAATCCGCGACTTTCGGATTGCTAGTCGAGAGCCTTACCCCTCAACCAAGGAGTCTTTAATTATTAAAATACGCGCTAAACTTAAACGTCGACCTTGATACACTTTACTGACTTAAGCTGTAAAGAAAGATGCGTAAAACGTACGTGCGACAGAGAAAGCCGTGGACGAGGAGGTATTGGATGGTAGGCTTTTCGGATCCTAAACTCGTATCGTACTCGTAAATAATATTGCGACGATTTCTGTATCAACGTCAGGTAGGTATTAAAGTTTGGCGCATAAACTGTAACCATCTCTGAACTGTATGGACGAGTAGAGAATTAAATAAAACATCAGATGTCTACTTTTTTAAATTCTATCTAAAAATTTCGAAGAAAATATATCTACTAAAAACATCAACGACCGAGTGGATATACTTGGTAGAAGAAAAACATGTGAATTTAACCTTAGTACCTAGATAGGTGCTGTTTATGCCTAAAATATCCCAAGAACTCTTTTTCGTACCCGAACCTGCAAATTATACAAAATTACCCAAATAACACAAGCACATTAAATTTATGCAAATCCTCAGTTACGGACCTAACAAACCCATCTCATTTCGAAACAAAGAGAACTGAACGTCGTAATTTTTATTGTTCATTTAAGTGAGCGTTCTTGAATTTAATGGTCCTCGCGGCCATTATTCCACTTTTGCAGGTTGTAATTTATAAAATTGTCTAATAGTTGGAAACTGTCGACTGCCCTAAAACGTTTTTGAATATAAATTTGTGAATTAAATGCTTTAATGCGTTACTTCTATCCAACGACAGACATTTACTTGGAATGGGGCGTGTGTAGTATGTAGTTCTCTAATAACGTTAATTGTAACGTCAAGTCATTTATGAAAATAATTCTAATAATAGGTACGACCTATGTAGTTTCCTCAGAACTTTCTAGATACGTCGCAATTTCCTTCTTTATTATCATCTGTAAATTGTAAAAAAATAAAATTTAATATGTTTTCCATCGCCTACTTTAACCATATGTATAAATTGTTTCATCTGTATTAAATACTGTTTGACAGAGCGCGACGCTTCATAGATTCTGTACGTAGGGTTCCATGCCAACTGATAATAAAGTCAACTCAACACCTGCTTGTAAAGCCATTAAAAACTATGAAAAAAATAATTTTAAATTATATACAATATAATTATAATAACCCTAATATAATCTAACATAACCTATTTAGCCGATTTTTTATACAATATTTTTATCACTCTAAATGACTTATCTGAGATGGTTTTGAGTTGGTTTCATTCCGAGTTGTCCGGTCACCATACGTAAGTAGGTAAAGTTTCATTCTGATGCATGTGTTTGCCTCTTTTTAGTGTCGCTCGTTTCCGTTTCATCGAGTTTCAAATCGTAACGGTGCTAAAGAAGTTTTCGCTTCAAATAAATTTCTTAATAATAATGAGTCAATAAACATCTCTAAAATATTATCTTACAGTCCCATCTTAGGCTTGTTCCCTTTCAACGTCCGTTCTATCTCCTCCCCCCACTCTTCATTAATCCCTAGTCACACCCCCACCCCCACCCCCACCCCCACTTCGACACTTGGTAATATTATATGTATAAGCATTGCTTTGTAATCTCAATTTGATATATATATATATATATATATATATATATATATATATATATATATATATATATTAGAAGTAACGTTGTTCTGAAACCAATCGGCGTATATAAAAAACACAGAGATACAAACAAAGAAATAATGTTTAATTTATTTATAATGGACTAGCGAGTACTCGACGTGCGTTGCAATCTCAATGCAAAGAAAGTTTTAATCCTGTTTACTGAAATGCTTTTGGACACACAATTTTTTTTTGTTTTTCCGACGCGTGAACGTACGGTTGTCCGTGTGAGAAGCATGGATTTTTAGAATTCACCCCCTCCATCGTTCCCCCTCCCGCAACCCCCCCCCCCCCCCCCCCCTCTCCTTCGTTCCCCCCTCCCCCTCGCGGATTTCCTTCCCTGCCGCTAACCTATATGAAATACACACTATTTTTCAAACAACCCGCGCGCCACCTATAGAAAATTATGTTTACAAATTTCATAAAGCTCACCATTCTATATAGAGACCTTTGCGGGTGTGGGAACAACAAATATCCAAAGTTTCATCCCAATCAGATGAACGGTTTACGGACCGCATAAGGGATAAACAAAGATACATTCATTTTTATATTGAAAGTTACCTCAAAATTATATAGCTGCATTCAAAAGCATAAATTTTAAATAGCTGTTTGATTCCTTAACATAATAAATGAACAAAAAAACATTAAAAAAATGTAAGTTCCGGAAACCGATTCCCAGAAAATTTGTAGTTTTCCTGGAAATCGGAAAAACTGTGTATTTGCGTGTGATAGGTTCATCAAGGTTTAGCAAACAGTCCGCGGTTTTTTACCGTGTCAAGATCGCATAATACCGTTTTGTTTGGGATATATTTAGGTAATGAAAAATGAAAATGGCTGCTAAACGAATGGATTGCTTATTTTTCTGGTTTGTGGAGTGGGGCTATACCTCCTGGGAGATTTATTGCTCTGTCAGGACTTTAGGAAAGCTGGAATTACAAAACAGGAATGAACGTATATTATTTTAACAATCAATATAAATCTACAAGATAAACATAATTCTTGTAAATATTTATGAAAAGTCGTTAGTCTGTCCATATTTCAATTCAATCATATTGGTTTCGAATTGTAGCATATTTAGTTTACTTTAAAAATTTGTTGAGTAATTGTACCAGTCAGACACAGGAAAATTTCGTGCTTTTTGGCTACACCGCCGCTCGCACAACACTTTGGAAATTGCAAATCTGTTTTTTTAATTTTGGTTTAGGTCCTAACAACATATAAAAAATTCAGAATGACCTTTTGCAAGCACGATGCCCTTTTCGCGTTTAATTTGATTGGACTACTAATAAAATCTTATGATTTCAGATTAGTTTAGTTTTTTTTTATCAGACGCGAATCTACTGTTCACAGAACTACCAAATACATCGACTAATCAAGCATGATTAGTCACACATCTCGAAAAACTAAGTTTTGAGATAAAGAGGAAAGCAGAATTCCAATGCTCATCATCATCAAATCAAATATTATTTACACGTCTGTGTTTTACGTATTAAGAGCCATTAACCAGCGGTCGAGAATTTAAATTTCGTCGAACGATGGTTTTGGATCGAACCCTTGCAAAGATTAATTTTTCTACATACCAGCATTTTAACACAATAACTCAATATCGATTTTATTTCATTCCAAATTTGCTTTGATAAATACCCACATTCAAAAATGCTCAAACTCGCGTTGTTAAAAACAATGAAAATTATGTACTTTTGGTAATTATTTTTTGATCATAGGTATTTACAAATTTTCAATAATGTCTAAGCAAAATATGAATTTAATTTTTATTTTTAATATATTAGTTTGTAAGACCGTAAATAAATAGACAAACTGAAGTATTTTCGTCACAAAAAAAGGGCGCGGACCTTTTTTAATGATTTTATTTGAACTAAATTTAAAATTCTGAAATGAAGCTTTCCCAAATAATTTATTGATTTATTTTAGTGTATGATTATATGATTTGAAATTTATGTTGTGTACTACAAATTTTTTTTTGAAAATTTAACAAATCTGCCAAAGACCTACGGGAAAACCTTATTGTACTAAAGATTAACATATTTTATCAAAATTTTAAAAATATCTTTACTAGATAAAATAACTTACAAAATCAATTGACATTTTTTTGTGGAAAATAGTCAATACGTCTTAAATTTCATTTAAAAATTACATATTTCTGGTTTTGTCTGGTTATTCCTGAATATAAAATATAAATATAAAATATTATATATAAATTCTTAAATATAAAATATAAAATAATCCGGTCCATTAGTATGACATTTTGAAATATCCTGTTACTCCTGTTAGAAACCAATACAAAATCAAAATTTTGTTAATTCACCACAAGTGTTCCTGCATTATTATTTATTTGGTGGTGCTTATGAGTAATATGAGTATTGTGCCAGATAGAGGGAACACTTTTACATAAAACTGCATACTCTCAAATTTCGATTTTTCGGAGATCAACTGGACGATCAAAGTGTTGTCATAGAGATTTGTTCTGTGACTCGCCTGTAGTAAGTTTGGTGGGTAAGTTACAGTGTCTCGGGCTCCGTTATATACAGGGTATAGTGGCTTATAGTCGCGGGCGACTGAAACGTGTCTGAAACATCTGAAAACAGAACAAAACTTCCCCTGACTCACTCAACACTTATAGGTGCTATAATACGATCAAGTGGTTAGGCTTATTTACTCTATGCCTACTAGATATTACATTTGCATTCGGCCAGATGGCTTATTTTTCAAATTAATTTATAACGCGTCGGTCTAAAAAACGTCATTTTTAATGTTAACAATGCAAAGGAAGCTCTGAGGAAAATATTTTTTCTCAAGACGCTGTGTGGAAAGTGTGGATAGGAAAGACTTTCTGGTACTTGAAAAGGTGTGAAGGTAGAAATCTGGTGGTCAATTGTTCAGGAGTGACAGACCTATAAATGGCAGAGACTTTCAAAATATTTCAACATTAATTAATCATATTCTTCTCTAGTACGAAGTAAAGTGGAATATAATTCATCTATCCGGTCCCAAACTTACTTCAACAAAAAATTTACCCCAAGTAATTCGCTACGTTTGGTGACTTAACAGGGGTGCCCGGGTTTATGGTAGAGTGGTGGTGTAGATACATCTTCCCACCAGCTGCGTAGCAGGCCGGATCGGGAGAGACTGATTGAGGTAGACCTTTTGATCTGTCCAGCAGGACTGTGTTGGAACATCACCTTCCACCGTATTAGGAGAGACAAATTCATCCGTCCGTCACTTTTGGACACACTGAACCTCCTCACCTTCCTTTCCCTAAAAAGATCCTTCATGCGTCATGTACAAGGATGACGTATGCCCTGAGGGGAATTTTTTTCTTCAGGACCTCCTGTGTGGAGCTAATATAAAAAAAAGAAAAAGTCAGGGATGCCCAAGGAAATAATGCACGATAAAGGGAATCAAATATTTGACTCAGATCGTGTGTAGGGCTGGAATAAAATAAGATAATTATTATGTGTTAATCTTCTCTCCATATCTGTGCGGAAAAGTATCAGTGGCGCTCCAGGATGTTTTAGGACGGGCTGGAGGAATTAAATTGTAGTAAATGCACAATATTTTTATTCTTTATTCTTATTCAATAAGAAAAATATAGGTTTTGCAGATAATCTTTTGTAATTGTGAAGAAGCCAATTTAAAAAAGTTAGGATACATTATTGGAGACCTGAATATTTCGCGTTTTTTCCTATCGCACTAGAGCAGTGATTCCCAAAGTGGTCCAGGTGGACCCTCAGGGGTCCACGGGAGACTCGACGGGGGTCCACGTACACGTGATAAAAAAATGGGGGTCCACAAGTTGTAAGTGGGGGTCCACGAAAATTTATCTGCAGGTTTATTCTCTATCTTTTGATCGTTATCGAGATAACGGACGTGATCTCTTGTCAGATTTGTGTAATTTTTACACATTTACTGTAACATATTTTAGTTTAGATCGTTTTAAACATGAATTCCTGCAAGAATGCATGATTATTTATTCATTTAATGTACGTTTTACACAGAAAAAGCAAATAAATCACACAAATCTGTCAGTAGATCTCGTCCGTTACCTCGATAACGATCCCGCAAAAGATGGAGAATAAGCGTGCTGGTTTCGATTGTAAAGAACAAAAATGTTACCTAGGCTTTACCTGTCAATGTAGGCAGATAGTACACTAGTATTTCGATGAAAAATTGTCATTTTGAGACCCATCCCGTGCCCACATCCCATCCCGCCCCCCATCTCATATCACATTACCCCCCCCCCCCCCCCCCCGTTGTGACAGACCACAACTCCAGCGTTATATTAAATATTCAGTACAACGCGTGTTGAGTTTTGGGAATATGGTAGAAATGTTGCAGCAGGGGGTCCACCGAAACCAGTAAAATTTTGAAAGTGGTCCACGAGAAAAAAAGTTTGGGAACCTCTGCACTAGAGTCTAAACTGCAAAAATGCCATTCACATTATGTGTAACTCTTTCTCTCGGTATATCACTTTGCACAGGTTTTACAGACACAATTTGATGTTGACTGGTTAAAAATATTTGCATGGAAGAAAATTCTGCGCAGTCCGTTATGTTATTTTCCTGCCGCAGGTGAAGTCCATAACAAACCCTCCCATAAAACCACTGCAACCTACATGCATCATGCTGCATTTCTTGGAAAAAACTAGATATATTTTTTTTGGGGTGGCCGAGGCCTCGTCCACTCCCCCCCCCCCCCCTTCGGGTGCGCCACTGACGAGCTCAATTTTATTTTATTTATTCATTTATTTAAACGCCCTAGGGCTTTTACGTATAGTGCAGTACATGTTTTTGACAAAATATAGGAAATAAAGTATAAGAAACAAAATACAGGTAACATAAAATATAAGAGTTGACGCAAAGTAGATAACATAGAATATAAGTTAGTAAAAATAGAGATAAAGATAGTTAATGAAGTAGGAAGAAATAGTTGGCACATACGCCGTTTGAAGTTTGAAAAATTCAAATTATTGTCAAATACATCCATATTGTTTAAATATTTTTTGCCAAGACTATATAAACGCTGTATTGGAGAATGCAAACTGTAGTTGGAATGAGATGTATGCATTTAAAATGTTAATATTTGTCTAGTCGTTCGTGTAGGTACACGAAGATTAATTAATTGCAGAAGTTCACAACAATTGAATTTAGAGTTTAATAATTTTATTTAAAAGGTTAGGTCGTTTATTTTTCGTCTGTTTTTTAGAGTTGGAGTATTTAGAATATTCATTAAGAACGGGTAATTTATATGATGTAAAAGGATTTAATGTTTGAAATATACGAAACGTAGAAATTTTCTTTGTAATCTTTCAAAATTATGAATATGAATTTTGTAGAAGGGCGACCAGAATATGGAGTTATGTTCCATTACGCTTCTAACAAGGGATATGTTAACAGTTTAATGATTTGTAACAATTCAAAAAATTTTCCTAATTTTTTTCATACCATTATTTACAGATTGTTGAATGTGGACCGTGTAGTCTAGTTTTTCATCCATTATTATGCCAAGATCTCGCATTTCGGTTACTCTTTCTAAATTTATTTCATTTATTGAATAGTCAAAAAGCAATAATGTTTTTTTTTTCTGGAAAAGGTCAATGTTTTATATTTATCTACATTTAAATATAAATTGTTTTGTGAGCACCAGTTATTTAGCATTCCTTTATTAAATTGAAGAACTTGACAATGGTTTAAGAGAGTTATTTCTTTATACAATTTAATATCATCAGCGAAAAGCAATACATAAACGTCTTTGAAGCAGTTGACTATATCGTTTATAAAAACAAGAAATAAAATTAGGCCAAGATGACTATCTATAATAATAAATAATTATGCTATTAATTTATAATAAACAATTGCTTCAACCAAAGATGTATTCACCGAGTTGCATTCTATTGAGAGGAAAATATAAATTATTATTATTTTATATTATTAGCACACAAATAGAATCCACAATTAAAAAAGCAAAACCGGACTTATTAGCATAATGAGTAGGTATAATGTACATCAGATGATAGCTGAAAAAAATACAAGCAGGATAATAAATGTGAAACAGGTTTTATAACGAACAGATAGTTTAAATAAATATAATATATTATTATTGTAAACGTTGTTGTTATTTCAGTTTTCAACATTATTTTATAAATAGACCAGGAGGTTTAGCAAGGATGATCGATAACAATTTGGTCAAAACGATGTTGACTAAATTCAGCATCTGTGGACAGTTATCAATATTTTTGTGATCACGGTCAACAATTGGTAAGAGATT
Organism: Glyphotaelius pellucidus; assembly: GCA_936435175.1. Classification (NCBI taxonomy): domain Eukaryota; kingdom Metazoa; phylum Arthropoda; class Insecta; order Trichoptera; family Limnephilidae; genus Glyphotaelius; species Glyphotaelius pellucidus. The sequence continues at coordinate 3,210,953 of OW386553.1, read as the reverse complement.
TTCCGACCAACGTTTAACAAATTTTAGCCCGGACTCCACAGTATCAGATAAGTTTCAGTATTTATTTGGATAATTTGGATTTGTTGCGCAAATTTACTGGCTTATTAAGGAACTGAGTTCACCTAACGCAGCTCTTAGAATCAAAAGAAGTCGTATACGCGATCCGTTGACTTAAATAATTCTACTAAGACGCGATCAATTTACTGCGTCCGATCTTTGAGAAACTAAAGTGTTTGAAAAATGACTAAAGACCTGATTAACTCACCAATTCCCGTTTAGTGTCAAAAAGTAGATGCGGACTGTCAATTCATATTTATGATAGTTTTTAATTCAACATTGCCAATTTATTAATATTTTTTATGAAATTGCTTGGCGTTTGATATTTCAATTCATAGAAAATACCTTGTGTTGTCAGCGTATATCGATTTCTTATTTACTAGTGGTCGCCCAATGGTCGAAATTCGACCATATTGTAATGTTTTTTTTTTATGTTTGACATTCAGTAAGACCATAGATCAAAGACAAACAATATTAATCTATTCTCAATTCGACCATAGACTTTAACAATAAACAATAGAGTAAAGACGCGTGTGTGTGTGTCAAATACATGGTAGTGTGTGTAATGTTTTTATTATTGATTTAATGTATTTTTATGCATAATTTTTTAAAAATATTAGCATTCTGCACTCCTCCTATATACAAATTATAAGTGTGCGAAATTTCATGCTCCTCCGTCCGCGCAATTTTCGTAAAAAGGGGTACAAAGTTTTGGCTTCACGTATTAATATAATGATGATGATGATGATGATGATGATTCCCTGCCAATATCGGTTCCGCTGTCAACGGTGAAACCAAGCTCGGGAAATCTATACAAAATCATCGGAAGTTACGCCTATCGATCCAATATTGTAAAGTTATCGATTTCACTGTGCTGGAGCTTCAGCAGATGAGAGAAAAATATCAGCATATTAAAAAAAATTCACTGGTTTTAGTCAATGTATTGTTTTCAGAATTAATGTCGTTGTATTTGGATTTTCTGACATAAATCACGATAATACTTTGGGCTGTGAAAACCTCAAATCATATTTACGTGATAAGTGATAATGAATCAAGGAATTTAAAATCATCTTTGTCTTTGAACGGGAAATGGCGTATTTTTAGTTTATTTTTTCCTAAATCCTTTTTACTTAAAGTATGTAGCTTAACATTCTCCTAAATACTAATTAATTTTGTACATAAATATATTAAATGCATTATTTATGAATCTCACATGATCATAACGTGACGGGTGTGAATAATATTGATTAAAACACATATTTATAATAATTTAAGTACGTATAATACGACTAATAAAATAAATTATTGATGGTGATTAACATTCCAATGAAAGAGAAGCTCATTATTATTTTATTGTACGTACAACCGAGTACTTACATAATTAAATAGAGGTAGCTAATACATTTATGTACATTTTTTGACGTGATAACGTCTTATAAATCGATGAACACCGGCTGCATGCACGAAAAAGCATGACTCACTGTCACGTTCCGCCTGAGCCGAGCGTGCGAACAAGCGATAGAGGCACGATCGGCCTAAGCGTTCGGCTTGTGACGCATCTATCTCTCTTCCACTCCTTCGTTATTATATGACGTTATCTTGTAAAATTATCATCCGACAACCAATTTTTTTACATTTACTCCACACAGGAGGCCCTTAGGAAAATAATTATCTTCAGGGCCTATGTCACCTGAGATGCTGTGGAAAGTCTTTTGAGGAGAGGAAGGAATGAACATTGGTCTTGGAGAGGCCCATGATATAGGAAGGAGTAAACACAGAGGCCGGCAAATTGTTTCACATTTGGCGTGTTTCTCGACTCGTACTGGTTACGAAGGGATGACGCTAGCAATGACGCTAGTTCATAGCATCTTCCATTGAAATACCGGTAGAACAAGGATAGCATTCCCACCCGACGCCTGTGCTCTAAAGATTCCAATTCGTTTGATGAGAGAATCTATCTGTTGGAATCGGGAATCGGGAAAATCTTTCAAACGGACCGCCCGTTTCTGCACAGAGTCTAGGATTTTTCAGGTATTTTGGAGCTCCAGAACAGAAGTGGATGCCAAATTCAACCGAGGGGCGCTTTTGCAATTTGTACAGAGTTAGCAGTTGTATGCTACTGAAGTGTCTGCGGGCCCTGAACAGTAAGCCCAGTTTTTGGAAGGGTAACTTAATTAGCTAACCCCTAGAAGTGAGCTGGTCTTGAACTTTATAGTTACACCAGGCATATCAATTGAGGGCCTGTTCGGAAGATTGCTTACAGATAGAAGACTTATCTCCAACTTCTTTTTTTTTTAAATTGTTGATGGGATTATAGACAGCTCTGATTTATAAAGCTTTACCTTCAATTTACCAATAGGAACTACTCGAACTAAAATTATTTTTAATTGCGACAACAATATCAGGACCGCATTATGTAGATACTCTCTTGTACCTGGATTGCATGCATTTGGAAATGCTTTCTCAGAAGTGGTAGATATGTTCAACTGTACGGAATAGAGTTACGAATAGGCTGTAACAACATACCTCAATAAAAACAACACAACACCAATCAGATGCAAGCACAATAATAACTGAAGCGGGTTGTTTCTGCCGGCATATTGCTGAGGCGCCGTATTACGAGGAGCGTTTTCACAAAGTAAAACATCTACATATCTGCATGTTTATAAAAGTGAACTAACGAGGTAGGTGTACAATGTAAAAGAGCCATTACTATATTTTTATTTATTAAAAAAATATATATTTAATATTTGTATGTTTTTACAACAAATATACATTTTTTATATGTTAAAACACTTTCTATTTCAATCTATCTGAGTAGGCTCCCAATTATACAGGGTGTTAAGGCCACACTTCCCGGCGCAAAAAGAAGAAGATGGAGAGATATGAAATTATGAATGTTAAACAGAGCGCACTAATATTGTCAATAATAAAATTGAAACGAAAATTATGAAAATGCTTAATAAAACATGACACGTTTAAAATAGACCAAAAATCTCGTGGAACGTATCTTAAGTTTCATTTAAAGAAACATTGTGATTTTTTTCACAAATATAACTTGTAAAATAATTGAAATAGACTTGTTTTAAATAATTTTCGGAGCATACTTTGCGATTTTTTTCTATCAAGGTAATTTAATATAATTTGCGTGTCTAGATATTATCTTCAAAAATAACATATATTTTTTTAAGAGCTTAAAAACTTCAAATGTTTAAGGGAGATATGTAAGAAATGGGGCGTAGGTAAATTACGTACTTTAATCAGTGAATCCTCACATTATTTGGAGTGAAAATTGTAAATTAAACTTTTGGTCTCTGGTGATAAGTTTGATTTTTTTTTTCAATAATAAAACATCAAATTTGTAAATTTTATAATAAAAAAACCACTAGGATTTACTCGGCTGAGTGCCGTGTCACTGTTTATTGAAAAAAAAAATAAAACCTGTCACCGGAGAGCGTATTTCCAAAACCTATACGTAGGTAGGGTTTGTTGCGCATAAATCACTTTACAAACACCTAAATACCGGTTCGGTCGCGGCGGCAACTGAATTAGGTTAGGTTTTGTAAGGTGATTTTGCACAACAAAATCTACACCGATTCAGTCGCCAACACGCTACGTTGCTCTATCTGTTTCAGTTAGGGAGATGACCGTAATTATAGAGGGGTAAGCAGAGAGGATGGACCGCGTTTTTTTACTTAGAAAAAAAATTTACATCGAAAATTAATTTTTTAATTATAAAAAAAATTGGTTGTCTGTAAAGTCGGTTTACTGAAATCGTATGATCGTGCCTCTCTATCGCTTGTTCCGCGCTCTCGCTGAACGCTTAGGCCGAATGCTTGTTTTGCGCTCTCGCTTGTACGCCCGGCTCAGGCGGAACGTGACATCGTGACAATGAGTCATGCTTTTTCGTGAATGCGGCCGGCGTTCATCGATTTATAAGACGTTATCACGTCAAAAAAACGCGCGTCACCAAGTATCATTGGCGTCTGGTTCGTCGGTGTCCGCAGTTCTCCACCCAGCGCAGAAGAGTGAGGAGTGAAGTAGTCTTGTCTACCGTGGATATTGGAGTGGGGGTCACGATCTTCAGCAATGAGTACCAACTTAAGAAGAAGACAAAGTAACCTTAACGTAAAAACGGTGCTCTAAAATAATAGAAACACACTCCATTTTGTTGGATTTTCGATTTTCTAAAGACCATTCTGAAAATGACCGCAGCGCGACGACGTTCAAACCAATAATATACAGCGGATATCCGTAACACTGCTGTAAATGATCAACAGATATCCTATGCCAGTTTGTGCAAATAATACAATCGCTTATCTACATTATTTGAAACATCCTCTATCACGCCACTGAAATTCTGCGCACATGTCGCGATCAGTGTTCATGTTTGGCGCCATCGGCCATTTCTCTCATTAAACTTTATGGCTGACAGACATTTTTCTTTTTTTATTCACCAACTCTGGGCAACTCTACGAGGCGTGCTTTTGTGAATAATACACCTACATAATATTATTATGCGGTGGAGACTGTCGCATGGAGTGGAAAAATATTAATGTTTTCGGGGAATCGGATATGAACAGAACTTGAGCGTTTGTTGGATTTAAATTAGCCTGTAGAGTGGATTCATGAGGTTTTTTTGACAGCTCTGAGAATAAAATGATTGCTTCTTTCTTGGTTTTGAATGCCATAAATAATATGGGTAATTGACCTTGTGTATTACATCTGTTGTCGATCTGTAATAAGATTAATTATTTCTGGGAAATTGAAGACAATTGTAGGCACTATTAATAACTTAATTGATTTGATGGTACCGAAATCTTTTCAATGATTGCTCGTTATTTAAATTGTGGGTTAATTGAGCAGGATATGGTCGATCGGTAAGGATTGTATCGATAAATACTAGCACAACAAATCAATGGAAATGGCCAAAGAATAAATAATAGTTCGCAATGACTAAGTGATCTAATATATTCGATGTCAATTGTTATTTGTACGTTAGCGATCTGCAGTTGTCCTTGAAAACGATGAGAAGTTACTGAAAGTTATCGATACTATCCTTATCGATCGACCGTGCTAGATACTCTGTTGCATTACATGTGCTGTCGATCTGTGATAAAATTGATTATTTCTAGGAAATTGAAGACAATAATTGTTGGCAATATTTATAATATTTTTTACATTAGCTCCACACAGGAGGTCTTTACGAAAATAATTCCCCCAGGGCCTGTGTCATCTTTGGGGGTGGCGTGTGGAGGGTCTTTTTAGGGCTAGCAAGGATGTTCTGGGAAGGAAAAAGGTACGAGGGGTGGGTAGGAATCTGGCGGTAAATGTGTCCAGGAGTGATAGATTTATGAATCCATTACTCAGAGAGAGAGAGAGAGAGTCCTGCTGGAGAGGTAAAAAGGTCTACCCCAACCAGGTTCTCCCTATCCGGCCCGCCGCGGAAGAGGTGGCAAATGAATGTGTCAAGATTTCTACAAACGACATCCCATGAACCCTGGCACCCCTGCTAAGTCACCAAGCCCATTTTTTGCAAACCACTGTGAAAGCGTAATATACCTATTTGTAACACATTTTACTAAACTTCTAGATTTTAGTAGAGTATTATTGTACTTCCCTGAAGAAGCTACGGTTGTAGCGAAACCCGTTCAAAAGTGGTGTTTTGATGGTTATGGTTTTATTTTAAATTATAAACTCACATCACAAAGTATCTGCTTCAAAATGAATGAAGAAAATTGATTACTTGATATTATTGTTAAAAAGGTTGTGCATTACTGACCTTAAGGAATAACAAACCTACGCACGCGTCTTATAAACATAGATAAAATCCAAAGATAAATGAATGCAATCATAATGTATTTAAATTAACCCCGCAGGTGTCGCTCGCAATATGACACTGTTCTCTATTCGAGTGGTGACATGACACTAATCCAGATATAGTCCAGACGTTGTCTCCAGGTCCACACTCTCGTCAGGTGGCTGTCTGCCGTCTAGACTCTGGAGCCGAGATCTCGGAGCCGGTGGAAGTGGACGGTACAAGTAGTCGCCACCTCACCACTTTACCAGATTACTCACGTGTGTCGTGTGTGTTGATTGCCAGCTATTTATAAACGTGATGGTGCTGGTCTGACAAGATGTGTGTGGTGAAATGTGACGATGCGAATATGATGAAGTTATCATTGGGGTCTGTTTTCTTTGCAGTTTATTTGTGCTGTGAAATTAGTGGCGTAATACACGCCCTATTAAGTTGTTTGACCATTTGACAGAGATTGAGATTCGAGATAAACATACAAAAAATTAGTGCTTACAAAATTTCATCAATTATGATTTCAATTCTGCACTTAAAATAGTAAAAATTGAGTTAGATTTCAAATTTCTTTCAATTTATAATATTATACACTGTGACTACCGGCGAAAATCACGGGATAAATTAAATTCTTACAAATCATTACCAATTTTGAAAATTAAAATATGAAGTTTTTTTTTTAGCTCCACACAGGAGGCCCTTAGAAAAATAATTCCTTTATAATCTTCGGGGATGCTATGTGGACGGTCTTTTGAGGAAAAGAAGGAGAAGAAGTTCTGGGAAGGAAAAGGTGTGAAAGATAGGTAAAGATAGGGTCAGTGTCTCCAGGAGTGATGGACGTATGAATCCATCCCTCCCAGTCCGGTGCAAGACAATGTTCCAAGAGAATCCTGCCGCAGAGGTCAAAATGTCTTCCTCAACCAGTGGCTCCCGATCCGGCCTACCACGCTGCTGGTGGGTAGATGCATCCGCCACCAAGACCCGGACAAACCCCACTCCATGAACCTGGGCGCCCTTACTAAGTCACGTAGCCAAACGTAGAAAATCGCTTGTGATGACCTTCAACAGAGTTGTTTGATATCCAATGAATGCTTACCAGGGCGGCGGTACTCACATCCGCCTCCCAAATAGTATAAAAATATTATATGGTAGATTGGAATTTTATCGCTTGTCTAAATTCGTCACACAAATAAATCAAAATTTTGAAAATCATACTTAAATTTAAAGCAAATTTGAAACAGAAATAAGTATTTTTGATAATATAGGTAAGTGTGGGCTGTGTAAAATGTTATTACAAGTATTTAAGGGGTAATAATTGATTACCCCTGAAACATATTTTTTTAAAATTTTATTGGAATAACTTTTTAACAACTTTTGAAGGTTATACCCGTCAACGTTATATTAATCATTGAAGAAGATTATAATACTGATAAATTTTAGTGAAACAAGACACAGACAAATAAAAAAGTGACAACTGGGAATCGAAACCAGAATCTCTTGCCTTACCGTGACTTTTTTAAAACAGAAAATTATTTTAACTCTTTGTGCTTACATTTGCAACATTTACTTCTTTTGTTTAAATTTCTTAAGCTCAATCTTAACAAATAAAGTTAAATCTCATGACTTTTAGGGGTACGCGCGTTTTCTATTTTCCACGATGCGTATATTTTCAATAAACCCTTATTTACTAACTAGATCTAATAAAATAACGTCCCTCGATTTTTCATGGGTTTGCGCTAGTAAGTAAGAAAGAAAAAAATATTTATAATTCGGTTGGTTTAATGTTGATATCTTTTAATCAAGTCACAAATCTGTGAACTTCTAGGCAAAAAAAGGAGCGTCCAACCATGTTTTATCTCTCATAAACTACATAAACCTATCTGACATTTTTTCCATCATCAAAGATGTTTCCCTCAAAGTTTGGGCAAGGTTGAACATTGCTAGTCAATCCAAGAGAGTCTTCTATGCCTCAATACAAAGGACTATCCCATCAAAAACGTGGTTTCAACAATTCCTCCATTTTTTCAAAAAATAAATTTCCTCACTTATTCGAATGAGAATCGGACATTGTTCCGTTCCTTCTCACTTGTTTAAAATTCACGTCCTTGACTCCCCAGATTGTACATTCTGTGGTCTAGAAGTGGGAACTTTAGATCACATATTTTTTGGTTGTCCCTCTCTAAACAAATATTCTCTCTTCCATCAAGCGTTATCTAAAATTGCCTCCCCTCCATTCATCTCCTCTAAGTCTGAACTCGACTTCGATCTTCCATATATGTAAATTAGAAATTTTCTCTTTTAAATAAATTCACTTTGCTTTCTCCATAATTTTAAGCCATGACCCTTTTTTACATTGGCTCCACACAGGAGGCCCTGAGGAAAATATTTCCCCTCAGGGCCTACGTCATCTTTGGAGATGCCGTATGGAGGGTATTTTTAGGAAAGGAAGGAGAGGAAATTCAGGGAAGAAAAAGGGTATTAGGGATGGGTAGGAATCTGGGGGTCAGTGTGTCCAGGAGTGATGCTCGTACGAATCTATCCCTCCCAATGCGGTGCAAGGCCAAAGAGACTCCCTCAACTATTCTTTCCCGATCCGGCCTACCGTGCCGGGCCATGTACCACAGGTGGGCGGACGCATCCGCCGCCAAAACCCGGACAAACTTCACCCTTGAACCCGGGCACCCCTGCTAAGTCACCAAACGGTTCCATGTCCATTGAGAATAAGTCAACTCAACACCTCGAAAAGTCATTAAAAGCTAAAAAAATTAAAATAGCCCTTAACCCTAACCTAACGTAACCTACTTAACCATTCTTTTTCATCACTCTTAATGACCTTTCTGAGGTGGTTCTAATTTGGTTTCATTCTGAGTTGTCCGGTCACCTCACCAAACATGGCGAAGTAGTAAGCGTGACATATGGCAGAGGTGTTGTTTATCCAAAAAAGGGGTCCCGGGGCGGCGGTACCCACACCCGCCTTTGATAAAAACCCCTTGAAGGGTGAAAACCAAAAACAATTGAAAAAAAATCACAAATCTCTTTGACTTCAGTAGACAGTTATAATTTTTGTAATAAAGTACCTATCTTTAAGTGAGGTGATATGAAACAATTATGGTGGGCGAGTTAAAAGCAAATTAATTCGCAAGATCACAACACAATGAATCACCGAGTTCCCCGTCCTTCTAGTCTCTAGTCAGCCGTGATTTATTTGTGGACATAGCGTGTAGGAGGCAGAGGAATCAATGCGCCAAATATCTGACCACAGTCAGAAATGTTCGTTCCCAGAACTGACAAGTACTGAGAACCCGGTCGAGTGGCCGCCATTGCTGCCATAGCTGCCATTGCTGCGTGCCGCGCGTCGAGCTGATGTACGATTCGAGTTTCGAAACATCGATAATTCGAACGGAGCTCAGGGCCAAATTATGGCGGATAGGTGCTAATTTTCAGAATTTCTTCCACCATTCAGAATTGAAACGTTGCTTGAAATGACTTTAGTCGTGTTGACCAGATCCGAATATCCAGGTTCTCTCCTCCAGCTTCTTTTTCCCCTTCCCACTACACCAATTGTGAATGCCATAATCTCACTGGCTCCAGACGGTTGGGAGCAGTTGATTCTTTTGTGCGATATTCGCATTTATTAAACGGAAATTATGTGAGGCTGTAGTCGCAGATATTGCGAATCAATGGACTGTACTAAAATAATATGGTTTTTCAAAGTGTCACGACTTTGGGAATAGCTATTCCTATAGTTGGTGAATAGTCGAAATTGGGAAAGAATCTGAATTACCTCAATTTTTATGCAGCACGTTTTTGAGAGATTCGATATTATGGCACCGAGAGATCACTGGGTTGATCACTGCACAAGTTTCCGTAATAGACTCATTCTACCGCTTTCTTCTTTTGACTCCAATTAAAAACACTGGGAAATTGCCATGGAGTGATCATTGCACAGAGGCTTCTTTAACATAGCCGACATTAAAGAACAGAGATCAACATAGGAGTGACCATTGCACAGGTTACTTCCATAGACTGATTGTTCCTTGAGTTATTATTCCAAATGTAAAATGTAGGTAATATTGGCCACACACCTTGTCAGTTGGTAGGAACATGTGCGGTAGGTTGGGTGGAGGAAGGGAGATGTTAATAGTTGCGTCAACAAAGGCCGGTGTATAGAAGCGTAATGAACAAGATTGTGAGAATGACACATTTGAATAAAAGAAGAAGTCGGGAAATCTCGGTACGACGTTAAAAATTAAGTGAATAAACGAATTTTGGCAGAATACAATTGATGAAAACGCGAGACAGTTATCAATACTCGAATTCAACCGGAACTATATTCCTGTTTGTATGTTGATCTTACCTTTACGGGTTTTGGAGCATAATAACTTTAATAACTAATGACAATGTCATAACGAACTCTGTTTAAAAAAATTGAACTGGGCACACTGTGCCGTCTAATGCCATTGAAGAAAATTTAAAGATAAAACAAATTTATTAAGAGAGACAGAAAGGACATATATTATAAAAGTAGCCCATTGCAAGTTTTACGAAATGGTAACTGTGTGTTCCGGTCGATATCATTTTTGTTGAATGGCTCTGGGAAGAAAATATAAAAAGTGTTGTCAAATTCCAATGTCGACAAAGTTGTGTAAACATCTCTGTAAATACAGATGAAACGGATAAACTCAGTAACTTCTAACAGCTGTATAAAATCGTGTTTGATGGCCTTAGACGTTATCAAAAGCCAAAAGGTAACGAGTCAATATTTGTAGCACATTTAAGGTGACCTTTTTATCCCTGTCAAATCTTATCTGGAATAGCCTTCCTACATCAAATTCCATCTCTTCTAAATCTGAATCACACACAATTTTCAGAAATGGCATTTATTGAAATATGCCCAATTAAACCATATTTATGTGTGTTCAGTTATGATGATGATCTGTGATTTTTACTTGTTTCAAAAGGTAGGTAACACTTTTTCGTGTTTCTCGATCTTGCCTTTTAATATTACTCAAGTATTTTATTTCTATTTACTTTGTAATGTCTATTTTATCATTCAGTTTAATCAAGGTTTTGATTTTTTGTTATGCTTTATTTGTGTTTTTTGTTCTTTTTATTTTTGCGTCTTCGTTAACTATTTTTATTATTGCCTTGTAATATAGCCTGTATATGACTGCCATGTTGAGGGCATGAGCCTAGTATGGTGGTCGGGATAAAGAAAATGAATATTGCAATGTGAAATTTATGTGAAATAAAAAATAACAAATTTCGTATTCCATTTTCCATTTCTCCAGCTATTGAAACAATGGCCAAGAACACCCTAGAAAAAAAGCCATACATACCTCTATTTAAAAAAAACGATCTCCATGACAGAGTTATAAGCTCTTGAGCTGCTCCTCCTACTGCTGCTTAGCACCCTCTACTTCTACTTGTGTATTGAATAGTCTCCAAATGGTGTTGCCATAGTTTCACTGGCTCCGGTCATTTTTCAAAACAAAATTGTATCTTAAAGCACATTGACGCTTTACTGCAAATGCAACATACATATTATTAAAAGAAATAACAGGATTATACTTAACTTTATAATTATTTTTGTTGAAGTGTCTTAAGCAGTTGTTTCCTGCAATATTTATAAGTATAATTTCATAAATATTGTTATATATATATGTAAAAGCCTAAACAGGCGTATATAAATAAATAAATAATAGCATTTCCAATAACTTGTGTTCCCAATTATGTCCTCTGCGTGCAAACCGTATTAAAATTTCTCTAATAAACAAAAAAAACGTGACACTCTCAAGTGATCTCCCAGGTAAGTCTTGTATAATAGCTGCCTTTACACAATGTGCATAAATTATAACTTATAACAAATGCATTTTAATGCAGCATCACGTTCATTAGTCAAATGCGATAATGTACCTGTTAATGCAATCTAGACATACGAAGTTTTTTTTTAATAGTTGCCTAGTTGTGGTCAGCAATAAGATAAGGCATTATAGAAATGTTTTAGGTATATATTTGTACGGCACCGTTGAGGTGATTTTTCATAAAAAAGAGGCGCTATTTAAATCATCCAATTATTACTAATTTTATTTACTTATTTATTATTAATTAACTCCTTTTTAGAGGCATTTACATATTAATAATAAAAATTATATATTATTTAATATTCATGAACTGCAGCAGTAACAACATTTTGTATTTATTTAGTGAGAAATTGAAGATTTTCACTGACTTAATTTAATTATTTCCCTCCATTAGAATTCTGGGCAAAGAGGAATACAAGTGATAGATAGGCCCGGGATTTCTGCACTGAAATAAATCCCTGCTTCTAGTATAGCATAGTGGAATCCGAAAGCTTATCAATGCAAGTAATTCTGGACTCTCAACTACATCATTTAAAAACTTATATAGAAATACCAAATCAGTGAAAATTCTTCTGCCTGGCGGTTAATGCGTGAGTTTCTTTCTAATTTGCTACGCAAAGATCTAGACAGTCCATGGTTTTTCTTAAGAGTTTCTGAAAAAAGATGGGAACGCAAAATATATATTCCAAATAATCGCACCTTGGGATAATATACAATGTCAATAACTCTGTCAATATCGCAGCGATAAGGAGTCACCATACGATATAGGTAAAAGTACAGGTTTGCGTAGTTTTTGTTGATAACTCTTATCATTGCCTATCGTTTAGATACGGCTTCCAAACATTCCACGATAAGATTGATGCTGTTGGTGTCCCTCCAATCAACGCGATAAAACCAGAAATCGTAAAATCATTGCAAAAATGTTCAAATCTAAGAATAACACAAATATTAGATGTTACTAGGAACCATCACTGGAGTACACATAATATTACCGGCTTTAGTCGTTCATATACTTGGGTTGCATTTTCAATTTTTGAAGATTAGATACCTACTAGTTTAAATTATTAAATAACTATCTAATGGACCGCCAAACAACTCGGTCATGGCACATTCCTTGCCTAATTCACATCAAACGTTGTCTCATACAACTCTTCTATTATTCTGACTCTTGACATCGCCCGACTCAAGTATCTGATTCACTTGAACGTGTCACGTCTCCCTCGGGCGTCCCCTACTTCCTGTATTATTAAAATTTGCGTCATATATTCTCCTTACACTCCTTTCTTAATTAATTCGCTCTTAATGCCCAAACCATCTGAACGTCCTTTTCAGATCTTACTCACTTCGGATCTCCACATTTCTTTCACGATCATACATGGCTTTATCAAGCATACGCATCAGGGATCTCATTTCTACAGTATTTGGTCTCCTTTCCGCCTTCTTTTGCCAAATTCCATGCCTCACTGCCATACATCAGGGTAGATACCAGCACTGCATTATCAATTGCTAGTTTCGTTTCTTTAGACAGTTTTTGTTAGCGCCAACCGCGTTCGGTCCCTCATTAATGGAGTTACCTTTTATTTTTACAGTAACTCCACACAGGAGGCCCTGAGGAAAATAATTTCCCTCAGGGCCTATGTCATCTGGGATGCTGTGTGGAGGGTCTTTTTGAGGAGAGTCGAGGGTCTGCACTGGTTTAAGTTATTAACTATCTAACCATCTCGCCGTTTCTCCGCAGGTGCAAGCAGAGAGGACGGACCGCCAAACAACCCGCACACTCCTTGCCTCATTCACCTCAAACATTGTCTCATACAACTCTTCCATTATTCTGACTCTTGACATCGCCCGACTCAAGTATCTGATTCACTTGAACGTGTCACGTCCTCCTCGGGCGTCCCCTACTTCCTGTATTATTAAAATTTGCGTCACATATTCTCTTTACACTCCTTTCTCAATTCATTCGCTCTTCGTGCCCAAACCATCTGAAGGTCATTTTCAGAATCTTACTCACTTCGGAACTCCACATTTCTTACACGATCATACAGGGCTTTACCAAGCATACGCATCAGGGATCTCATTTCTACAGTATTTGGTCTACTTTCCCCCTTCTGTTGCCTCTCACTGCCGTACATCAGGGTAGGTGCCAGCACTGCATTGTCAATTGATAGATTCGTTTCTTTAGACAGTTTTTGTTAGCGCCAACCGCGTTCAGTCCCTCATTAATAGAGTTACCTTCATTTACCCTTCTTTCAATATCTCTACCAGCCTCGTAAACATGCTACCCAGATACACAAACTCGTCCACCTGCTCCAAGTATTCGTCATTCACAACTATATTGCACACGGTTTCCGTACTCCCTCTTTCAAACACCCAAAAATAGATTTTACGAAACATCCTAGTTTCTGTTGTATATTACAATATTTTTAGCGCAGACCCGTGAAAAATCACGGGTTAGTCTGAATCCTTGATTCTTGACAAATGAGTTTAATTTTTGAAATAACAAGATTTGATTTCAGGGGGACAATCAACCACGCACAGACAACCGAAATTAGTATATTTGATGATACATAATGTATTGTTTTAATTTTACTGAGATAATATTATTGTCCTTGCAAAAAAGCTCCTTGCTTATATTAAATTTTTCCTTCGTGTTCCATTCATGGGTTGCATTTTCCTTTTGAACTAGACGTAAATTTGACAAATAAATTATAAAGGGAAAACATATATTTTTCAAAGAAATTGTAATCCACATTCACTAAAATGTTTAAATAATACAAGTCACACACAGCATCTTCATAGATGACATAGGCCCTGAGGGAAATTATTTTCCTCAGGGCCTCCTGTGTGGAGTTAATGCAAAAAAAAGTCAATACTATCCGTCTTTCTTTGTTATGTCTTCTGGAATGCAATTATTTAAACGGCCCCTTTGCAACTAATGAATTGTTTGCTACAAGAAGAATATAAACGCTAGAAATATTTAGATTCTCATGCCTTCAAAATTTAAAATCGAGCGTCTTATTTGCACGAGGCAAGTAAGCGAAAAAGTGGTTTTTATTTATTTTGTGCATAATTTTATAAGAATGAAAAAGTAAGAACATACAAAACCTCAAAAGGTCTCTAATGGTCTTAGCCATAAAGGGCTATTTAAAAACATAGTTAAGTCATGAAAAAACATTTTTTAGTGGTTTACGCTTATATTTTTTGTTACGTAAATAATAATTTTATTGTAATTCCAACATAGAAAAGCTAGTAAAAGCTTCAATTTATCCGTAACATACATTTTTTGATGTTCATAATGTAAACCGATTCGTCGTAAAGAGCAATCTAAATAGTATTTCACGTATAGCTTCATCTTAACAGCTTTAAAATATATTTTAAGTTTTTTTTTCAGTTGAGTTTTCTTTGAATATCTGTTTTTCTATATGATTACAAAGCAAGAGGTAGCCCAAAGCCAGTAGGTCTACGTAAACTCCAATCTATCCTTCTTTTTTTATGTCTTTTGGAAGGCAATTATTTTAACGACCCTTTCGCAGATAGTGGATTGCTTGCTACTTAACTGTTGTTTTGAATTATTCTTCATATAATTGTTTTTTTTATTCAGTTGCGTATTATAAGTACCTCCACTTTCTGTGTTATTACAAAGCAGGATGCAGCACAGAGCCAGTAGGTCTACGGCACTCCCAATCAAAGAGATGGAAGGTAGAAGAAAATTGACGAGAGAAAGGAGAAGGGAAAAGAGGAAGGATGGATACCTGAAATCGTTTACTAAGTATAACTAAAGCAACATCAAGAAACACATAGATCGTAGATTTGATCTATAACCAATACGGAGATTTTGATCTTTATGACAATATATTTGACAATACTGAGAATGATAATTTCCACTCTAGTTAGTTAGTTCAGATAGTATTATGATGATATTAATCACGTTAAGTTTTTCGTCGAAAACGTACTTATATTTAACTTTTACCGCGTAAAGTTAATAAGAGACTTTATCAATAGAAATAAAAATATATTAAAAGTCAATAATAAGATTACAGCGTAATCTTTATTTTTCTGCAGAGTTATTGACAGATAAAACAGCTCCAATCTGTCCGTGTTATTTACTTCGCTGAAAATTGGATCTACAGAAAATTTTCCACCTCATACGACCGTCGTAATCTGCATCGTAAACCATCAAAGGGATTTCGCCGAATCTTGCATGTGAATTTTGTCTGTGTGATTTTTAATCTTCTTTATTATTTTGGTACATTTTACCGGCAATAATATACCTACTCGTAGGGATATACATGTTAACTTACTTTACTTTATTTTATCCGGGAAACCAACGATTTGCATTTAACAAAGCATAAGCATGGTTTCTATGTATTCTATTCTAGAAAAAAAATTATTAAAAAAAAAATTTATTCACATTTCGATGACTTTAATATTAAAGTATTTCAAAATTCGAATTATTTTAAAAGTTAGATCCATTTTAGTTCGACCGGTTTAGACGGAATCTAACTTAAATCTAAATAGAGCAAAACGCGTGTTTCTCAAAACAATTTTTTTCAAAATGGTTGACACGATATCTCAAGTTCTACTGAATCAATTTTTTTGAAATTTGGTGTGAGCCTTCTCTATAAATTACTCTATAGTGTTAACTAAAACTATAACAAGATTTCAATTTTCACTATTTTAAAAAATTTGGAAAGTCAAAAAAACTGGTAAAAAAATGTATTTTTTATATCAGACAGCCGCCATTTTGCGAAAATTTTTATTTTTTATTTTTCCTTAGTTCGGGCCATAGCCGCATTTGTTTGGGTTGAGAATTAATTTGTTTTTTTTTTTATAACTAGTAGGGTTGCATTCGTGTCAACCAGGGCGCGTAATTTTTTTGAGACCCCCCACTTCAACACCCTGCAACTTTTTGAATTTTGAATTTTTTCGTTTGTTTGTTTTTTTTTTTTTATCGTGTATTCTTTGATGTTTAATCAATATTTAATAATTACGTCACACGAATTTCATGATTTTTTGACGCCCCGGGTCCCTGTCACACGTTTGTAAGACCCCCTCCCCCCTAGCGTGACGTCACATATTTTGCAATTTTACTTCTAAAAATAATCAAAACAGTAGAGTTGGTAATATTTTTAAGTTTATCGTCGACATAGTAGCTATTGTAACGATTATATTTACCACAACGGGGGGGGGGCGTAATGGGGTAGGATGGGGCGGGATGGGATAGGGAAAATAATTTTTGTGACAAATGCACTGCATGTGACGTCACAAAGCTGATGCCCCCCCCCGTATTCCTTTTCAGACAATGTCACGCTTCTCTACCCTCTCCCCCCTTAATGTGTGACGTAATTTACGGATGGGCCCTAACACCCGAAAGGTTCCAGAGATAGCAGATCACAGGCGGGCACCTTCAGCAGCGGTTCCCCGCTTCAGCTTATCTCAGAGCATCCATTAGAACGGACGTTAAGTTCGGTTAGATTATTTCATTCATTATAAATAAGAAGATAATCATCAAAACTCGTAATCTAGACGAACCGAAGTATTGAAGCTCCTGATCATCAGAATTGTATAGTTAATTAAAGGAAACAAAAGTGCAGGTATTGTGTGCCTTCAAAGTGACGATATCATATGGAATCAACTCCTTTGATAATACGTTGTTATTCTCCCCGAGTTTCTGACGAAATGTAATGTTTTCCAAGTGAATTGTGATTGAACGCTTTTCGACCAAATGAAGAATATAATCTACCCTGGTAACCAGCTGATCTATTAAAACAGTGTGCATGTGCAATCGTATTTAGTACACCGATAGCAGTTTATTGCCGGTTTTTCATAAAGATAAAATATTCGACTTGATATGAAGCAGGAATTTACAAATGACTAATAACAAAATGTGGTTGGTAAAAATTATATAAAACTGACCAACTTTAAAAAGCATTTTTTCTAAAAAACATCATGAATACTTGAATACCTAACTACTGTACCAAGTTTAAAATCATTTTTTCTGCTAAAAAAATTAATATATTTCCTGTAGAATTTTTTTAAATTCATTAAGAAAATGTTATTAGTTGCATGAAAATTTTATCGTTGTAATGTTGACAATATTGTTTGATAAACCTTTTAATAATTTTGTTAAACACTCTATTTTTGGTATATTATGGCAAGTTTGCAAAATATCTTGAGCGATCGCTTGCCATAAAGTGCCAAATTTATAGAATCTTAAAATTCTTTGGCTTTAAACCGCAGTAAGCACTTCAAATGTTGCTGTATTAATATTTTCAGGAATGATATTAATTAAATCGAATGGCCAAATCGTAAACCGAACACCCATCGCTCGAGGGGTTAATAACAATCGTATGTAGCACTAATCGAGTAATATAACATATACCATAGGTTCTCAACGTGGGTGATAACGTCCTCTTGGGGGCGTTTCAGATCTTCAGGAGGACGGTAGAAGACCAAGAGAAAATTGGGGGGGCGTTTCAGACTTAGACTTTCAGGGGGCGGTAGGAGACCCAGAAAAACCCATCCCATCCCATTCCATTAGGGGCCATCCATCCACAAAAATATTTTCCCTATCCCATTACGCCCCCTCCGTTGTGACGAGTTAGGGGGCGCTAGAAATAAAAATGTTCTCAAAGTGGGCGGTGGACAAAAAAAAGATTGAGAATCTATGATGTATTCGAACCCTTAGAAATGGTTATGATTAGGTTAGGTAATAGTTTGGTTATGCCCGTTCAGTTTTATATTTCAAAAACTATAATATTCGAATATATTGGCGTTTAACCGACATTATGCATAAAATTTCATCCGATATCCGACCGTTTAGTAGCCGAGTGATAAATGCGTTGGGGTTCCAGCTTTATCCTTGAACAAGCAACATTTTCCGATTATAGTGATGCCAGTAGGAGAAATTCAAATAAATAATATCAGGTTATTTGTAATCCGAGAATGTTTGCCTCTATTTTTGAAAATGTTGAAAAAAATTCAGGTACCCTAGAGTTAAAAACAACTTCAGCAGTAAAATTAGAAATATCAAATAAAAGAGAAGGTGTAAATGCTAAGCTAAAGTGCACAATAAAGCCTCTTGTTGTAGAAACAAAAAAAATCAGTTCACACACTCGTGAATCCGTCCGTCTCCTGCTGGCGCGCGGCCAGCTCGGGGTGAATCATACTTCGGACTACTGACCAGAGGTGGCACTTGACTTCATTAAATTACAATTTTATTATTTAATATCGAAAGAGCGATTCTAGGAACTCCGATGTGAAAGAGTTCATAATGGAACTGTTTTTGATATTTGGATGGAGCTAAAGTTCTTCTCTATGTGAAATAACTAGGTCTGGGTCATCATATTATATTGTGAGAAGCTACCTTTTATTGTTCTGATATTTTAATTTTGGTAATTCTGTTTGTCCGAAGTATACCTACATCATTTTGCAATCGCAACTAGGACTCGAATCCAGAACCTCTAGATTATTGTGTACCATAATTGTTATATTCCTCTTTTTTTCCTTATGCCGTCCGCATAAAGACTATGTGGCATGTGTCTCGTCAAATTACCCAACTGCCGGATTTTCTGAGTCAATGCAATGGTTTTTCTTATCTCCAAGCTTCAAGCTAAGAGCTTTTCTTCCACAATGAGCTATTATTAAATTATTAAAATTGTCATGCAAAGACGTGAAATTTTCAATAAGAAAATTTGCAAAATTTTATTCTGAAACTCGAACGAATCCGTAATAACTTGAAAACTCTTTTTAAAACAATTTCAGTAAAATATTTATGAATAAATTTTCCAATTGCTAAATTGTAATGATTGTTTTTCTCTTTTTTATCATTGTACAGAATACAAATTTAAATCATTTCACAGACCGCATTATGCGTATATTTTAGACTTTATTATTTTTTATTTAATGCTTACATTATAAGATGCATATGAAATATAAATAAAAAAAGATGTAGAATATTTTCTTACGGCCGTTATTCGCAATCTCACTGATCAACTGTTGAGCCGAAAATTTGACTCAACACTCATTAATTGCACAAATATGCTCTTCCAAATCAAATCTCCGACCAACAGGCGAAAAGAGCCTTACTAAACAAATAACTTGCTGATCAGAGACTCAGATCGATCGGTCGAAAAGTTAGCCGTTAGTCCTCCTAACTAGGAGATCCTGTGCTGAAGGGAACTAGGTTTTGGATAGAGGATTTTCAGCGACGATATAACTTCATGGTTTGGGTAGGGTTTTTTTAATTAACTTCTATGACGATGTTTTTAAAGTACTAGTCTGTTCTTTTTCCCGATTGATGAACCAGTTTTCCTGTGTTCGTTTCACGCGAATAAAGTTATTTTTCAGCTTTGCAAAACACCCTTAACTAAGTTTTAATTCGTATCTATATATATTTTGCATTAAATCGGTAAAATGTCCGTGTTACGATTTCAGAGATGTCGTTATTATAAAAATGTTAACATACATTATAAATTTCAACTTACATTCATTGTAAATTATAATGTATATTAACAATTCCTGTGCAACGAACGAGAACAAAATAAGTTTCAAATTCTCCAAAACAGGGCAATGAGAATAATACTTCGGCGAAATAGATTTTCAAAAGTAAATAAAATGTTAAAGGAACTAAATTGGATAACCGTGAAACAGATGTTGACCCTGCGCACGATGATATTTATCCATAAAATAGTGAACAACATGTTACCAAAATATTTCCCAAACAAAATTATTTACAACAAGGACATTCACAGACACAACACGAGGACGTACAAGGAAATCAGACTACAAAAAAGGACAAAATGAATACGCAGAACAGTTTACTATACAAAGGAATGAAGTTATACAACACTCTACCAGAAACGTTAAAGTCCGCAACAATTGGAAAGTTCAAAATGTATTGTAGGAGTTACATAAAACCAGAAAAAATATAGTTTGCAATATGATATGATATAATTAATTAGCAAATTGTAAACTTAAATGTACAATTTACTAAAATAAAATTAATAAATAAATAAATAATTTCCTCAGCCTCAAGGTTACCTTCGCACGAGCAGCCTTTGCTTTTCTGCACCAAATCTTTTTTTCTCTGTCACCTATTTGTATTAGCAGCGGGTTGTCCCAAGATTCATCTCCCGCTCTAATGTCTTCTGTCCTCGTGTGAGTTGTTTTCCTCCGCGGAAAGGGAGCAAAGCGAGTAATAGTCTCTACCTACATTACTATACCTCCACTACACACTACACGTAACAAACGCACGTGTCTCTGCTTGTCCCAATCGCGGGTCTTTATTTTTGTATTACATCTGGAACAAAGGAGCTAAGCTTTGATATCTTCTTGGGAGCTTTGGACTGTATCGACTGCTGCAGGATAATGACCTCCTTTGGATTAAAAATGGACGAGCCCAAACAAATGTAGAAGAATATGATTGTTACCAAGAAAACAAATTGGATTTGGGGATCATGTTTCTCAAGCGTTGGATACACGGGAAATAGTCAATTTTGCTAATAACGGCCATTGTTCCCAACTTTTCGATCGATCAATCTAAGTCTTCGATCAGTAAGGAATTTGTTTAACAACGCTCGATTCGCCTGTTGGTCGGAGAGATGCATTGGGAAGAGCGTGTTTGTGCATTTGAGGAGTGTTGAGCCAAAAGATTTCAGTTCATAATGTGGTAATTGGTTCGATAAGTGCATTCCTTCATTTTATTTATTGTTATCAAGTTTAATTTGTAGAACTCCATTTTAAGTTTATTTTATTTCTTTTAACAATAATATTATTATTCAATTTATAAAAACAGCTTACTTGTGAACAAGTTCTGCTATGTAATTATTACTATGCGTGACAGATGTTTGGCCTTCTGAAGGCATTATCAAACGGTGGTCATGCCACTTATAGACGAGGTATTTATGTTATTTCTAGATAGGATTTCGATGACTAATTTCTAATTTATGAGTAAACTGACTGAAATTATTAATGGTTATTACCCTATTTAAAGTTTCCTCAATTACTTGTATTATTTAAAAGAATCACTAAAAAAACAGATATAATTTAAATAAAATATCACAATATACATTTGATTATGTTAGCTCATTCCACAGTCCCAGAGTGGGGTTTAATTTCCAACTACTGTGTTTTGTGACTAGGTCTGAACAATCGTTAGTTTGACTGCGTAGAGATGTCAGCACTTTCGCGCGCGGCTCGCATACGGATGTTTCTCGCAGTTCTATGTATAGACCGGGTGGAAGCTAGTTCAGTATACTTACCTGGCGTAGGGGACACCGTGATCACTAAGGCGGTACCCCCAGGGCGAGGCTGTTCCATTGCACTCCGGTTCGGCTGACCCTTGCGATTATCCCTAATGCGGATAACTCGGGCGCGTAATTTTTGGTAGTCGGGACTGCGTACGCGCTGTCCCGCCCTTAAACGCATAACGTAGCACTCTCATGAGTAATGAGTAGTGTCGGAAAAAAGTATCGTACTTGTGTAGGACGTGTAGGTGTAATAGTAATGAAACATATAAAAACATCGAGTACATCTACTGTACACTACGTTTCAGCCCTAGGGAAATGATATCGAATCTGGGTGCCGATTTGTGGGTAATTCCCCGAATTGCGGGGAATTTTTGAGATTTTTCAAGAATTGGGTATTTTGCGGGGATTCTGGGCATTTTTGATTATCCAACAACCTTTTTGAAAAATATGTATATTCGGTGGAAGATTCACGTAGTTTATTTTATGGCAGAATTGTAACAATAATAATCGGGGGATTCCTGAAGTTCAGGACTCTAACTCGAAGACACATGAAATTGCTAGTCATAGAACTTCTACGATAGAAGATAGAAGTGATTTGCTTTATTTATGGATAGAAGGATCACGCTATTCTGGATTTCTCCCTACATGGTCTGAATGTAGATAACGATGCCAAAAGTTACTGGGCTAAAGTTTTTTGCCTGAAAAACAATACAGGACGATACTTGTTCCCAAATTTAAAAATTGTAATAAGTTTATTGCTCGTGTTGCCGTTTTTCAACGCTTCCGTTGAGAGGGAACTCAGTGATCTAAAAAATTTGAAAACAGAAAATAGAAGTCGCCTTCATACAAATACTGTGGTAGCATTGATGACTACTCGAGAAGGGATTAAAAAAGAAGGATGAAGTTTAATGCTTCAAACAAAATGTTAACCAAAAAAAGCATGTTGCAGTGATTGATGAAAGAAGACAATTATTTTACATCACCTGTGTGCATGCTTATTTCGTTAATAATTCTTTTTAAATTTTGTTAATAAAGTCTTATAATTATGTTAATTGCTTACTAATTAACTTAACTTCAATGTTGAAAATTATTGATCTCAATATCAATTAACAAAATAATTTTTTCAAATGAGTTCAATCTATATGGAAACACTAAAATACTATTTTATTTTCTTTTCTTCCACTTTCTCTATTTTGTCTCGTTTAAAGCTGGTTCACACACAGCTATCAAATATAAAAGATCATAGCACGCCAAATAACGCTCTCCATACAATCCCTTCAGACCGTTCACACCTAAGCGTTTTTAAGCGCAGATAATCATAGACAATACACATCTTACGACGGAACCGCTCCAGACGCGATATACCAGAAGATAAGTCTCCCCCTCTCCGACCAAAACAGGAGAGGGGGTCATTGTAATTACGGAGCTGCCTAGACCCGTGGATGACAGATGTCAAGTTGACAGATTTCAGTACAAAAAATATGCATTCCGTTGCCGCTCCCTAATTCGACTGACGCCCTCTCCTACCACAGGAAGAAATATTTGATAGCCTCGTGTGAAAGCACAAAAGATAAGGGCTCGCAATTCAAAAGATATTTGCTCGCAGAATTATAGCTCTGTGTGAACCAGCTTTGAAATTACATTTTTTTCAGTTAATTTTTTATACCTGGCACACTGTATCTATATTACTACCATATTTTTATGTTTCCTTTTTTCTACTGCTGCTTTAAATTATCGGAACACCGTATTGAATTTTTTTTCTATGTCATAATTTTTTCTTCAATATTGGTAATTGGGTTATAACTTATTTTGGGGGGTTGATACGTAGTTAGCCCGATGCGGGGGCTCATCTGCTCATCTGCCCTGATGATGGACACTGTAACGCTGTCCGAAACGTTGGCTAAAGAAGGAGTTAGCGAAACACGGCATAACACCCCAAAAACAATAACAAAAATACTTTTTGGCCGTGAAAACCTAAAAACATACCTAACTTAAAAATTGTTCAAAACCAACGAAAACGGTGTGGATCACAGTTTTAACGAACCGGTCCGGTCTAATCCGAAAGTCTACTCGAGAATCCCATTATAAACCTACCAACAAATAGAACCAGTAATTTTGCCAAGTCGGTGACTAACTCATCTTGTCCAAACACCTCGCGAACACCTCGACCCGTGTGCAGCGGACTGATAATAGGAACCGTTTACCTAGTAACGAGATAACTTCTTCTAGAAGAGATGCAAGAATAGAGAATCTTCTCTACTAGAGGGGCTGCCAGGTAAAATAAATGGTCTCACCTGAGAAATAATCATTTTATGATGATTTAATATCTACAAGCGACTCGTTGCTATTTTTTTACAGTACTAATGTACTCCCAAATTAAAATAAATTTGGGAGTGTAGGACATCATTTTGTATCCACTTGTTATCTAACATTATATTAATTGGTAGTTATGTAGTATGCACTGGCGGACTAAGCCCTTCAGAGGCCCGGGGCGGCAAAGCTGAATGAGGCCCCCTAATTTAAAAAGTTGTTGTAATTTTATTTGGTTCAAAGCGCCTCTATGTTCCATTGATCAAATCCTAAACAGGGCTTTAAGGCACCAGGATTCTGTAAAAAAAAATATCATTTTTTTATTTCATTTTCTAAAACATGCATTAAATGCAAATTTTGTTAATAATGCTCTCACCAAAAATTGCAAGCAAATTCGTAAAATTGACGCAGATACAGCATTTTATATGAAACCGCTTTAAACAGTTTGTGTGTTGGAGTTTCAGCAAAACTTTGAACGCGTTTTTCTCAAAACTACGTTTTTCAACCTGATTGACAACATATTAGAAAAAAATATACATCCGATTTGCATGCACCACGCACCAAGTCTTAAACTGTGAAAATTCAGTTACTATGGCATAAGGCAGTGTAGGCAACTCGCTTGCTGAGGATTGGTTTGTACTACGTCCACAAAAACTCTTATTGAAAAATAAAATGAGTTTCAAAAAATTATATTTTTGTTTCCTTTATTTCAAACAAATTGTAATATATATTAAAAAAAAAATACAAGGGTTAATCTACCTGCAAGGGTTGAGTTTTGAACGTACTTCAAATCACAGCTTAAAAAACACCTAAAAATACAGGAGTACAAACCAATCCTCAGCAAGCGAACTGCCTAGGGGCCTTGCATCGGGTAGGGGCCCCTAGGGAAAAGGGGCCCCGAGACATGAATTGCCTAGGGGCCTCGAAATGTTTAAGGCAGTGTAGGCCACCACCAGCGACCTTGAGGTGATTTTTAACAAAAACGATGCTGTATAAATTAGCAAAATATTATCATTATTATTACCTAGGGACCGCGCATCGGCTAAGGGCCCCTGTGGTAAAGGGGCCCCGAGACGTGCATTGCCTAGGGGCTCCGACATGCTTAATCCGGCTCTGACTATGACACCACGTATGGATTGTATTATAAATGCCCCCCTTCTATTTTATTTTTATTTTCATGAACGAAGAAAATGAAAAAATGATTTTCCTAAAAAATCGAAAATAAAATTCGCTGGTCCGCCATTTTTTCTTTTTTTGATATCGAAATTCCCCTATATGGTGCCATAGACACTGGATTTGGAACATTTTAAGAATTGGTGCATGTAAATCGGATGTCTATTTGTTTAATATGTTGTCAACTTTACTAGTTTGAAAAACGTGTTAAAAAGTATCGAGAAAAACGCATTAAAAAATTTGCTGAAGGATAATTCAACATACAAACTATTTCAAACGGTTTCACATAAAATGCTGTATCTCCGTAATTTTTTTTAATTTCTTTAAAACATTTGGTGAAAACGTTCTTAACAAGTGCATCTTTCAGAAAATGAAATAAAAAAAATGACAAAAAAATTTACAGTGTCCTGGTGCCTTAAAGCTTTGTTTAGGATTTAAAGGGAACATCAAGGTGTTTGGGCCCCCCCCCCCCCCAGGACCAGGGGCCCGGGGCGGGCCGCCACCCCCCCCTTCCCTCTTAGTCCGCCTATGGTAGTATGTATGTTTTAATTTTACAGAATAACACCAATCACATTTTACAATCAATGGAGCGATCTATTCATTTTTAAAATGTTTTTAGAGATGTCGTATTTAGCGTCTGACACGATCATAACTCAAAACTCATAATTCAATCAGCCAGCAGCGGTTTGGAGCGATTATCCGAGCCCACGCGCACATTTTTCGGTCAATTATTTATGAACATGTCGTCCGACAGCTAAGGTCGTTGCAGGACATAAAGGGTCACCATTCACCATGGAAACCCAGGGACCAAACTGTGCCAAAATTAGCAGGTTACCTAAATGATGAAATTTGGTAAAAACATATTTATGCGAAAACCTACGAACATATCGATATTTTGCGAACATAATAATTCATAATATAAATTTTTTTATCCCAAAGGGGTTAATTTTGAATATCTGGGGGGGGGGGGGGGGGTGTGTAATGCTTAATGTAATTTCTCCTTTGTTCTCTCCAGAGACATTTGTTATTATTTGTAAGTACTCAGAACGGTATTCTCCAGTAATTGAGTACTGCACGATGCTTAATGAAAGACTTCTGCTTGTAGATTCTTTAGATCACAGCGACTGTTTATTGACGTATTGTAATTTATAATTGTATTTCGGAGGACAACCGTTCTTCCTGGCTGAAAGCTAGGTTTTGTATGCGGAGCTCTAGTATTATAATGACTCTGTACATCTACCTTCGGCACAACTCGGAAAAGAGACCATGACCCGAAGAGTCTAATAATAGAGCCTAAAAAACTAATCAAGGAATACTTACGATACATTACGCTTAATAAACATAAAAGCAGATATTTAAAAAAAAGTAATTTTTAACTTGAAAAAACTGGACGTCAATATTTTCCGTCCAAAAGGTTTCAATTAACTATTTTTTATTGTGTGTTTCGGGTTTTTTTCCAGCAAGCATTTATTGGTTAACCAACACCCGTGCTATAGGTGGATTGCTACGTTTGGTAACTCAGCAGGTTTGCCAGGGTTCATGGAGTGAGGTTTGTCTACGTTTTGCCGGCGCATGCGTTTGCCCACCCACTGCGTGGCAAACCGGATCTCCAGTATCTCGACTCATAGCCTTTTCCCTCAGAGGGAGGGATGAATTCATGTGTCCGTCATTCCTGAACATCCTGACCCCCAAATTCCTACCCACTCCTCATATTTTTTCTTCCCAGAACTTCCTCTCCTTCCTTTCCCTAAAAGGACCCGCCACACAGCATCCCCAAATATGTCATATGTCCCGAGGGAAATTGTTTTCTTCAGGGCCTCCTGTGTGGAGCTAATGTAATTTTTTTTAAATAAAATAAATCACGCTCACTTCCAAGGAAACGTCGCGATGTTTTAACACGACACGTCGCCGTGTTAAAAAATTATTCGAGTCGAAGAATTTCCATATTGATTGCATATTTTTACAGTCTAAATAAAAATATGTGCTAGAAAGTATGTAAATTTGATACCTAAATTAATTTAATAATAAAAAACTACCCAATCCAACAACGCCTAACCTTATCAAACGCAACATTCTGATTTTCATGAATAATGTTCGGTAGACTTGAAGACTCTTGTACTCTTTTCAGGGTGCACTTTTTTCAGGGTGAATTGCCTAAAACCAACCAAGACTCTTGTAGAGCTAAATACGGCTTCCTCTTGCGTAAAAAATGAATGATATCAATGTTACGATAACAAAACAAGTTCAAACTAAGTTCGTTCTAATCGCAACACCCAGTCCAACATGTTTTTTACCTCGCGCATAATCTACATTACACAATCCGCGTGAATCACAACGCAGAAAAATCTGCCAATTCTGCAAGAGATAAACTTGAAAACGCCGGTCATTCCGCATCCACCAGAGATAACGGATCCAACATCTGCGCCTAAGTTCCCCAGCAGACTGATATAGACTGGGTATCATCATATTTATCCATTTTCCGGAAGCTGTGCGATCGCCAAGGGCGCCATCTCATCGCTATTACATTAGCTTACTTCCTGTTCCATAACTTGAACTGGTCGGATGTGTCGGTCCGGTCCATTCGTGATTCCTGTCTTCATTTTTGCGGATGATCTCAGCGAGTCTAGCTGGAAAAGAAATTGAGATGTTTAGTAACAAAGTGTTTTATTTTGTTATTTAAATTATAATAACTCATAGTTTTAACGATGCATTGCATACGTATGTCATTTTATATTGTTGATTGATGGGTTGGTGAGTGCATTTTGTTGGTAATAAAATAAGTAATAAGACTCGGTCAGCACTCAAAAACACACACTTAGTAGTCTGCTCATACGAAATGCTACGAAAGATTTATCTGCAATTTTTTTACAGGTAGTTAAGAAAAATATACAAGGTTTGCAGCAAAAGTTCCTGTGGCTTTACGTATAAAAAACACGTCTCAACGGTGGAACGTTTGCGCTGTCCTTTTCGGCCCGTTTCATACAAATCTTAATATTGGGTTTGAGATCAGAATACCCAACCAAAGTGAAAAATTATTTTTGTAATCAAAAGATGTACCAAATATCTGGTACGAATGTGACCTGAAGTACAAAATTTATTCTGAGAAATGCAGAATAATGATTGCAATTCGGTTTTGTTAATGAACTGTTAAGAAAATTCAACAGGCCTGACAAAGTGCATCATCTGTACATTAAGCAGACAATATCGCAAATTTTCTGGCGTAACAAAATTCGCACATTTTCCGTTCATCTTATTTATGAGTTTAAATAAATGTTTAATATCCATGGTGTACTTAGGGGCAGTGTATTCTGGCATGAAATTTAAACAGCTTTTTCTGTCCAGAATTTCTCGGTCAAACTTTCCATCTTGAGTTTTGAAGCTTTGTAATATACAAAGTGTTTGTTTTAATTCTTTTAAATATAATGTCACAAAGTAATTGCTTCTTACGAAAAAAAATATTATTAGTGTTTGCTGTCTCATTTCAGTTCCTTTTGATTCTGAGCAGTATTTTCCTTGGCTTTTCCTAGAGGGGTTTTCTAGAAACTTTCGTACATTAAAGTCCATCACATCACAGGGTGCCCACGCAACCCGCTTTATTGTCCCATATCGCGTTTGCAAATTGGCTGCCAAATGAATTAAACAAAAAAAACTTGGCAAGCGTTGGCGATTTCCCGAGAAAAAAACACCGAACGGCGATTCCCCGAAACCAGAGTAGATCACATCTGCGATGGGAACCCTGTACTGGGTTATTCCCCTAATTTCAAAACAAATAAGTAACGTAGTTACATAGATAATTGATTAAGTTGTTACTGAGAAATCTCAGAAACAGTGATTACGGGGAAATTTTCCCAATAATTAGGGAAAAAATATTTAAAATAAATTTTCATAAACAAATATATTCGTTTTTTTAAGAGAACTCAATGCAAGGGTTCTAAATGCTCTTAACTGTTCGGAGCAAGTAGGACTATTACATCCCCAATGGAGTATGTATTGAGGCTGAACGGGATGGGGAGGGATAGGAGATGGATTATTAATAGAGAAAATATATGTCCGATTAATAGAGAAAACAATTGTTAATTACAATTTGTATTAAATTGCAAATCTATAATTTATAATTTGACTGGTCAGTGGTTGAGTGGGCATCGCGTTTGGGTCCCACCCGGGCGTCCCGTGTTCGATTCCTCGACTGGCTAAGTCCTCCATCACAACACAAGCAACATTTTCGGCTTTCTGTGGTTGTAGTAGGAGATTTTCAAACATTGTTGGGTTATTCGTAACCCGGGAATGTTTTCTTTCTTTTAAAAAAAAAAAAATAATAATAACTTTTGAAGGTTATTCCCATAATATAATATATCATTAAGATGAAGCTATACGTGAAATCCTATTTGGATACTATTCAGATTAATCTTTACGACGAATCGGTTTTCATTATGAACATCAAAAAATATGTTACGGATATATTGAAGCTTTTCTATGTATTTGAATTACAATAAAGTTAACTCGAGCGAAAATAGTATTGTGATGGCAGCATTCCACTTCTTGCAGGGTCCCATCTACAAGCGATGGATCCACTTCCTGAGGACATAGATTAAACAAAAAGTTTTTTTTTTATTATAATTATTATTTTCTTTTTAATTTCTTTTACCATGTAAATATTTTTTTAAGTATCCTTTTTATATCTTGTTATAATTACTTGATTATTATATATGTATAATATGGAACTCGTGGGACTGCACCAACCTCCCTGAGATCTGGAATAAATGATTAAAAAAATATATTGATTACATAACACAAAATATAAGCGTAAACCACTAAAAAAATGTTTTTGCACGACTTAATTACGAAGAAACAATTTTTTTTAAACACCCCTTTATGGTTAAGACTATTTTTGAGGTTATGTATGTTCTGACTTTTTTTCATTCGTATAAAATTATGTACAAAATAAATAAAAACCAGTTTTTCGCTTACTTGCCTCGAGTAAATAAGAAGCTCGATTTTAAATTTTTAAGCGTTTATATGCCTCTTAAAGTAGAATATAATATTAATAAATCTAGATTTGAAAATTGGATCTTTTAGAAAAGGTCAATAGGTGACGGATAAAGATAAAATCGGATATGTTCATCCGAGACTCTATCTACGTTACAAAAACCAGTTCTTTGAACGTAGTCATTATTTAAAAAGGTAGCTGCGAAAATATGGAAAAAATATTAGTCGAAGATAATAATATTAATTCTGAATTTGAAATATGAAGTTATTCAAAAATAGGAGATCTCAATGGCCGTGTTAGTTGAGGCGCTTGCTCCGGTAAGATGAGAAATAAATTTTTTTAAGGAAAGGAAAGAGAGGAGAGTTTTGGGAAGGAAAAGGGTTTAAGGGATGGGTAGGAACCTGGGGTTCAGTGTTTCCTGATCATCCGCCTCCAAAACCTAGACAAACCTCACCCCATGAGCCCGGGCACTCCTGCTAAATCACCAGACGTAGCGAACCACTTGGGGTGACCTACGGCAGGGGTGTTTGTTATCCAATAAAAGTTCCCGGGGCGGCGGTACCCATTCCCGCCTCCCAAATTGTGTCTTGGTCTTTTTCATAAGTTCTTTAAGATTTTTAGTGTTATCCTCCTCTTCCGTTAAATATTTTATTAATTTAAAAAATAAATTGTTACCGCTTGAAGAAAAACTTAAGATTTGAGTTGGTATCGAGGTGATACTTTGAATCTAGGGAATTTCTTGCGAATATTTTCACCTTCTCAAAGGGAAAAACATATTTAGGACATCACATCACCGCTCAGAGATCCACTCTGCGAGGTCCTGAGTGAAACTTTGTGCCAAAAGAGTTAATTCGAATGATTTCAGATAGTTCCTAGAAAGATGAGTCCATTCATTGATTCTGTTTTGACACTTTCAATGCTTTTGGCAAGCGGTGTGTTGATACTGTTGATAGTAAACGGAATAAAATTATTTTACGAGGTGAATTTCGTTTGGAATATTAGAAATATTTTGTCAAATGGGAAATAGGTTCATGTTGTGTTATACGGAGGATGACAAGGTGGGAAAATGAAAAATTATATACACGTTTGATTCATATATTATTTATATTAGTGATGTTATCAAAATATGAGTCTTCGAAGAGGAAAAGAAATATGATGTGTGTGTTGAAGAATATGGGATTAATTTGTTAATTGCGGACATTGTTAAATTTGGTGGTCATCTCTGGCCTAGAGCCCTAAAATACTTGAAAAACCCTTTGACTCTATGCAAAAGTCCGTTTGATAAGTCCCCTTTTTTAATGCAATATTTACAGCACAGAAGGAACGCTATTCCGGTATGGAAGATGCTCCGTGTATGCATGCTATCAATGGAAGATGCTCCGAGGGACCATTGAGCGTCATTGACTCCTTCGGCAGCGGTAAACAGTCGTGAAATTAACACAACGTTAAAACGGGTTGTTTCTACGACTAGTTCGTGAGTTCAACAGCTCGGCTGTGGAAAGATACGCTGGCCTCTATGTTTCCTCCCTCCTCCCTCCTACAACATGGGTCTCTTCAATGAAATAATTTTCCCCTGGGCCTCCTGTAGGTAGTTACTGTTAGTGACCGATCGGAGGTTCGGTTTCGATTTCGGTTTTGGCAAGTCTCGGAAAAAAAATCTAGTTTCGGCATCAGTTTCGGTTTCGACAGAAAATCTGCCGAACCTCCGGCCACACCGAAACTCTGCGTTTTTGAATTATCGCCCGTCGTTCGGCTGACTTCGGGTGAGTTCGTGGCTCGCGTGTCACCCGCCATCATCAGCTGAAAAAATGTATAATTTTTGTTTGTTTTATAGCAGTAATATCAAAAAATAATTATTATTTTTTTATATTGCTTTTTATTATATTTATCACGGTAATAAGAATGTTGTGATTGTAAACGCAATTAAAATTATAGTCCTCCTAACCCTTCCTTTATAATGTAAGTGATGATTATTAACAAATTTTTGTTCCAAGAAGCGGTAAACACGCTTTGTTAATATTTATAAATTTTGTTGGTTTTATAGCAGTAGGTAATGTAAAAAAAAATATATATACACATAATTCAATTATTGTTTTTTTTATTTCATTTAACACGTGTTAACTGTCTGTATAAGTGCAAAAAATAAGCCAAATTTAAGTAAACTAAAGATTTTTAACAAGTCTAAAAAAGTTTCGGTTTCGGTCGAAACTGAGACAGACACCGAAGATTCGGTTTCGGCTTCGGTAGAAAGTCCTGCTTCGGTCGGACACTAGTTAATGTAAAATAATCCAGATGATTTAAAACAAATTATTTTTAAAAATTAAACAGAGAATTATACAGATTGGTTCCTTTCACTGAAGAGATAAAACCATAGTATTGTGTCATGGGCGTGTCCGTGTGACTGAAGCTCATTTTTCCTTACTTCTTGTGAAATTGATAAAACATCAAAAAAAATCGGAATTCTTTATTGAGCAAATTATCAATTTCTTTGGCCGGTCTGGTGCCAGGGGACGATAGGTCTTATGTGGAATGGCAACACCGGTTTTATTTCCAGTCATATTAATTATTTTCCTCAGAGCCTTCTGTGTGAAGCAAATGTAAAAAAAAACCATTGTAAAGACGTACATTTCTTCAATTCTCCGTGTAACATAATTTTTTATCATTTTTTTTTACAAATGTATTTGTTCCAATTTTTTTAATGGTTTGTTTAGAAAATATGCCTTTGCTCTTATTTAAAATGTGTAAAACATTTTAATTTTATTTTTTCCAACAGTAAATTTATCTTTTTTTATGCAAATGTATCTGCTAGTCTCAATCTGTAAGAAATAGTTAGTATGCAGGCGAATTCTCCTGTTAACGTTTTACATTGTTTTAGTAATTATTGTTTGATATCTCCCAAAGTAAATCAAACATGTATTTGAAAAAAATTATAAAGGTAAATTTTTTTTACAAAAGCTCCAACGCAGGAGGCCTTTGAGGAAAAAACTCTCAGGGCCCATGTCATCTTTGGGGATGCTGTGTAGAGGGTCTTTTTAGGTAAAGGAAGGAGAGGAAGTTCTCGGAAAGAAAAGAGTATGAGGGGTGGGTACGATTCTGGGGTTAATGTGTCAGGATTGAGAGTTGTACGAATCCATCCCTCCCACTGCGGTGCAAGGCGATGGGTCGAGAGAGGAGGCTGGAGATGTCTAGATTATATCTGCCTAAAGCAGTCTCTCCCAATTCCGTCTACGTGAGCAAACGCATTCGCCATCACGACCTAGACAAACTTCACCCCAAGAACCCTGGCACCCCTGCTAAAAATCACATAAAGTAGTTAAGGTAATATTAGCCTTACTTCAAGCACACCAGACATGCCCAAACCACACATTGGTCGGTG
Source organism: Glyphotaelius pellucidus (assembly GCA_936435175.1). Taxonomy (NCBI): domain Eukaryota; kingdom Metazoa; phylum Arthropoda; class Insecta; order Trichoptera; family Limnephilidae; genus Glyphotaelius; species Glyphotaelius pellucidus. The sequence continues at coordinate 3,177,127 of OW386553.1, read as the reverse complement.
TATTTTTTCAGTGGAAAGGGCCACTTCTCAATTCTGGCCCATGGGCGGGTGCTCAAATTATTAATACGATTGCTACGCCACTGACTGTAGGTATCTATTTTTGAAAATGACGGTAAGTCTCTGAATAACTTCATAATAATATCATGTCTGTTATTAGACCAATGTTTCAATGTTAAATTTCCCATTCTTTTAGAACGTTTATAGATATCTTATATAAATAGGTGCATTACGATCTACAAATACATTTGCATTCTATAAAGCTAGCAATAGGTCCCTACCTCATGATTGTGAATTATATAAATATATCTATGTAGATTGTAAGTATACAAGTAGAAAATTTATTTCATGACGTGACGTACCTACGTACATACCAGTGGCGTGTCGTGACTATGATATTTTATATGAAATAAAATTGCTATACTTTTATACAGTCGAAAATATTTTCAGGTATAAATAAAATTTTGTGTAGTCCGGTTTATAATTTATTTTTACTTTTTGGTATTAGTGAAAACGATGACAAGACACACGTATTTTTTTCGAAAAGGGGCCATCCATAAATTACGACATGCATTAAGGGGGGGGGGGGGAGTAGAGAAGTTCTGAGACATTACATGTAAAAATCTAAATTATAAAAACGTAAAAAAATTTTGGACGTAAAATTGCAATATATGTGACATCACACAAGGGGGGAGGGGGTCTTACAAATGTGACGATGTGGGACAGGGACGGGGGGAGGGGGGGGAAATCATGAAATTCGTGTGACGTAATTTATGGATGGCCCCAAATTTCCCATTACTAGAAGTATAATAACACTTAGGTAATAGTAATAATGAGTGGATTATTTATGTACCGTGTTTTCCAGGTAAAATCACCTCTTTACAACATTTTATTTATTTTACCTATATTATTTATGTATATATATATATATCTAATAACTTATATCTAAGATTACTGCCTCCTGACAAGATTTATCAGGTATGGTTTGTCTAGGTCTTGTCAGCGAATGCGTTTGCCAACCTACTGTAAGGCTCGAATCGGGAGAGACTAATGGAGGGAAAACTTAACTTTACTTAGACTTATCCAGTTGAATTTTCTAAACGGAAGGGATGGATTCTTACGTCCGTCACTCCTCGGTACATTAATCTCCAGATTCCCACCTCCTCTCTTTTCTTTCTCTAAAAAGACCCTCCACACAACATTCCCAAAGTACCTGATGATTTTTTCCTCGTGGCCTCCTTTGTGAAGCTAATGTTTAAAAAAAATATTGCCCCAGAAAAACGCAAAAATTGAAAGAAAAGTCAAGTTACGCCACTGATATCTGACGATTAATACGAACATGAGAAAATGCGCGGATTTTAGTTACGTAACATTTGTCACTGTTACGTTATGAATTCTACGTATTTTTACCCCAACCATGACGTGGCTCGTTATGAAATCGGGTGCATTTTATACAAGTTTTATTTGCACTGAACTGCTTAATAATAATATAGAAAGATTTATTTGTCAGTAGATTTTTTACGGATTTATATATATTTTTATAACATTGATTCTATTGACGAAAGTGTCACTGCTCAACTATACATTCACATTCAGGATTGCAGCCGGTTTTCAGCAATGCCTCTAATAAAATATGTACAGATATAATAAATAATTAAAATGAAATTTAAATACAATCAAATTAAAGTAAATAATAGAATTAATAATATAATCACAAACACCAGCACAAATAGCTATCCCTTTCTTTCATTGTATATTCTGTCAATTATAGTGTTGTGGTCAGCTTCTTGAAGCATTGCGACGATAGCAATGATAAGAATGGACAGCGGTATTTCATTTCAAAAATTTGATGACCAGTAGCTGAAACTTTCCTCAAATACAGCAGTTTTATGTCTGGAGAGAATGGGTGCGTGTACTGTACTGTGTGCATGAGAGTCACGGGACCACTGCAGTCTGTCAAAACAGAAAAGCAGGAACCTTGCAATTCATCAAATTGTACATTTGACACATTTGATGTAACTTCCTCCTGTTCGGTATAGAAACAACGACTTTCTGCTGGGCGAGAGCCTTACCCCTCTATATCGGAGGTCATCAATAATTATTAAACTCTAAATATTAATACTAAATGGCGAACCCTGGAATATAACGTACCCAAAATATTAACATTTTACCCCAAGTAATATAAAAAATATTGTCAATCACCAAATCACCATGGCTACTAAGTATAGACCCTTTATACTAGGTCGTGTGTGTTAATAGTCGCAGTCTTTATAGTTATATTATAATTAGTAATAATATTATGTTTATATTTTTGATTATGTTGATAAACTAGTTAATTGCGGTTCAACGGGATTGTACTTTGAAAAAATATATACTTAAAAAATACAAGCGTGCAATTCACACTCAGTAGAAGTGAAACCTTCAGAAAACTAAAGTAGACAAAAGTGGGAAGGCTACGAAGTGCCGCAATGTGCAGAGGACTGATTAGTCTATCTCATTCTCTCGTTTTTTCAGTCTCCACCGAAGCCTGCTGTACCTACTAGTGACAGTATGTAATCTGCCACCCACCACCGTGTACTCTATTATCTCCGAGTGTTTAAGTACAGAGACATTAGGGGGATTATTCTGAAAGCGTAAATCCAATTAGTATTTTCGTCCCATGACAAAATCACCGACGGAAGTAACGGAGATTGGCATCAACTCAAGGTCGAGGACCGAACATATAATAATTATAATATTACATTATTTACACCGAAGGGGATTTTCTTTATGTGCATATGTTACCTGTTTCTAATGACAATATAATACATTTTTTAAAAGTGTGCATCATGCCCAGCATAATTGACCAGCTCGGACAGGGGGCTCCATCAAAATCACCGTCAAATTAGTGAAATTAGCCTCTCGGAAGCTGGGCGTGCGGTACAGGGCCCGCAGGCACTTTAATTGTACACAACTGCTGATGCTGTACAAATCGCAAGAGCGCCCCACTGTTGAATTTGGCAGCCACATCTGGTCTGGAGCCCCAAAAAAATCAGAAAAAACCTTTGATTCTGTGCAGAAACGGACGGTCCGTTTGATAGATTCCCCTATCTTTTATTTACATGAGCTCCACACAGGAGGCCCTGAAGAAAATAATTTCTCTCAGGGCCTATGTCATCTTTGGGGATGCGGTGTGAAGGTTTTTTTTAAGGAAAGGAAGGAGAGGATGGTTCTGAGAAGTAAAGGGAATAAGGGGTGGATAGGAATCTGGGGTTCAGTGTGTCCTGGTCATCCACCTTTTAGACTTAGACAAACCTCACCCCATGAACCCGGCCACCCCTGCTAACCCAAATCACCAAACGCAGCGAACCACTTGTGGTGACCTATGGCAGAGGTGTTGGTTAATCAATAAAGGTTCCTGGGGCGGCGGTACCCGTTCCCGCCTCCCAAATTAAAATCTTACCTTAACAAGCGGATTGCACTCCTTAGAGCACAGAAGTCAGGTAGGTATGCTGTCTTTGTTCTAATTTGACTCGTTCTTGAGTTCAACAGCTCAGTTGTGGAACGATTTCCCGGGATGTGCCTGTGTGGTCTCTTCAAGACCCTTGTTCACTCATTCCTCTCCTCAAAAAGACCTTCCACACAGAATCCAATTATCCACACAGAATCTTCAAAAATGAAATCGGCCCTGAGGGAAATTATTTTCCTCAGGGCCTCCTGTGTGGAGTTAATGTTAAAAAAGCTAATAATGATAATTCCTTTCGAACAATGCCGTATTCAGGCCCAAGCACACTAGACGGCCTAGGGCGGCAATTTTAGGGGGAAATTTAGCACAAACTTACACAAATTAAAAATGTAAAAAAATATTGCAATAAAATACTGAAACTTCTTCGCGGTGTTTTAAATACAGATGGCGCCAACGCGCAAACGAAGACTTGCATTATGTAGGTCGATAGACTTATTGTCAATTGTGAATAAGATGTCAGCAGTTCTACAAAAATAATGATTAGGTACCTTTCTAATGTATGTCATGCAAACATATTTGTTTGTATTGTGTTTAATTCGTAGAATATCTTTTAATTTGGATATGATTTAAGATTATCACAGCCAAAAGTATTATCATGATTTATTTTCGATCTATTATGCCGTGCTGCGCTATCTCCTGATGATGGACAAGTGGTTGGCTAAAGAAGGAGGTTGCTCAACACAGCATAATACCCTAAAATGATTCATGACAATCCATTCAATTTATTTATTTTTAAGTTAAAATGAAGTCAAATTTAGTGACATTTTTATTAATTTTTGCAAGTATTTTAGTTTTTTTTAATTATTCTGACAAATGTTTCGGCGTTCAAGTCCATCATCAAACAATGGTTATACGTTATGGGGTAAGGTTTGTTTAGGTCTTGGTGGCGATTGCATTTGCCCACCTACCGCATGGCGGCCGGATCGGAGAGATTGGTTGAGGGAGACCTAACCTAGACCTCTCCAGCCGGACTCTCTCGACCCATCTGCTTGCATCGCAGTGGGAGGAATGGAGTCATACGTCCGTCACTCCTGCACAAATTGACCTCCGGATTCCTACCCACTCGTACCATTTTTCTTCCCAGAACTTCCTCTCATTCATTTATCTAAAAAGAACATCCACAAAGCAACCCGAAAGATGGCATTGGCCCTGAGAGAATTTTTTCTCAGAGCTTACTGTGTAGAACTAAAGTAAAAAAAAAAACGAAATAAAAGATTAACTTTGTAACCACGACTTATTTTTTTTATTACCGACCGGTTTCGCTTAACACAAGCATCTTCACGGTATAAAATTAAACTCGTTAAAATTAAATCGTCAGTTTAATTTTATTCCCTGAAGATGCTTGTGTTAAGCGAAATCGCTCGGTATTAAAAAATTAAATAAATAAATCTTGGTAACAAAGCAATTTTTTTTTCAGTTAATATGTCAATCCACAAAGTGACTGCTTTCTACAAAAAAAAAATGAAGTACATAAAAATAAAACAATAAATTTAAAAGTTTGAGCACTGAAAAACGCAATGTTTACCAAAACATAATTGATTGGCGTTCCATCCTCTCTACCTGATCCTCTGCAGGGAAGAAAACGCCGTAGTCGGAATAATTTATGGACAACTACGAAAAATTTAAAATTGCGTACTTGTAGATAAATTCTGTATAAGTGTACGATTGCAAATAAAACGAGTTTCATGATCAATTTCCTTTTAACAAGATTACAATTTTATGCATTATTTTGCCTTCCGTGATCTTTATGTACTATTTGAAGAACTACCGTAAATAATAATGTTAGTGACTACTTTGCCATTAATCGTAAGACTATCAATAAAATTAACTGAGTACAGCAAAGTCCTATTTTAACTCAACCGTTTGTCGTTCCCTATAAACTGTTTGTAAATTGTTTGTTTTCCGTTTTCTAAAATCTGCTGCAACAACTTTATTATTCAAACGAATTGAACATAAATATGGTTCAGTAGATAGCGAGAAACGAGAACAATAGTAAACTGTTTACGGAACTAGTCTTTGTGCGTATAAGGTCACAGAAATATGAAAACACTAGTTCGAAAATTAATAAAATACCTAGTTTTAACAACCAATTCCCATTGTTTAAGACGCCATAACATTTTTCACATGAATACATTTAAAAATAATATCGCATACTTTATTTAGCCCTCTGACCCAGATGTGTCGATAGAAGTAGATATTTTCGTCGATAATTTGTACGGATTCAAAAAAAAAGTTCTGGCACAGTTAAAAAATACTAACTAATTATATTGTGTCAATTGTCTCTCTATGCATGTCTCACGTATTTCTTATGTCTCTTGCCACTCATTGTAATGTGTTACTTGAGTGAGCTTGTATATAATTCTGTACTTTTATTTGTGATGTTGTTGTTTTTCTAATTGTACGTATATCTGTATTTAATTCTATGTAATTGTAGATTAATGTAATTGTGTTATAACTGCGTTTTTTAACTGGATTGTTCTCACGTAGGTGCAAACATCTGAAAAAATCCAGTATAAATAAATAAATTAACTTTTATTGCTTAAAACTAAGTATTTTATTAATTTTGAATTAAAAATTGTGCCACAAAATAAGTTTGCTGTGTTTGAAGAAGTGAAAATACCAGATTTTATCCGTGGCTTCGCTCGCATGGTATTAGGGAGAAATTAATGTACAAACAATTATCCCGCAGGAATGAAATGTATCCTATGTCACGTCCCAATCTTTCAACTATTCTTGTTAAAAAAAACACGTGGATCGGTAACTCCGCTGCGTCGCGAAAGAAGAACAAACAAACAAACACACTATCGCATTTATAATAATACTAACTGGTAACCGGCATGCTTTTCTACGCCATTTAATAAAGAAATTGTTTCTCCCTATAAAATTTCCAACAAAAATATCAACATCGTTTTCACGGCAACGATTTGTTTTGCTTAACAATAATTCGCTTTTCTTAGGGAGAGAAAACGTAAATTAAATATAATGTATTAATATTTATAATTTCATAACGCCATAGCTTACCATTATATATAGCCTACAGCACTCGCATATAATTTAGCTTTCTATTGGTGAAAGAATTTTTAAAATCGTTTTATTGTTTTGTGCGTGAAAGCGTAACAAATAAACACACGCATATTCGCATTTATAATATTGGTATAGATTATAGTTAGGAATTAAACATATTTTGTTTTACTGAACAGCCTTTAGTTCCTTCATTGTTCCGTGTTCTCGGTGGACTGAAAGCAGCTTTCCCTTTACCCGAAACCAGACGTAAAAACAGTAAACAGCCGAGTCCAACATGTGTTCCGTGTTTTTGTTCGCAATATGGACTGTGTTCGTCGGTTGCTGTTTTCACTGCCTCGAATAATTTTCGTCGCCTCGTCGCGCGTCGATATGAAACCTTGACCCTGTTAGCACAAGTCGGTGCCTGATCCCGTATTAAAACGATGTGTGGTGTTTACTGTTTACTCCTACGTAGGTACTAGGTACAGTATTGTGCAAATTAATGGAATCATCGTCAATTACTAAGGGAGGACAAGAAGGCGCTGCAAAAAAGCGCAATACCTTTGCACGATGATGTCGTCTCTCACCCGGCATGCCGCTTAAAGTCCCGAAAACCTTTCTGGACAGAAGGAGAAAGACTCCTCCATTCACCTCTCACCCCAGAAGATAGAAGATAGGTGGAAGCTTGAGTGGCAATCGGCCAAGGTGAAAAATGCCCATCTCGTACAAGACCCCACTGAGAGACAGCCTGGGTTCTCACTGCCTCGCAAACTCTGGTCCGCCATCAATAGGATAACGTGCTCCCATAGCCGTTGTGCCCATATAATGTATAAAAGGGGCCTTAAAGAGTCGGAGATGTGTGAATGCGGTGAGGTGCAGACCACCGAACATGTGGTCAACGAATGCCCGCTCCATTCATTCCCCGGCGGGATCGATGAGGTCCAAAGGGTGACGCCTGAGGCCCTAGACTGGCTCGCAGACCTAGATGTCCCCCTCTGACCCCCCCCCCCCCCACCATACGAAAGAAGAAGAAGATGATAAAACCATTTATTGCTTGTAAAATAATATTTTTACATAATTGTACAGCAACCATTACGCAAATTAATAGGAAATATCTCCCCTTATGGCTCCAATAACTGCTTTTACTCGTTTTGGCATGGACTCCGCTAGTTTTTGACAATTTTCAGAGATCCTCTCTCATCCCGAAATCAAACCTGAAAGAGCGTTTCCGCCATCATTGTTCTTGTAGAGCAGTCGATTTTGCATACTCTAGCTTTGTAAATGGCCCATAAATTCTCAAAAGGGTTCATATCTGTTGTAATCCCGGGCCAATCTAAAACAGTTGTTTCCTTTTCTTGGAAATATTTCATGATTTCCTTAGACTTGTGGCAGGGGCAGAGTCCTGTTGAAAAATTGCTACTTTATGGGTTGGCACTTTTTAAGTTCTTTGTTCAAATGCTATTTCAACATCGATTTTTATTTTTGGCTGTACATCATACCTTCGTTTGAAAATACCACCAAAACATTTATTTATTGAAACATTTGGTTGTTTTTCAGTTTGGTGCATATGCCACAAGTCGGAGGAAATTGTGAAATATTTCCAGGATAAGGAGATAACTGTTTTAGATTGGCCCGGAAATACACCAGAAACCTTATTGAGAATTTATGGGTCATTTGCAAAGCTACTGTATGCAAAATCGACTGCACTACAAGAACAAAGATGGCAGAAACGCTCTTTCAGGTTTGATTTGGGGATGAGAGGACCTCTGAAAATTGTCAAAAACTAGTGGAGTCCATGCTAAAACCAGTGAAAGCAGTTATTGGAGCCACAATGGGTGATATTTCCTATTAATTTGCATAATGATTATTGTATAATTATGTAAAAATATTATTTTGCAAGCAATGAATGGTTTTACCATAACAATTGACGATGATTCCATTAATTTGCACATTAATGTACTTATGTAGTTCAGGGGGTATTTCACCATCCTCCTCATAGATTATTCATACGGTAGCGTACATTTAGGATTAATTATACAGGATTTATTTATTTAAAAAGTCTGATTTTACTATTGGGCACTTGAACCTATGAATAATGGCTACATACAGGATAAGTTAGCCGAGTTTTTTACCAGTTGCTAGTATTTATTTGTTGATTTATTAATTTTCGTTATGTGTATGGATAAGCTATGAGGAGGATGGTGAAATACCCCCTCAGTCGCACTTTGTTGAAACAGATTCTGGTGTAGTTCTGAATTTTCCTCGTTTATGTGTTTTGGGTTGCTAATAATTAAGAATTCGAGTTTTGCAAACAATCGTAACATAATAATATTTAAAAACAGTTTTAAGCTATATTTTTGAAGTGTAAACTTCTTTAGCACCGTTGTGATTTGAAACTCGATGAAACGGAAGCGAGCGACACTAAAAAGAGACAAACTAAAAATAGGATAAAATATTTATTTATTTCACGGGTATTTGTTTCCAATATAATACGATAAATCCACGGTCCCACGCAAGCCTCGTTCGGTCTAGTGCAGGGGTCAGCAGTTTGTCAAATGACAAGAACCAATTTGTCAAAGAAACAGGATAACAAATATATCGGACAGCCATATTATAACGGGGGAGGGGTTGTAATCGTACTGTTCTAAAAATGTGGTGGAACGATAATTACGATGTGCTTTGTGTTATCTACAATCTTAATGTAATATCACATTTCTGCCCTTTTAAATGTTTCTATAAACAGACTCCCGCATAGATTCCTTATTAAATTAAAACCAGTTTTATGTTCGGAATGCACAAAAATAATTGTTCGGCGGCTTCATCTCTTAAGGCTGGTTGAGTAGAGGTGAAATTGCGATTGATATCTGAAGAGCCGAAGAGCCGCAGACGCCTATGCAAAGGGCCGTATGCGGCTCGCGAGCAGCAAATTCCGACCCCTGCTCTAGTGGTTTGAAGCGTCTGACGAACCTTAGCGGCCAGACATTCAGCGTACCAACGGTCGAATCCTACGAAATCTAAAAAAAAAAAAATTGTAAAATCAATATCCAGTATTCAAACCACTCCAAAACGATCAGGCAAAGATGATTTTTTTAGTAACGCTTGATTCGCCTGTTGGTCGGAAAGTTGCGTTGGAAATAGCTTACTTCAGCGTGCAATTGAGGAGTGTTGAGCCAAAATTTCGGCTCAATAGTTGATCAGTAGGATTGAGAACAACGGCCGTAAATTGTAAAACTTTAAGTACCTACTTACCTCCTTATTTTCATGATTTCTTTGGGAAAATACGTTGTTATTGTAACTGTTTAATTTACTGAAGCCAACCACTTGTAATCCCAGTGTTACTGAAGACTTGCGCCAATCTGAGACAGAGCGGTAAGCTCCTTTGCTTTCTGAGGTCACGGGTTCAAAACACAGAAATGCCTAGGTATAATAAAAATATTATGTTAGGTTTTGCCTTGCAACTTCAAAACGTAGTACATATACTAAGGCAGACCCTTCAAAAATCACGGGTAGTAATAATTGTAGTGGCTCTATTGTTTATTAATATGTCGTAGAAACGTGTGCCACCACCACATTAACACCATTATCAAGCGAGTAGCAGTTCGCGGAAGCGTTGCGTTGGAGGAGATGGAGGCGACGGAAGCAATGGAGGTCAAATTGGAGGTTAAGGCGGCGCTACCCCGCTCAAAAAGAAGAAGATGGAGAGATATGTAATTACGAATGTTGGAGAGAGCGCGTTAATATTTTAAATGACAAAATTGAAGCGAAAATTGTGAAAATGTTTAATCAAACATGACTCGTTTAAAACGGAGCAAAAATCTCGTGGAAGGCATCTTAAGTATCATTTAAAGAAACATTGTGAAATTTTTCACAACTATAACTTGTAAAATAATAGAAACAGACGTGTTTTTAATAATTTTCGGAGCGTACTTTGCGATTTTTTTCTATCGGGAGAATTTCATATAATTTGTATTATTATCTTCAAAAATAAGATATTTTTTTGAGAGCTTAAAAACTTCAAATGTTTAAGGGAGATATGTAAGAAATCGGTAAAAATTCGGGTAGCCGCGGCTTAAAAAGTGGTTAAAAAATTCTTGTCTCATCTAAACACGATGCAACAATGGGGATGGTCTGAATTTCCGACAATTTAGTTACAACTTTGAAAATGGCAATTAAAATAATTTTCTGTTGAAAGTAGGTAGGTTTTCATCACTTGTCTGGATTTTCCAGACAAACGCTTCTAATTTTGAAAACGATGACACAATTCAAATCAAAAGCTTTACAATTTGTTGAACCGGAGTTACACGAAGACACACCAAAGGGAGATTTTTGATATTATTTGAAGTTTGTTTCAGAGTCAGTGGCAGATTAAGAGTGGGTCGGAAGTGGCGGCCCTCCCCGGGCCTCTGGTCCTGGAGGGCCTCCAAACGCTTCCATGTTTTCCTTGATCAAATCCTAAACAAGGCTTTAAGGCATCATGACATTGTAAAAAGTTTTTGTCATTTTTTATTCCAATTTCTGAAAGATGCATTTGTTAAGAATGCTCTCACCGCACGTTTCAAAGAAATTAAAAAAAACAATTGACGGAGATACAGCATTTTAGGTGAAACTAACCATTTAGGTGAAATCTCCGTCAATTTTATGAATTTCCTTAAAAATTTGGTGAGAGCATTATTAACAAATGCATCTTCCAGAGAATGAAAAAAAGAAATAAACGACAATTTTTTTTATTTTGTAGTATATATATTCTGGTGCCTCAAAGCCTTATTTAGGATTCGATCAAGGGAATATGGAAGCGTTTGGAGGCCCCTCCATGACCAGATGCCCGTTTGAACTTGTAAAATTACATCAGCTTCTTAAAGTAGAGGGGGGGGCTTATTCAGCTTTGCCGCCCCAGGCCTCTGACGGGCTTAGTCCGCCACTGTTCAGAGTGTAAGCATGAATTCAGAAACGATTTGTTGTTTGGAACGGCTTCAGACGAATAATGACAAAATCTGAATAGCCAGGTGGTTTCCATACCCCACGTATCAGCTTTATAACATTCCTAAAATTGATCCTAATATTTTATTTATGGAAACCTTGTAAATATTGTTAACCAACTTTTTGCATTAACAAATATTCAAATTAGGTACCTACTTAAAAATACTAGGTACCACAATAATTTTGTTAAGTGAATTTAGAAAAAAATTATTAAATTCGGCACACCCTGTATTTCCGTGAGTTGGCGACATCTAGGTGCAGTTCGGCCCACATTACAATTTTGATTACCGATCGGGTACTAAAGAATATAGACTGATTTTATAATGAGATTTGAGATTTTTCACAACATTCGGACAGCGTTACAGAGCCCATCATCTGGGCAGAAGATGTGTCACGAACATCAGGACAGACATGTCACACATCAGGGCAGAAGTGTTACACATTAGGGCAGATATTTCACACATTATGGTAGATATGTCACACATAAGGGCAGAAGTGTAACACATTAGGGCAGACATGTCACACATTAGGGCAGAAGTCACATTAGGGCAGATGTGTCACACATCAGGACAGACTTGTCGTCATAGGGCATACGTGTTCCGGTGTTCACTACAACGCTGTCCGAAACATTGAAGAAGGAGAGAGCGCATCACGATTTAATAACCCAAAATTTTATCACGAATAGGCTTAATTTTTTTTTCATAATTTATCTGTCACCACTCCGATGTAAATACAAAAATCATACTTACAAATGTTAATGCGGAAACAAATTATAATAAGAGGATGATATAACATTTAACCCATATTTTTTTTGGTTTTAGTAAAAATCATAACTTTACAATTCATTTTAATTCATAAAAATCATTTAAGTACCCAAATTTGGATAGTTACCATAAGAGTGGTTATGTTATATTAATAAGTAGTTTATTACCCGTCTCAAACGTGCAGGAGACGTTTTATGTGAAATGATTAAACAAATAAATTAGAGATGTGTTCTAAATGGCTTTTTGATGTTTTTCATATTAAGTAAACAGACGCCGAACCCGGTTTACATCCAATCAAATATGGCCAGTATGTTGCTTCGAGTTAGGTTGGGCGAACATTTTTTTTCCAATTAACTCCACACAGGAAGCCCATTTGTCATCTTTCAGTATGCTGTGTGGAGGGTCTTATAAGGAAAGGAAGGAGAGGAAATTCCAAGAGAGTTCAGCCAGAGAAATATAAATGTCTCCCTCAACCAGTCTTTCCCGTTCCAGCTTGCCACGCAGTGGATGATCAAATGCATCCACCGTCCATCCACAAACTCATGCACCCCTGCTAAATTACCAAACGTACCGAACCACTTAGGATAATTACAATTTTTGCAATTATTCCGCGTTTATTTATTTTCATTCATTTTTTTTTGGTTTGTTTTCTATTTGCAATTTGTTTTTATTTAAAATCAGTCTTAGAACATTACTGCCACAAGCCACAAATTCAATTAATTTCTGGTATTTTCAAAGGTGGTCGCTTGACATTAAACATTAATTTTATGATAAACAAGACATAATTTACACGCATTATATTCTTTCTAATTCATGGTTCGGAGTGTGTTTGTATTAGGTAATATTGTGTGTGCAGAGAACAGAGACTGCAGACATAGGTGTTTACTTTGTAGAAACTGTACATATAATTAGAATAATAATACCAAATTTATTATGTAGGTACGTACCAAAATTACCTATCTAGAAAGGAAACTTGTAATTTATATATTATTAGGTACGAAATACATATTGACTAAATATCAGGAACAAAGAGCGGTTGCCCAACCACCAAGACCTACTACTAGCAATATCTTGTGATCTATGACCTTTCAGATTTTAAGAGATTGCTGACTTAGAGCGACTTGTGAGACATAAAAACAATGTTTTTGTTTTTAAATAAAGTTCATGAAAAAGTTCCTCTTATGCAGGTACCTACCTATCTGATTTGAAAGCTTCATTTTAATTACTTAAATGGCGAACCATCTCGGCGTTTAAGAGGAAATCCGGTCGCTGAGAAATTCGCCGAGAAATAGATATTTTTACAAATTGTTGCTATCACCAAGTCACCCGAATACTGAGCTAAAGGGACAACAGCACCTCAGGCTGATAATACCCAAATAAGATCATCAAAATCGATGTTTTGCAGTCCCCATTTTTCTTCTCCAAAACTGGACAGATTTTTAACTTTTTTTTTTACTAACTGTATTAGATTTCAATTTGGGAGGCGGGAATGGGTACCGCCGCCCCGGGAACCTTTATTGGATAACCAACACCTCTGCCATAGGTCACCCCAAGTGGTTCGCTACGCTTGGAATTAGCAGGGACGCCCATGTTCATGGGGTGAGGTTTGTCTAGGTCTTGGCGAACGACTAGGACACACTGAACCCCAGATTCCCACCCACCCCTTAAACCCTTTTTCTTCCCAGAACTCTCCTCCCCTTCCATTCCTTAAAAACACCCTCCATACAGCATACCCAAAGATGACATAGGCCCTGAGGGAAATTATTTTTCTCAGGGCCTCCTGTGTGGAGCTCATTTAAAAACAAAAAAATAAAATAAAATATCTATGACTGTACCTTTTGCTTTTTCAAAAACATTATCTGATTTGATTAAAAAAAATTGTGTTGTATTGTCGTGTGGTTGTAATAATTCAGAAACCTTCGCGAGGGTGGGAAAAAGGTTTTTGAAACATTTCCTATGCTTAATATAGCAATACATACACACCTTATATTCAAACGTATAAGAAAGCATTTTTAAATTTTTATTTTATAGATTATCTAACGCATCCTGCTGAATCTAGTTTTTTCCTCTTTATTCATCATTGAGACATCATCAGGAGTGATGAATTGCCACTTTGTTGAGTTACCCGGTCACCAAAAAAAATATACATGAATGTATATTTTTTTTGGTGACCGTGTTCTGTTTTGTTGTGTCGTAATGAGGATTGGCAACATTCCTACCTGAATTATTCACTATCTTCAATAAAAAGTAACGACTGGATAGTTTGCATAATTTTTTAACTGGTAATATTAGTTTTGCAACTGTTTAACGATAAAAATTTGAAAGAAGGTTATGTCGACAAATCGTAAATCATTATAATATCTTCATCACCGAACTCTATCCACAGTATCGACTCCGTCGAATGCAAAATGGGCTATGGTTTGAGGACTACTTATAGGATACAATAGTACCACCCCAGCCTGTCCCAGTGAGACCAGTACGCTGATTTGTTAAGACTTGGAACACGTGCTCTGAGGATAGGAAGGAGGTAGGAATTTAATCGACCATGGCAACCTAATAACCTAATAAGCCAGTATATGAATTTAGGATGGAAGGAATTGATTGCGCGTGGTTTTTTTTTTTAAGTGAAACTTCTTTAGCGCCGTTAGTGACTTGAAATTCGGGTGAAACGGAAATGCGTCACAACTTAGTTCTACACAAATACTCGGTTATAATGCGGTAATTTTGCACCTCAGAGCGTGCATTCCATAGCGTAGTGGGCGAGTTTCCTGACAAGCCTTAACGGCCAGAGAGATGGAGGGTTCGAATCCTATGAAATCCACAAAAAAACTTTTTTTTTTGAAACAATATCCAATCTTCAAACTATTTAAAAAAAAAACAAGCAAAATAAAGGAAAGCACATCTAGCGACTAGTTTCACTTCTACCGCATGTGAATTACACACTCTGCTTTTTTTTCTTTTTTTCTTCCTTCTTTCGGCTTTTCCCGGACCTTCTTCTCTCTCTTCTTGGCTCTTCTTGCCTCGTCTAGGTTCTCTTGTCTCTTCTTGCCTCTTCTTGTCTCTTTTTGGCTCTTCTTGGTTTGCTTGGGTTCTTCTTGTAACTTCTCGCCCTTTCTTGCTTCTTCTTGGCCTTTCTCGAGTTTTCTTGCGGAGTTTAAAGCACGTATACGTAGCAAATTAATAAGCCAATATTGGAACATGGGATCAGTAACTACCGACTCTGTCGAATGCAAAATGGTCTATGGTTTGAAGCCTAGTTAGATTAAAATAATGTAGGTAATGCTAAAAACATCAGCTGTTGATCAATTTTGAAAATAATATTTTACCTCTGCGGAGAAACACAGTTAATTGCTTTCTTTAATTTAGAACACTTATGTGTTATATTTTTATTTTATTTATTTAATGACCATATAAAAAAAAATCAATGCGTAATAAACAAAGTTGTTGACTGTAGGTTGTGTTAGTGTTACCAAATATTTTTTATGATTACCTCACCTTCATTTGCTTATTTAGCCATATTTTGATGTTGTTTTTAAACTTGTTTATCTCAATCATGGATATCCAAATTGTCTATGATTCCCGAGGTGTTGTTTATGATTTTTGTTTTTGGTTGAATAAATCTGAGTTAAATCTGGACAATTGGATAGTTTTTCCCTTGTTATGTTTGCTTTTTACAAATACCGCAGAGGAGTCCCAATTCCTCGAACTATGGCGTCATTAGTCAAGGTGTATGTGGGGGGCTAAAGGGAGTGGGGAGGAGACACAAGAAGTTGGGAAGAACCTTACAATTCAGATGTGAAAACTAAACACGGCTAAAGCCATTTCAAGCTGTTTCAATTCTGAATGTGGTCTTTCCCTTTCATACTAAGCGTATCTATCACTCTATTCGGGAAACAATGGGAGGCGGATATGGGTACCGCCACCCCGGAAACAATTTATTAGATAACCAATATCTCTACTGTAGTGGCCAAAAATCACCCCACGTGGTTCGCTACGTATGATTTTGCAGAATGTTCCCTGGTTCGTGGAGTCTTGGCGGCGGATGCTGCTCACCTAATGCATGGTTGAGGGAGTCACTCCTGAACACACTGACCGAAGATTCCTACCCACCGTTCACACCTTTTTCCCTCCCAAAACTTTATCTCCTTCCTTTCGTCTCTCCGCACAACATCCCCAAATACGATATAGGCTCTAAGGGAGAATATTTTCCTTTGGGCCTCCTGTGTGGAGCACATTTTCATAATAACATGTTGCTTCTCCGGAGACAGGGAATTTATCGCGTTGCCTCTGTATAAACCGACACCCATCAGTAAACACGAAATAATTTTCATTTCCACACGTACCGAATATTAAATTTCAAAACAAAAATGATGTTTGTATTCTTCGGCTGCATTGAGGCGTGTGCCGGATTATGGAGCCGGCTGCATATTGAATTTAAATGGGCTGACATTTCAATACAATTAAATGCAATATAAATGCAATAAACCAACACAATGGGCTGCTAACGGAACCAAAATACTAATATGAAATAAAACATGTCAAGGCACACGACCATTATATATTTAGCCAAAGATTAAATTGATTAAAAACTAATACATATGAAAAAAAAATTGTGTTGTGAAACGAATTTCAACTGAACAGAAAGTACTTGTCTATCGATAAAACCCTATATCAATACGGTATTGACTATTAAATCCGTCATCCATGGTCAGTTATCAATATTTGCGAGCACGGTGAACAATTGATAAGAGAAATTCCAACCGAAGATTGAGTGCAGCCTCCTCGGTTTCAGGTGAGCTGTCAATACACAAAACGTTTTGAATAATGTCGTTCATTACGCAAAATAACTTGCTTATTAATGAATGGAGGTGAACTAACGAAGCTCTTAGAATTGAAAAAATCGTATACGCGATCCGTAGGCTTAAATAATTCATCGCGTCGCGATCAATTTATTCCGTTTGATCTTGTAAAAATGAAAGTGAACGACAAAATCAGAAAAAGTCGACTTTTTGGAAAAAAATACATTTTTATGTTCATAATGGGGATCTTGGGCTCGAACTATGAGTGCTCTTGTCTCCAGATCTATGTGGCCAAACAGACTGAAATTTTGGATTCTCGCTAGGAATCGTGACCTGAAGATAAATCAACGACAAAATCTGAAAAATTTGTAATTTTTGCAAAACTCATCATTTTTATGGACATAATTCAATTCTTTGACCAGTCAGTGGTTGAATGGGCATCGCGCTTGGGTCCCACCCGGGCGTCCCGTGTTCGATTCCTCGGCTGGCTAAGTCCTCCATCACAACACAAGCAACATTTTCGGCTTTCTGTGGTGGTAGTAGGAGATTTTCAAACATTGTTGGGTTATTCGTAACCCGGGAATGTTTGTCTTTCTTTAAAAAAAAAAAATAAATAAATTGGGTCGAACTTTGATAACTGTTTTCTCCGGCTGTACGAGTATGTAGCCGAACAGACCGAAATTTTGGATTCTGGCTAAGAATCGTGGCCTGCAGAGGAATCAAAAACAAAATTTGATGGAATTGATATTTTTTCAAAAATCATCATTTTATGGGCAGGCCTAGGGGTCGAACTTTGAGAGCTGTTTTCTACGACGTAGCCGAACAGACTGCAATTTTGGATTATCGCTTAGAATCGTGCCTCAAAGAGGAATCAATGCCAAAATTAGAAAACAAGCAATTTTTGGATTGCCTCCAAAATGTTCAACTCACTTCAACTACCAGGAAATCGAAAACTAATAATCTCTATATCATAAGTGTTAGAATAAGTTACATATTTATAAAGGGGAGTTATTGTAAAAATAATAAAAAAAAACTATTTTAAAGAATGCCTGATGTCAATAAACTAATGTTATCCTAAACTGAGAAACCACTTAAAGAATTCCTTGTTATACAAAAACACTTGTTATACAAAAAATTAGCAAGTAATAATTCTTACATTTATATAATTGTATACTAATATTTCGTCTACCATAGTACGGGCATGTGCCTAGTGTGTAAAAATCTTTAAAAACTGTATTAAAAGTTATACCACGAATAAAAAAAATAAATAAATTGTTGTAGGCCGTTGTTGGTAGGCTGGTTTTTGTACCGCCGCCCCGGGAAGCATTTATTGGATAACCAACACCTCCCCCATGGGGAACCCCAAGTGGTTCGCTACGCTTGTAATTAGCAGGGATGCCCATGTTCATGGGATGAGGTTTGTCTGGGTCTTGGCGGCGGATATATTTGCCCACTTACGGCCGGATCGAGAGAGACTGGTTGAGGGAGACCTTTTGACCTCTCGACCTGTCTCCGCAGTTGAATGGATTCATACATCCTTCACTCCTGGACACACATCCTACACACCCTCACGCAATTTTCCTTCACAATTTACTTCAACTCCTTCCTTTCCTTAAAAAGATCCTCCACACAGCATTCCCTAAGATGACACAGGAACATAATTTCACTCAGGTCCTCCTGTGTAGAACCAACGTAAAAATTAAAAAAAATTGCGAATGTATTATTATTTGTTGTTTCTTTGTAGATTATAATATGTAAATAAATTTTTTTTCTAAATTTTCATGATTTTTTTTTATTCAACCAATGAATTATTTTAGTTACCTACTCTATCAAAAGCAATCATTATGTATTTTTTTTATTAATATGAGTCACTCGTTAATTATTTTTTCGGAATTTCAATACATGTACAACGTATCTATGCATCATACCTATGACTCATAAAACAATTGACAGGTAACTAATTACCTAATATTCTAATACTATATCTACCTAATAATTACGATAAAACCTCTTTCCACTTCATTATTATAGGATCCTCAAAAGGGTTTTAAAAATTAACAAGAATATTATAAATGAAACATCCGATGTCCAATGCTAATGTGAATGGGAAATAACACACCTGAAGAATAATAATTAGTTATAAGTGCTAAAATAAATGCATTAAGACTCCATTAAGGACCGTAATTAGGATTACGGTTATATAATAAAGGCTTTGAATATTAAGTGCCTAGAGTAACCCCCTTTAACCCCCGGTGGCCGCGATTACCTATTTTGTTGGTAGCGAAGTCAAGACATTTTATTATTTTCTCCATTAAAAAAAAAATGATGAACTTTATAGGTTATGGTAACGAGAACTGAAATACGTGTACAAATATGGCATCTATTTAATTTGGGAAGAGGGTATGGGTATCGCCGCCCCGGGAACCATTTATTGGATAACCAACACCTCTGCCATAGTCATTGGTTAGCTACTTTTGGTGACTTAGCAAGAGTGCCCGCATGGAGACTGGTTGAGAGAGACCTTTTGAACTTTCCAGCAGGACTCTCTCGGAACATCACCTTGCGCCTCAGTGGGTAGGATAGTTTCATATTTGCGTCACTCCTAAACACACCGACCCCCACATTCCTACCCACCCCTTACAACTTCTTCCTTCCCAGAGCTTAAACCCAGAAGAAAAATAAAGAGCCTCCACACAGCATCCTCAAAAATGACATTGGCCCTGAGGGGTATTATTTTCCTCAGGGCCTCCTGTATCAACGCCAGCAACAGGGTATTTTCAAAAAAAAAAAGTGACGAAAAAAAATTAGTAAATTTTGGGTATTTTTATGTTTTAAAATGTGCCATTTTCGATTTTCCGCCAAGACGTTACGTTCGTTTTAATTCATGAATTCGGCGGCTTTGACGTCACGCCAGGCAACGTTGGTGACAGTCGTCTTACCAGAGATTGGCGTACTCTATGTCATAGTGATGTGTAAGCCATTATAATTATTAGACATTAAAATTACACATTTTTTTGTACAATGATCAAAATCGGAAAAAAACTTTAAATCTTCCACATATTTTGAACGATATTCGTAGTTTGTGAAAATACCCCAGTGTATTACGAATGAAACGCATAATCGCAAAATTTCTAGAAAGTTTTACGACCCGACTTTTCAATATATTCCAATACGACTACCAACGAATAATCGTTTACTAACTGGCATCCAGAGGGTTAATTACTTAGGTCGTTTAGGTAATATAATTTATTTACTTTTGCCAGGTAACCAGATATCGAGTGCATCATTAATTCAACTCAGATGCGGTTGCAATTAAATCCAAGGAAGCAATAAAGACTTTTAATTACAGATGTGGTAAAGTTAATATATTTGATTAAGAAACATACATTTACCAGGAGGCCCCCAACCATAAAAATGTGCATTTAAACTGATCTGTGCATAATGTTTACATCAACAAATCTGCATCCGCAGAGCTGCTCCGGGCCGCTGCTTGCGGGATGAAGATTGCCCTGATGATAGCCAACATGCCATGGGAGAGGGCATCAGATATAGAAGAAAATCTAGAAAATTTGTTTACCGACACAAAATATAGTAGAAATATGTATTGCAGGCGGACGTGATAGGTATTAAGACCACTTGAGGTGACTTATGGCATAGGTGTTGGTTATCTAATAAATGGTTCCCGGGGTGGCGGTACCCATGGTTGTTTAGTAATTAAACAATTTTGAAGTTACAAAGAATGGAATCATAATTTTCTAACTATTTCTGAATTTTTTTGTTGCTCTTTGTCTGTTATTTATTTCACGATGAAAGTGGTTGAGTGTTTTCAAATAACTTTTCCTGTGGTCTGGGCACACACATAAATAATAAAATAAACTTTTTTTTCAAAGGGACGCCCACGTAATTAGGACAGCGAAAAAAAATTGTTGTTCAAATTATTCAGGAGAGCGCAGGCGTCCGGAAAATGGTGGAGAGGACTTTATTTTGAGGCATGCTCTGTAATTTGTGTTTGTGCGTATTAAAACATTCAAAATCCTTTAGGTCCCGTTTACACATCACAATATACGCAGAACAACTATGACTTTTCATTGAACTCAACTTTCACTTCTGAATTGTGGCCTTTCACCCGAGCATTACTGAAAGCACCTCCACATGTTTTTTTTTCTGCAGATTCTGCAATAACACCCACTACATAAATAATTGATGGCCTCGATAGCGTAACGGTAAACACATTTGATTTTGAGTCAGGAGATGCGGACTCGATTTCCCTTCAGCTCAAAAGCTAAACTAATAAAACAAGGATTTTTCAACATTTTCTTTATAGCTATCCACAGAAAAACGTAAATTTTTAATTTACGATTTATTTCTTTTTAAAGTCCGAATTTGCCGAATATTGCGCGAATTTATTTGTGTACATGATCCAATAGATCAGAGGTTCACAAACTTTGTTTTCACGTAGACCACTTTCAAAATTTTACTGGTCACGGTGAACCCCCTGCTGCTACATTTCTACCATATTCCCCAAAACTCGACACGCGTTGTACGATTTTTTCAAACAGGAGCAAAATGGACCAATATTCGAGATTATTTTTGCCACGACGGAGGGGGCGTAATGGGATTGGGGCTGGTGGTGGGGGGTATGGGTATGTTCTCATCCCAGTACAGTACACCCATATCCCATTACGCCCTCCCCTCTTGCCTAGCTGGGCGTTTTAAGATCTCATGCATACAACAATGTTCGCTGCACGCCAGTCGCTCTGTTATGGAGGGGGCGTAATGGGATATGAGATGGGGGGGTTGGGATGGGATACGGATATATGGATTCCTGGAATCTGGAATTGGGTGATAATGTGTAGGAAAAACAAGGTATGCAAGGAATTAGGATAACCAATCACTTACCTCTGTATTTCTGCGAAGGAGCACATGACACAATCACAATAAAGTTATAATAGTTCCACCGTGATACCTCCAGGTAATAATCGCCAAAACAAAATGAATTAATAAAAAACGATATTTTTTTCTTCCGAATCTGTATTCCTTCTTACAAAAACGAGATTGGGCACACGAAAAACACGAACAACTTGCTTCCAAGATAGTACCAAATCTTCTTCTGTTTTCAAAACAAATGCACTCCAATTTTAACTGCTATTCTTTCCATTGTTCCAAATTTCAAATACTTTTCCAGCTATAGAAAGGTAGAAACTGGATAAATGACGTCCCGGTAGGAACTAAGCACAATGTTATTTCAAACAAAACAATTATTGATTAAATGATTTATTTAAAGAACATAAATATTTACTTAATGGCAATGAGGTTATCAAATAACCTTTTTAATAGTAGTTTGGTACATATTAAGTTTTATTTCTTTTTTATAGACCTTAAAACGTTCCGGTTTAATATCGGTCACCTTGTACAGAGATTAAAAGCAATTACTTCTTAATAGACCTTACGTTTGAGGATTAACCGTGATTGCTGTGCAAATCAAAAATACAAAAAGATTATTCAAGTTGCTTTATATTACTTCCTCGTCCAAATGAAGTAGGTTTATTGATCTTTAAAGGTGGTCATCATTCCAGAATAGTTGTATAAGGATGTATGTAAGGTGCTTTATTTCCAAATCGTAAGGTTTATGTGGGTGAAGTTAAAAGTAGCTTTATCGTCCTGAATCCTGCCTAAACATCACGCTATTTCCCCGTAGGGAGAGGTGAGGCGATGTAACTCCGTCCAGACAAACCCCTTTATTTCTGATAAATTCTTTCTTATCGGCCTCCGTGGTCGAAGGCTCTCGACTCCGAATCCGGAAGTCAGGGGTTTGAATTCCGGTTACTTTATGACGTTTCACAATCAATTCATTAAAAAATAATAAATAATGAATATGCGGCAATAGTGGAAGATGCTAACAGTATCACCTTTGTATATGAATAAATAATTAATATGAATTTATATATTTGGGCGTTTACTAATAAATAAATACCTCACAAGGGTCCCAACTTCTTCTCAAACGGGATATGTTGTGAGGCTGAAGGTAGTGGGGAAGGAAAGCAGACGGGGAAGAGGGCGGTGGAGGAGTATCTGGCTATTCAGATCTAGGCAAAAAACACGACTAAATCCATTTAAGCAACATTTTAACTGAATGGTGGCCTTACATCAGGGCGATACTGTGCGTATCGCCCGCACCGGACTGGAGTGTGCCGCAAATATGCTATATATTATTAAAATGAATAAAATTGTAAAAAACATAAAATAATCAAATATAATACCGGCGTCCCCCGGATTGCTGGTAGAGAGCCTTGCTCCTCGACCACGAAGCCTGTCGAAAGACCACAATTCGGAAATGAAATCCACTCGTTCGTATCTTTATATCGCAACGTGACAAGAGTAGCGTGGCTCTTTTCATGACAACATTCTCATAAATACCTGCCTTTTTCGTGGTACGTAACAAGTACGTACATAAGTGATTTACGAGCTTCCCCAGTTTACAATAATTTTCGTTCGCAGCATCCTTATCTCAAACCGGATGTTTTTCTGCTGTAGATAACACTCCAAGTAAACGCACATCAATCTCATCCATTTCCAGAGAAAGAAAGCTTTTGTAACGCCAATACACTTCATAACGATTTACCTTCTAAACCTCATTCGTTGTAAAAATAGCCTAGGGCCGAAATCAGTAGAGATATAACTTAGTGAAATTATTGTCATAAAGGAAACATTTGTTATAAAATTTCCTGGGTCCCCTTTTACGAAGAAAAGGTTTTGAAATTCTGCGAAAAAATCCTCAATTTCCAGAGACTAATTAGGGTGGTTTTGTAATATTGTAAAACCAACCGGAAATTTCTTTTCAAGCAAACGACATAATTACTTAAGAGGAACCCGGTCGCCGAGAAATGTGAAAAATAGGTATTTCACCAAACTGTTGCTGTCGCTGTCACTCTTACTCTCAAATGAACGAAATGGACAACTGCACCTCAGAAGAAAACCCCCCAAATATATGTATTCCCCATTTTTCTCCTACGAAACTAGACCGATTTTTCAGTTTTTTTATCTGTGCCTTAGGATAAACCACTTAAGTCCATAGCAATTTCTACGGACTAAGGTGGTTTATCTTATATCAATTGCTATGGACCTAAGTGGTTTATCCTTTAAGGTGCAGTTTTATTAACTGCATTAGAAGAAAATAATAGCTGTATTTTTTTTGGGGTGTTACGTTTATGGGCTCATCTGGGTAGCGGCTCAAGAACTGTCAAGTTTTGACATGTCAGATCAGAAAATATTGACTTTATTAAGGAGGTTGACTGCAATTGCGTTGAGAACTGGTTTCTTTTCAGTTTTTCCATGAGCAGAGACTCTTACTGTCGTAAAAGAAACCTTTTTATAATAAAAATTCTCTTTTACGAAGAAAAGATTATGAAATTCTGCGTAAATAACCTCAGTTTCCACAGACCAATTAGGGTGGATTCGCAATATTGTTAAAACCACTCGAAAATATTCTTTCAAGTTAATGATACAATGACTTAGGCCTAATGGGTTTTTCAGTGGACTCAGAAATTGTATTTATTATTGTATGCATAAAGAGGTTTTGTTAGGAAAACAACATTATAATGCATAAACACTTGAACATAATGCATAGAGAGTAGAGCACTTTCTATAATCCCAAGATATTTGCGGTCGGAAGCAATATAAATACGCATTAGCAGTACAAAGAAAGGTGTCAAATTGTAAAATATATTATTATTGACTAAGGAAATATTAACTTTTATGTGTGAGAGTTTCTGATATTTCCTGGAATTTTATAATATTGTTACTGAAAGTAAAGACATAAACATGGTGGTTTATTTAATACGCCAAGACTGTAAGTATTTTGAAAATAAATCTTCATCTAATGATGTATTTATGGATGGACTCGCAAAATACCTGATTTTGGTACAAAATCTATGAATATGAAAAATAGTATAATGACAGTGGTTCTGTAGTTTCTCTTTTGAATGACTGTAAAATTAATTGTGACAAGTTTGTAAAAATACTACACCGTAAATCTAAATATGTACTATAACTTAGTATGACTTTTTTGCATTGTTTAATTAAATTTGTTTGTTTTAGTCTATGAGAAGATAAAATTATTGCAATATATTGGCCAGACAATTTATTCACTTAAAAATAATATATAGTGTATTTGCGGCACGTTCCAGAGTGGAAGATACTATCAGTATCGCCCTGGTGTAAGACCACCATTCAGAATTGAAACGTTGCTTGAAATGGCTTTAGCCGTGTTTAGTGACCAGATCTGAATAGCCAGGTACTTCCCCACCTTCCTCTCCCCTACCTCCTTCCCCTCCCCACTACCTTCAGCCTCACAACATACCCCAATTGGAGATGCCATAGTCTCACTGGCTCCAGACAGGAGCAGTTGGGACTCTTTTGCGGTATTTCATATAAAAAAAGATAATATGAGAAATGAAAACATTTTTTGTTAAGTGTACCTGCTAGTAGTTCTATAATTTAATTAGATTTTTTGAATAACTTCTCTAAGGCGTTGCTTTGCATCATAATTTGTATGTGTAAGTGTGTGTATGTATATATGTATGCAATTGTAAGCAAATATATTCACATATATGTGTATATACAAATACAAAAGGCATATACAAAAACGTAAATGTGACTTGACCTGTTGACTCTGTAAATTTAATTTTGTTTTTTTTTTTACATTAATTCCACACAAGAGGCTCTGAGGTAAATAATTTCCTTCAGGGCTATGTCATGGGGGTCATTTTGAGGAGAGGAAGGAGTGAAAATGGTTCTTGAAGAGACCCATGTTATATGAGAAAGGAAACACAGAAGCTGGTAAATTGTTCCACAGCCGAGCTGTTGAAGTCGTAGAAACGACCCGTTCGCATGAGACAAATGTCAACCGTGCATATGTTGGGCGCATGTTTGGCGTGTTTCATACACCGGTGCCGAAGGGATCAATGACTCTAGTTCCTCGGAACGTCTTCCATTGTAATACCGGTAGATCAAGAACACCACTCCCAGCTGAAGCCTGTGCTCTAAAGATTGCAATCCGTTTGTCAAGTTAGGAGAATCTGTCAAACAGACCGCCCGTTTCTGCACAGATAGTTTATATTGCAAATAAATTGTATTGTTTCTGAAGCATTTTTAGATAGCCTAGATTTATTTAAAAACATTATCTAGGTTTTGGACGTAATAAAAAATGTACTAATTCACTTTGTTATTCTTTATTTTTAACTAAAAGGTGTAATATAAATACATTTGAAGATGAACGTGTGGCCACTTCATTCTTACAATACACAAAATTATACAAACACTGTTTTATAAACAAAAATATTGACAACTCAACAAAACCGAAGGGCAATACCCGATAACAAGATTTATCGTTCAAAAAAATTCCGTTGAACCATCACAGTCTCTTGTGCTCCTGGTAGGTACCTGGCACCTGGCACCTGAGTTAAAGACGCCACTTTCGTAGTCATTAAACTTCTAAGGAATGTTTCTTCTTATGCAGTACCTACTTAGCAATACATAATAGATATCTTTCTATTTCAAATATTCCTACGCATTCTTATGAAAATAATGGTACCCGTCTGCATAACAAAGAACATCTCACGACTTTTTTCAGATAGGGCAACACACATTTAATGTTTTCAGATCTTCGGAATTGAACACTTAACCTAAGAATATGTCACGAGTTTGCTCCAAAAATCGTGAACAAATGTAAAAAGCAATTAAGGTTTTAGATAATATTATTACTGTTAGATTGTATTTTTGAGGTTACCTATTTGTAAATAAATGATTTATGTATTACAGGGTCAAAGATAACATAATTTTCTTATGTTGATTTTTTTTATATATGAATACCGCACAAGAGTTCCAACTGCTCCCGTCTGGAGCCAGTGAGACTATGGCATCCCCAATTGGGGTATGTTGTGAGGCTGAAGGTAGTGGGGAGGTGCAGGAGATGGGGAAGAGGAAGGTAGTAAGTACCTGGCTATTCAGATCTGCCATTTCAAGCAACGTTTCAATTCTGAACGGTGGTCTTATTTGGTGAATATAATTATTTACCAACACCTCTGCAATAGTAGGTCACCCCAAATGATTCGCTATGTTTGGTGACTTAACAGGGGTGCCCGGGTTCATGGGGTGAGATTTATCCGGGTCTTGACGGCGGATTCATTTTCCACCAACTGCATGGCAGTTCGGATCGGTAGAGACTGATTGAGGGAGGTCTTTTGACCTCTCCAGCGGGACTCTCTCTTCTTGCACCGCGGTGGGAGGCATGGATTCATACGTTGTTCGTCCTGGACATACCGACCCCCAGATTTCTTCCCACCCCTGATAACTTTCCCGGAATATCCTATTCTTCCTTTTCTAAAAAGACGCTCCACACAGCATCCTCAAAGATGACATAAGCCCTAAGGGGAATTATTTTCTTCAGGGACTCCTGTGTGGAGCAAACGTAAAAAAAGAATGAGATCGATATATCGATTGTCCGGGTGATTAGTAAGACATCTCCAAATACTAAGTTTTGAGGTAATTAGGAAAGCAGTACTGGAATGCTCTCTAAAAATTAAATATTTTTTACACGTGTCTTTGTTTCACACATTAAATATGTTATAAAATAACACCGGGAAGCACAACGGTCCGGTACACTAGTGTGACATTTTGAAATTTCCTGTTAGTAATCCATATTTTTCGTTACTCGTTTTTGGGATGTTATGCCGTGTTGCGCTACCTCCTTCTTTAGCCAATGTTTCGGACAGCGTTATAGTGTCCATCATCAGGGAAGATGTGTAATTACAGTGTTCGAAACGTTGTCTAAAGAAGGAGGTAGCGCAACATGGCATAACACCCCAAAAACAAATAACGAAAATACTTTGGGCCGAGAAAATCTAAAACGCATCCATATTTTTGTTTATTCCACTATTAGGTTTTTTGCGTTGTAATTTATTTGGTGGTGTTTATGAGTAATCTGAGTATTGTACCAGATAGAGGGAATACCTTTACATGTAACTGCTTACTCAATTCAAATTTAGATTGTTCGGAGATGTCTGAATAATCAACTGGACGATCAATATATATTTTGTCTTTTGTCTGAAATGTAACGAATACTAGCCAGGGCCGTAGCTAGGGGGGGGGCATAACGGGGCAATGCCCTACCTTAAAATACCTGTGCCCTACTTAAAGAAATACCATCGACTATGATTCACAATTTCAACAAATTTTTCAGGTCTAACAATTCCATCAAGAGAAGAGGCTGCTGTGGTGTTATTTGAGTCGTCACGAGGATAAAACGGAAAGTACAATGCAAGTTTTGTACAGGCAGCGAGAGGCGTTTAGAGATACGTATGAACTTTTTGCATCTGTGGCGACAATAGGCTGCAGCACTGCTGTGTGCGAATCTACTTTAGCAACATTGTCTGCAATCAATAGGCCTCAGAGGCTGTCAATGGGTCACGAAAGAATGGCAGGCATGGTGTTTCTAGCCTTTGAAAAGAACCAAGTCGGTTGATCTAAATGAAGTACTTCGTATTTTAATGATATGTCAAATTGAACAATTCGATTGTTTTAAGGAAGGACTTTTTATTATTTTTAATTTTGTTTTATTCTGTAATTTCAAATTATATTTACCTAAAATAAACCTTAATAAATGAAAAGCCATTGATGCTGAAGGTACTTTTCTGAAGATCATTGTTAGCAATGATCAAGAATTACCTTGTGTATAAATTCTCTATCTACCTGGTGAAAGACAAGGTAATCCTTTATCATTATTAAATAACTAAATAATATGATCATCCAATTAAGTATTGCCTCACACATGTACGATGAAAATCGATTCACCAGATCATTGGAGGTTATCCAACACATACCCGCCCTGGTATAAGTAACAGATGGTTACTCCTTCAGGGCTCTCGCAAGGACTCTAATTTTTTTTTAAAGAACGAAGCTACATTTAATTTAGAACGAATCTAGACCTCCAGTGTCCCTGCATACGTTGTTAGTAAGCAGTATGCAAGTGCTTAGCGGGATATACAAGATACAATATGTGTTAGTATGATAAGATATAGACAAGACAATGGTACAGGTTGGTGACAGTCCACGAGGCGGCAAGCGCTGGGTGATTGCATCCAGCATATCCTCCAAGCACCTGTATGGGAGGAAGACACAGTACACAAATAATAAGGGCATGGCAAACGGATAGAAGTCCTCTCCAATCGATTGGCAGTTCCAGCAAGAATGCACAAGACGTTCGGTCTGGCCGTAAACCACACTCAGCTTCCGCGCCCCTTAGCCGGTTCCTCGGTGATGCCTCAAAGAAAAGTAAATGGGAGATTGAGGGAAAATGCCCGACGACCCTAGGAAATTCAGCGATCTCGATCGATTCACCAGATCAGATCAAGTTACATTTTTACTTGCGCCCTACCTGTAATTACCGCTGCCCTATCTTAAATTCAACTCTTAAATTTGAATTGAAAACGGTGGTTCAATTTTGATTGGTGTCAGCAAATAGGTGTTTGTTTACGTACTAAAATATCTGTTTACTTAAAATTAAGGTCAAATTTTTCATGAACTCTGAAATTTGTAAACATCCATAGATTATAGATTGAGCAAATAATTAACATATTACGTTGCATTGACTTCAACAACAACTATGAAATACCCCAGATGTTTTTGTGAAAACGACAACATAATTTTTGTAAACAAAGATGAAAATGTGAATTTGAGATTTTCTAGGCGAAAGTTTTCTCGTGATTTATTTTTGAGGTATTGCGCCGAGTTGCGCTACCTCCTTCTTTAGTCGACGTTTCGGACAGCAGTACAGTGTCCATTATCAGGGCAGATTTATCGGTTACACATCTGCCCTGATGAGGGTGATGGACACTGTAATGCGTCCGAAACATTGGCTCAGCCTCCTCAGGTAGCACAGCACGTCATAACACCCCAAAAATAAATCACGACTGTACAATAGGTATTCTGTAAACTCTCTCGAGGAAACGAGCCTAATAAAACCCAAAACAAAACAAGTGCCTATTAAGAATAAAATAAATAAGATAAATTCAAAAAAGTGGGACATGAAAAGTTAATATTCTCACGCAAAATTAGCAGTAAAGCAGAGAGTCTGTATACTGAAGTAGCTATATCTCAAGAACGGTGAGCTCTGGCGTCATGAAATTGGCAAAGATTTTCTTGTCTGGAATCTATAGTGGATCTACTTAGAATCTATTCAATTCGGTTACCCCAAGTGGTTCGCCATGACTTAGCAGGGGTGCGTTCATGGGGTGAAATTTGTCTAGGACTTGATGGCGGATGACCTGGACATTCTAAACCCTAGATTTCTACCCACTTCTCGTACATTTTTCCTTCCCAGAACTTTCGCTCAAACCTTTTCTTGAAAAGACCCTCACATAGCCTCCCCAAAGATGACAAAGGCCGCGAAGGAAATTATTTTCCTCAGGGCTTCCTGTGTGGTGCTGATGTAAAAAAGCAACTATTTTTGTATCTTGATATCATTTCCATTATTCCAGAAAACTTTGAAATATTCATTAATTTATTTGGTCCGTTTTTATTTATTTTCGTTAATAAATGTTTTTATTTTTTTTTTTATTAATCATAAATAGATACATGTATTTCAAACAGATTCTATACAATAGTTAGTTACATAATATACATATATACCCCCATAATTAAGCAGGGCTTGTGTGTATGGGGGTATATATTAATAAATCATATTGTTGAATCTCTGACGAAACCGGGTAGTAAAACTTGTATAATTGATATCTGGCCTCTGAACTATTTATGGTCGTTGTGGAAATGGGTACCTATTTCAAATTTTACTTCTTGCTTAAACTTTTTGAAGTAAAACTTCTTTATGCACGCTTGACTTGGGAGTAAGCTGGTGAATGCGTGACGAGAGCGTTACGAAAACGAGGCGAATGGAAGTTGAGAGGGAGATATAAGTTAGTGAAGATAGAAAGAGAGAGAGTTACGTTTCGTATATTACTGTAGGAGCAAGAAGGAGAGGTGCGAGCACACATTTTCTTTCTCTTTTTCTCTAAGACACAGTGCAGGCCTATTGGCTGTATCACACTGTAGGAGCAAGAGAGAGCAGTGAAATTTTACTTCAGTCGTTTGGTCTAAAGCAAAACTCGTATTTTTTGTTCTTTGTGGGCATAATGATGTATGCCAACAGATAAGTTTGAAAACGAGATTGTGGCTTTTGTTTACCAAACAATTGTCAACTTTCCCCGAGAGTTCAGTTCCCTTTGTGTTTCATATTAGGAGGTTCCGGATACGAAACTAACAAACAACAATAATGGCTTACTGCGAAAACGGACAAGAACTACTAAAGTCGGACAAAGAAGAAATTATCACTTAACCCTACAAAAGAGCACCATCACTTACCTCAACAAAAATACGACACATAAAAATGTTTTTAACCTTTTTGCGAAGTGAATTTATTTACCTTGACGGTTTTCCTTGGTTTTTTTGTTGACACTTTTGAGCTCAGATAAGAATTGAACAAAGAACATTCATCGATTATTATGAATCTTGGACGAAGCAATTTTAATGCAATGCGTAAAAAGGGTGTACTCATTTCAAGTTCAATTGATTTTAGTGGAAGGTAATGCTGGTACTTTTTGCATATTTTTCTTGCTTCTCTTCGTTGTTGGCTCAGTATCGATGAGCCACAGCTACTGTCTGCCTTCTCAGGACAAAGGGCCTCATCGGAATTGAATATAATAAAATTTTTATATCTTGTTTTCAATATAAATATACTCTGTTTTCATAAAATCGCCTCGATAGCTTTATTTGTAAGAATTTTATGGATTCTTAAGCACTGACGTCCATTCAAATCGTAAACATTGCTAACGTAAACTGTATAATTTGCTTATTTAGCAAAACTGGGAGCATTGGACTCGTAATTCGACACTTTACTACTTGGTAGAATACTTATGTGTTGTTTACACTTTTCAAGAGGTTAATAAATGATTGACCATAATTTTAGTGACTAGCTAAGTATGTACCTCTCTACTAATACTAACAAAATACTAACGACTGCTTTCACTAACTAATACGTTAGCAAGTTTAGTAAAATACTTCATCCTTTAAGAATCACTTTACTTTTCAAGAATAACCCTAAAATATTTAATCAAAATAAATACACACTTCAAATATAGAATAAATTTAAGCATCATATTAAAATAATTTCTGGTAGAGATTGTTTCGTTCCGATCTGACGTGTTTTTGTCGCTTGGTGTGATTATTTTTACAGCGGGGACCCCCTTCGGTCAAATCTGAAAATGGCACTTATATTTACAGCAAATCCGAGTTTCAGGACGGGTTTTTTAAAAAAAGTTGAATTCATTGAATTTCAAAGTTCATTTTCAAGATCTGTGAAAGTCCATCCAAGTTGTTGTTAGGTCATTATGGGCCAGTTGTTTCACAGATCTGAAAAAAATTATAGATCTTGAACAGAACTTCAAAATCGGCTTTGAAATTTGATGAATTGTTCAAATTCTGTGAAACAACTCGTCCTTTGAGTTCCATCAACCGTAGATACAGACAAACACCAAATCTAAATAAGTGTTTTTTGATAGTTTATCAGGTACCTACAAGGTCTTAAGCAAAATAATATTTTTAAATAAACCAACAAAATCAGTTTAAACACGAATTTATGTTAGGGTAGCAAGGCTGAAGGTTGTGGGGAGAGGAAGGAGATGGGGAAAAGGAAGATGGGGAAATTCCTAGCTATTCAGATCTGATCATCAAACACGGCTAAAGCCATTTCAAGCAACGTTTCAATTCTGAATGGTGGTCTTACACCAGGGCGATACTGAGAGTTTCTTCAACTCTGAATCGTGTCGCAAATATATTATACATTATTTTAAAATGAATTAATTGTGAAATAACACCAATTAATGCCAAAACCTATTGTCGGATTCAATAAACAAAGAAAAAGTAAATCATGCGTATGACACTAGATTTATTAAAAACGAGGGCTTGTTCATTCCGAAAATTATAAATAAGTACGGGCAACGGACATTCACTTATTTTGCCCCTACCGTATTTAATAAGATGCCGATGAACATAAAAATCGAATCAAATTGTACCACCGATCTAAAAAATAAAATTTAAAAATGGCTAGTAGATCAAGATTTTCTGTATTGATATTATTTGTAATCTTGTGTATAACATGAATATGAGTAGTTTTTCTGCGTTATATCTGTCTATCTGCTTATTTTATGCCTTTATATTGTAGCTACTTAAAAGTTATTCTTCTGTATCTATTTTCTATATTGTGGTTTCTTGTTATAATTGTGTGTAGTGTTATATCAATATTGTTAAATTGACATGCTGACTGCATTGGCAGTTTAGCGGGTGCTTAAAATGAAGAAAAATAAATAATTAAAAAATCAAATAAAATTTAATTGAGCACGCCGGGATTCGATCCCGCGACCTTCGGATTGTTAGTAGAGAGCCTTGCCCTTTTTAGACCATGGCGGCCGTCATATGTACAAGTACAAAAAATTGACATTGTAAATAAATTTGTTTGATATCCATATTAACGTATTACTAAAGGTTTTTTGAAGTCCAGTTTAGGTTTAAAATTGGTAAATAATTCACAAACAATTATGTTTTTATAATAATTACAATTTCGGAGAGCCAACGGGGGTCGCCCTATAGAAAAATTTGAAGGTTTGAAAATCAAAAATCGAAGTTATTTTTTATGTGTACTTGTTGTCGCGTTTTATCCCGACATGTTGTGTTTTAGTTGCTCTGCGGGATTATTTTTATATAGTGGCCCTTTTGGTCCAATATCTTTGAAAATGTATCAAAATGTGATTTAGTTATAGCTTCATAAATTGATTACGAAATTTGGTTTTGCATTGTTGCAATAATGGTAAAAATGACAAAGTTTGCAAGTGAATTCGGGTGAACACAGAGGATTTGACAAAGCCATCACATCAATACTCACAATATAAGACCCACTTCACTATTGTTTTAGTTGATGGTGAAGATTGTTTATGTTAGAACAAAATATTTCCGAGGTTAGAGATCTCACAACAGCATAAATAATACCACTTAGAGCACCCTTTTAAAATGTTTTTTCTTAATTGTTGATGTTTTTTTCTAGTAGGCCTTTATTCATTACATTTCAGAGGAGTGGTCTTTGTTCGTACACGGAATTTGTGTGCAGATAAAATATTTGATTTTTTAAATTTCTTCGTCAGGTTTTTATTTTATTTAGATACTAGCTTTTCCCCGCGGCTTCGCTCGCATGGTATTACGGGAAATTACTGTAGCGCTTGCACTTATCAATTATCTCCCCCCCACCCCACCCCCATCCCCTCCCGCATTCCATATATTCATTCCCTTACATTCAGTTTTCAAACATCTCGCCTACCACCTAAATTTCATAATGCTATAGCTCAAAGAAAAAAAGAATTACTTATCCAATTTTGTTCATTCGTTCGGAATTTATGCGCTTACAAACATTTCGGATGTTTATTATTATTTAAATATTTGGAAGTTTGTTAATATAATAAAAAAATACTCTATTTATCATTCAGTCTTTATAATCGTTACGAATTATATTTTTAATATAGGAACTCTCATCTGACATTTATTCCAAGCTTGTCCAAAAAAAAACGAATTCTAATATTTGAATTTTCTGCAGTAGTAGCCGACCAGTAGACTGAGTACCTACCAGCATAGAGCCCAAAGATATATCAACATTGTTTCCATGGAAAAGATTTTTTTCTGACGTTAGCAAAACTCGCTTTTGTTAGCGACAGAAAACGTATAAAAATATAATATATTAATATTTATAATTTCATAATGCCAGAACTTACCATCATATACAACCTGTAGTCTGCGCATATAATTTAGCTTTCTATTGGTGAAAGAATTATTAAAGTCTTTTTATTGTGATGCGTGAAAGCGTCATAAACAAACTCGAGCAGTTTCGCATTTATAATATTAGTATGGATTTCACGGATACTAGAAGATCCAGGAAGAAGAAAAAAGATTATTTCATAAGCCGTTACCACCGGGAAAGAAGATCCAATGAGACTAGAAGAAGGGAAGATGCAAGAAGAGCCAAGAGTGACTACAGGTATAAGAATAGAAAAGAAAGTCCGGTAAGAAGTAAGAAGATTCAAGAAGAGACAAGAAGGGGCAAGATGTGCCAAGAGAAACTTGAAGAAACAAGAAGAGAAAAGAAGAGCAAAGAAGAGACGAGAAGAACCAGTAAGAACCAAAAATTTGCAAGGCACTATAAAAAGAAGAAAAAGAAAACAACAAACTCAATCAATTCCTTTTTCCTAACCACCCTAAATTCTAATATTGGCTTATTAGGTTGCCATGTATATCGGTCAATTAAACTTCAACCTCCTTCCCATCCTAAGAGCACGTTTTCCAAGTCCCAAAAAATCAGTGCCCCCTGGTGTACCGGTCTCACCGGGTCAGGAGTGATGCTGGCTGGGGTGGTACAATCGTATCGCATCGTATCGTATGACGTAGGCAGGTAGGAGCAAAAGCAATTGAATTTGATTTTGTATGAAGTTTGAATAACCTTGATACTGCACTGGCAATGCAGCTGCACCAAGTGTTGCAATTATTACTATCACGGTTGAACAAAAACACCGAAGCGCGTGCCTTTATAATATGAACGTATAAATAAGTACCTACGCGGTAAGTTGCTACGTCACTACTGGCCACTGTCTGGTCATGAACGCGATATGCAAGTCCTATGCATTTGTGCATTTGTGCATTAGTTCCGCGTGAATGTGACAAAGAAAGACGCGAGAGAACATAATCAAAAGTGGCTTTATTCTGCGTAGGTTTCGATAATCATCTTAAATTCAATTTATATACTGAAATTTTACTCCTTTGGGAAATTTAAGGAGGAAGCGTAACTCGGCGTAATACCCCAAATATAAATATATATATATATATTTTTTTGACTTGATAACGTCTTATAAATCGATGAACGCCGGCTGCACTCACGAAAAAGCATGACTCATTGTCACGTTCAAGCGAGAGCCCGTGCAAGCGAGAGCACGGAACAAGTGCTAGAGAGGCACGATCGGCCTAAGCGTTCGGCTTGTGCCTGTAAAATTCTATGTAAAAGTTTTCTTATCACGTTATCACGTTAAATTATCGTCCGTAAACCGACTTTACAGGCAATCGATTTTTTTTTTAAATATGTATGCGCACAAGATCCCAACTACTCCCGTCTGGAGTGAGACTGTGGCAATCCCAATCGGGGTATGTTGTGAGGCTGAAGGTAGTGGGGAGGGGAAGGAGATGGGGAAGAGGAAGGTGGAAAGTACCTGGCAATTCAGATATGGTCACCAAACACGATTAGAGCCATTTCAAGCATCGTTTCAATTCTGAATGGCGGTCTTACACCAGGGCGATGCTAAGAGTATCTTCCACTCTGAAACGTGGGAGGAAAATGGTTTAAGAGGTGGGTAGGAATCTGGGGTTCAGTGTGTCCTGGTCATACGCCTCCAAGACCTAGACAAACTTCACCCCATGAACCCGGGCACCCCTGCTAAATCACCAAACGTAGCGAACCACTTGGGGTGACCTATGGCACAGGTGTTGGTTATCCATTAAAGGTTACCGGGGCGGCGGTACCTATTCCCGCTTCCCAAATTGTGTTTAATTCAATTTAAAATTGTTGAAAGCCTATTTCATCACCTTTCAAAAACGGATCTTAATTTTTAGTCTCAAAATTATTCCACCTCTTTTGATATTATTGCAAAGCGGAATTATTTTCACCTTCTGACAAAATACCCACGCCCGAGGCCTGAGAGGTTAATTATTAATATTTATATCTGTGAGAAGTTACTTTGTACCAAATAAATACCTAAATGCATTAGTTACTTGTTAATTGTAAAACGGTTACTATTTAACATCTTATATAAATTAATATTTATTTATAAATAACAGAAGTCAGATAATATATAATATCACTTACATTACAGTCGACCATCTTCCCCGTGACCCCCATAAAGAAAAAATACTCACATAATAAATTATTGCAATAATCTAAACACAGTTGTTTAACTATTTTCCTAGCCTTGAACATTATATACATAATTGTATAAACACAATTATCACAATGAATGTTGAGCTTAATTTATTTAGCGAACATAATCAAACCTGCATTATTGCTTGCTACAATACATCGTCAAGCCTCGATGACATTGAGCGAGTTTACAAGCTACTATCTGGGAAATTCACTATCTGTTAGTAAACTCGCTCAGTGTAATCGTATTACTTGCTAACTAGCAGATTGTGGACAATCTATGAACAAAGTTGAAAGGTGGTCAAATTTACTCGCTACTCGCTAAAGATGACGGCCCACCAATAGCTGATTTCGTCCGTCAGAATTAGTTCGGGCGGGAGCCGTTATTGGCTAGCTTGTGGCGCTAGCTGCGAGCTCAAGTTTTCTACAAAATGTCGATCGAATTGGTTGTGTGTCGTCATGACAATTTCACTCGCCGATTCACCCGCTTTAAACTTACCGGCTAGTAGCTTGTAAAGTCGCTCAATGTAATCGAGGCTTCAGATACACTGGCGAGATAAAACCTGGCGAACTGTGGGCGTGTCGATGTGCCCAAAGTGAGCTCAATTTTTTCTTGCTGCTACCGAAATTAATCAAGTGTTTTCAAATTGAGAGGAAAAATCCCTCAAGGCCTTATATTTTCATCTTTGGGGATGCTATAATAATAATAATAAGTTTTATTCCAGGATGTGGGGAAGATAGTGCAATCCCACACGTCCCATATGATTGTACATATTTATATAATAAATTTAAAACATATTTTAAAACAACAGATTTTTTTTTAAACATAGAATAGGAAAAAAACAAAATAAAAAATAAAAATATAAATATATAAAAATTAAATATAAAAAAAAATAAATAAGTAATCAATTCTATTCTTCAAGCTCGGGCCCAGCGCTCACTCAGGAGTGGGGGTTGGTGCTGGAACGCTGCGGTCACCACTGCATTGTCGGAAGCCATTAGCCGCATCCTGGCTCCAGTGACCCGATGTCTCTTTAGACCGGTGAATCCGTGCAGTCCTAGTTCAGTGAACATTGTCGAGGTGGAGGGTTTTTTCAGGGAGGACAGGAAGTTGTGGGAAGGAAAGGGGTGTGGCGTGTGGGCAGGAACCTGGAGGTAATTGTGTCCAGAAGTGACGGACGTATGAATCCATTCCTCTTACTGCGGTGCAAGGCGATGTAGGTTCCTCAACGGTGGCCAAACGCTAATACCTAGGTGAATCTGAACTCATGATCCCGGGCACCCCTGCTAAGTGCACCGCTCGGGGTGACCTATGATAGGGGTGTTGATTGTCCTATAACAGACACTCTTATTTATATACGCCCTGAAGGTTTTTACAATATCATGTTATTAAAGATACATAGGTTATTCAGGAGTATGATTTTAAGCATGTAGTATGTAGTATAATAAACTGGACATTAAGGATATAAGCAGGTTCAATATATAGATACGTAGCGTTATTATAATTAAAAGTTGTAAAGGGTGTTTTTTTTAGAGGTATATAAATTCAAAATGAAAAAAGACGCATTAAAATAATGTCAATTTCTATGATATTGGCTTTATTTAATAGATAATTTTATGCCATTATTGTTTAAATACGATTTTGGTCACACGAGTGCCCACGGCTGGCTCGAATGAAGCGCAATCGTGAAGTCCAATTTTCGCCAACTTTATCGAGGAACTGGTGCCATATAACGGCAACAACATGGCAAATGTTGACTTCCAAATGGTCCAACGTCTCTGATTTATCAGCATAGACTAGTGACTTCACATACCCCCAAAGAAAGTACTAATGGTGTGAGATCACACAATCGTGAAGGCCTGCTGACAGGTCTATTACGTGAAATTATGCACTCACCAAATGATTTACGCAGTTATTGCGGGCCTGTGTAACGTTGACCTGTAAACTGGCCTTCACGATCGTGTGATTTCACACCATTAGATTACTTTCTTTGGGGTATGTGAAGTCACTAGTCTAAGCTGATAAACAGACGTTGGACAATTTGGAAGTCAGCATTCGCCGTGTTGCCATTATATGGACCCAGTTCCTTGATAAAGTTGGCGAAAATTGGACTTCACGATTGCGCTTCATTCGAGCCAGCCGTGGGCGCTCATATGCCCAAAATCGTATTTAAACAATAATGGCATAAAATGATCTATTAAATAAAGCCAATATCATAGACATTAACATTATTTTAATGCGTTTTTTTTTTCATTTTGAATTTGTATACCTCTAAAAAAACACCCGATACAAGGGAGTTAATTAGTTCAGTATAATAATGGTAAAACAGGAGTACTTAAGGTACTTTGAAATTTGTTATAGAGGAATGTAAATTTACAATATTTATTTTGTTACGAACTTAAACACAAATAGTTGGTTCTAAAGCAAGTTTAAAATAATAATGCAAAATTAACAGAGCGATAAATAGTACATAGGGAAAATAAATATTATGTAAATAGATTAATTTATTTATTCAACTTATCAGAAATTATTTAGGTTTGTTCTCACCTCGTGCTATTCCTCCCCGAAACAATAAAATTAATGATAATAAAGTTTTCTAGGGATTATATCTGTTCGATGGCGGATATAACCACGCTCGTGTAGTATTATAGTTTGTAGACATAAATATATAACACAAAACTTCAAAGGAAAACAACGCCATTGTGTAGTTATTAGTGTCGACACAAGGTCAGGAAGATAACCATATTAGAGTGAAAACCTTGGCAACACCGTTAAACCGTAAAATTACTCCAACGCAGCCTGCCGTATGCCATGGGAGTGGTAACATTACAAATAAATATCTACAAAGACAATTAGTTGAAACAGATATGAAAACATTGTTCACTATATTGGTTAGGAATGCCGACATTTCAAGCGATTAAACCTGGTTCGAACACAATGTTATTTATCATTGAAAAACATGAAAATACACAAGGCTTCCTTTACTAGTGTTCAAGCGTGAAACTGGTGAATTTACATGACATAGAGAACCCAAAATTTTTTTTTTCGATCTGAGCATTTCGATGTTTCTTAAACACTTCCCGACTTCCGATCGAGTTGAAACTCGGCAGATAGACTCATTGTCGATGACAATGCTTTCTATCAACTTTTGGTGGTACTTAAATAACAGTACACGAATTTCTCTGAAATTGGCTACTAGCCGGGCCAAGAGATGACCTGAAAATTAAAAAAAATTGCTTTTATTAAGGAATATTTTTTTAATACTTTTTTCGACAGCTCTTTAGTTAAAAAAAAAA
This sequence comes from Glyphotaelius pellucidus, assembly GCA_936435175.1. Taxonomy (NCBI): domain Eukaryota; kingdom Metazoa; phylum Arthropoda; class Insecta; order Trichoptera; family Limnephilidae; genus Glyphotaelius; species Glyphotaelius pellucidus. Next base: position 3,136,735 of record OW386553.1, on the reverse strand, counting down.
ACTTTTGGATTCGTGTCTACGCTTCGACGAATTTTAAAAATACATTTGTATACTTTTTTTAATGAACACCGCACAAGAGTCCCAACTTCTCCCGTCTGGAGCCAGTGAGACTATGGCATCCCCAAATGGGATATGTTGTGAGGCTGAAAGTAGTGGGGAGAGGAAGGAGATGGGGAAGAAGAAGGTGAGTAAATAGCTGGCTATTCAGATCTGGTCACCAAACACGGCTAAAGCCATTTCAAGCAACATTCCAATTCTGAATGGTGGTTTTACACCAGAGCGATACTGAGGCGGTACTGGGCGATGCTTCCACTCTGAACATTCGGAACATGCCGCAAATATACTATATATTATTTTTAATGAATTAATTGTGAAATAATACAAATTAATCACATAAAATTTATTTGTCAAGCCGGGATTCGATCCCGCGACCTTCGGATTGCGAGTCAAGAGCCTTACCGCTCGCCACGCCGGCCGTCAAATTTGTACATCAAATTTTACATAAAAATTTCGACTTTCGACTCGATATACTCGAAAACTAAAAGTCAAATCATAAAAGTTGTAGTCGGAGGTCGGAGTCGATAACTTATTTAGATCTATGTTAATTCACCCATTTCCCCTTGTAACACTAGTTTCCGGACACCATGTAAAATAAGATACCGAAAATAAAAAGATAACGATCGCAAGTGGCACTCGAACCCTTTATCCTTTTTTTATGTGAAAACCGCACAAGAGTCCCAACTGCTCCCGTCTGGAGTCAGTGAGACTATAGCATCTGGTGGGGAGGGGAAGGAGGTAGGGAAGAGGAAGGTGAGATGTACCTGGCTATTCAGATCTAGTCACCAAACACGGCTAAAGCCATTTCAAGCAACGTTTTAATTCTGAACTGTGGTCATACACCAGGGCGATACTAATATTTTCTTACTGGGACCAACACTTAACAATTGAGCTACTGGTACCTAATTAAATTCGGTCATTTTCATTTTAAGAATTACTAACATTATCCTCAACGATTTTTTTCATTTTTTTTTTATGGGCTGCCACCTTTTGAACGTTGCATGGGATCTGGGTTCAAGCCTCGGTTGGTACCGGTATCCTTTTTATTTTGGTGTTTTATTCTGTTTTGATTCAAAGTTGACATTATTTTTGATGGTAACAATGAGATTAAAACTTCAATAAGTTAAATCTAATAATTTTTTAAAAAATCTTTTCCATTTACAACTTTTTGGAAATAGGGAACAAACAATGTAGTGCCTCGTCTTTTTTGAAAAATAAATTTAGGCACACCTAGAGAATGGAAGGAGACAGGGTTGAGGAAGGTTGGGAAGTACCTACCTGGCTGTTCAGATCTTGTCAAACACACGCAAAAAGCAATTCAAACAAGATCAACTTTCGATTCTCAAAGAGTTGTGTTGCAGCAGGGTACACTGAGAGAATCTAGTATTTACGTTATTGTAGGCACCATGATTGCTAATGCAATCCCATTTTCAGTAAACTGGGACATTATTGTGTATTTCAGAGTTTGGGCAGAGACAACTAGGGTCATGTCTATTGTGATTTCAACTCGAGCAAAGAGAAAGTAGGATTTATTCAGAGGTAGGAAGTTGAATTTTTCCTCGGTGAATTTTATTTGGCACGTTAGGACTGTTGAAGCTGTCTTAAGCGGCACAAGGCTCATAGCAACAAGAAACTAGACAATCAATTATACAGCTCGTTAAAAATGTCTAAACCATTAAACTAAACTAACTAAATTCATGCAATGTTAAAAAATGCAACGTAATTTATTTTATTAGAACAATATGTTATTAGAAAGATATTGCCAAGGTAATTACTGAGCCCACGTAAATTAATTAATTAATTAATAAAAATGTCGCTGGAGACTTAAATTTCATTTTAATTTTTACTTCAAATCATGTCAGGATTCACCGGTTAAAGCAAGTTAAGATTTTTACAATTTGTCCAAAAAACGTCACTATCTCAATGACAATTATTTTTCAATCTTTCTTCAGGCGTGTAGCTAGTAGGTAACATAACATTGAGAAAAAAAATACTCTTGAAAGTCCAAAGAAACATAACGATTTCATATTTGAAAAAAGAATCTTTGCTGCACCATTGAAATAGCTACCATCTTGAACCGGTAATGGAACGTACAATTTTTTTTCAGACAACAGAAATGCAAAACGGTCGAGATAAAACATTCAGGATGCCAATAGTCTTGCTGGCTCCAGACGGGAGGAGTTGCGACTCGCGACTATTAAAAAAAAAACAATATTGTATAAAGTATATCTACTGGTAACTGAACGTCAAATTCAAATTACTGGCCCGTTGTAACCTCTCTTTCTGTTACAAGCCTCTGTTATGGATTCTATGAATAAAAAACACTTTAACACTTTTTGTTATATTTATTTGTAAGTCTTTACAATTACATTGAATACATTCTTATATACTAGAGTTTTAACAGAATTAAATGTCTCTAAGTGAATGTTTCCAAACTGAAATCTAAAATGAATCTGAATCTGAAACTGAGCGTAATGTATTTTATAGCAATCTTATATTTAAATAGTGTGATAAATAAAGTTAATTAATAATAAACATGGAAATGAACAATAGACAAGAGATATGGCGACAATCATAAAGTTAACTTTGATACATATTGGTGCGACGGACAAATAATAGATAGTGAACGAAGCATAATAGGTTCAAAGGTTGTAGCAATATTAGAAAGGTACATAACACCTTCCTCGTTAAGATGAGATAATATGGCGTCCATCATTATCTCACATCAGTTCGAAGTCTTGTACTTCGTCTGAGCGTTAGGGATTCATCAGTGGACCCGGTAACGTTTTCTTCCATTTCTACGTTTGTTTCTCTTTTGTCTTTTGTTTTACAAATGTTCAAGTAATTTATTAATCTTAAACGAGAATCACCTTTAAAATGATTTTTTTTAGATATGTAACACTTATATAGTTTATATAAAATGTAAATGATTATTAAACTTAAAAATACATAGGAAAAATAGTTATTTTTTATAATTCTAATTACAATATGGTCTTCGGGGATATTTTCTAAGTCATCGTACATTTTATTTAGCTTATGGCTTGCTAAAATTAAATCATCCTTATCTAGAGTAAATATTTTTTGGTATTATTAATGGAATATTAATTTTGACATTTTGTGTTTGGTTTATATTGCAACAATTATCATCAGTTATATTGAACAAAGGAATTATTGATTTTGAAGCTGTTTGGTTAGATATATTATAATATCGGTCTTCTACATTAACAATCACTGTTGAACTAGTGTAAAGTTTGCAGTTTGGCTTTATAATTAATATTCCTGTATTCTGTAATTTAACATCGGTTGGTTCAGAATTCTTACATTTAATTGTAACCAATGTTGGTCTAGGGAGCACAAAAATCCATTTCGTTCCTTTATTTGTAGTATGCCAAATTTCGTTAATCGTATTCATAATTCTGGTTTCACAATTCGGAGGCATATGAGAAGGTTCAATTAGTAATTCTATTTCACAAATAGATCTTTCATGTAGATTATAATAAATGTTTGTGGTTTTACAAATCGCTTTATCTAAAACGGTCTGTTTACACGAATCTATATTATCAAGAGTAACATAATTTGTTTTACTCTCGGCGATAGCTAAATATTTAACATTAGGCATAATAAAAACATATAAATCGTCTTGTCTTTTCATAGGCAAGGGTATTAACTTGTATAAATTATAGCTTACATAACTACACAAGGGGTTTGATATAACAAAAATGATTCTTCTATTTACATATGCAATATCAATTTTTACCATTGACATTAAAATATTAACATTTTTTATATTTGGTGGGACAGGATAAGATACGGAATTCGGTAAATAAGGCAAGGATTTACTTATTTCTTCAATATATTGCTGAGGTGTGATAATAAATGGGTGTATTATATTATTTTTGGAAAGCAATAATGCGTTTATGATAAGTGTATATTCGTTTTGTAATTCTGTTGTGATTAAATTCAATAGGGTAAGATGTTTTTCTATTTCTTGCTTCAATTCTAAATTAAATATAACATCGCTAATGTTTGTAGTAAACGATTTTAATTTTTCGAAATTTTGATTAAATATTTCTTCATTTCTTTCAAGATTAGTTATTGTATTATTAAAATTTGTTATTGTTGTTTTCACTATTTGAGTTTGCTGTTTTAACATATTATATAAGTCTTTATCGCCTGTGTTTAGAGAATCAATTGCTTCATCATAATAAAGCGCGTCATCATTATCTAAGGTTCCAAATACAGTTTTAAATACTGTACCTACCATATCTATCCAACCACGTTTTACTCTTATTTTTGGTTGTCCTATAAATTGTTTTAGCGTCTTATCCTTTTGCTTTAATACTATTATTAGTTGATGTAAAATATTTAAATGCGGTTCGCAAGGAGAAAAACTTTTATGCATGATTTTATCGTCATTACATAATAGTTGTATATTGCTATATGTTTTATCAATTAATATTAACTTATTATCAAAATATATGTCTAAATCAATATATGTCACTACATTCCAATAACTCTCTATAAAATTAATCATATTAACGTGTTCATAGTATATCCCTGCGGATGAAGATACTTGCGTCCAGTTGAATCCATTGCCGTAAGGCAACCATGTCATCAATCTGAAACAATGGCCTTTTTTAAACGATTGAAGTGTACTTTAATATATTTTTTCTTTACTTGTATAGTACAGTTTACTTTTGAATTAATTTTAACAATTCTATAGGGGCCTTGATAATTAGGTGACAATTTTTTGGAATGATTACTTTTTGTAGTTTCGTTTCTTAAATAGACTAAATCGTTAACGTTATAAAGTTCATTACTAGAAATGTTCTTATCAAAGTTCTCTTTTGCTTTTATCTTTTGGACTTGAACATGTTCGCGTGCAATTTCTTGTGATTTGTTTAGTTTCAACTTTAAATTGTCAACATAATTATCATATGTATATTTGAATTGAGGTTTTTGTGTTAATGACGTTGGAAGTTCTGGTTTTAAACCGAAAATTAATTCGTATGGCGTATACCTAGTACTGGTATGAGGCGTTGTATTATACGAAAACATTGCTAAATTTATCCATTCGTCCCAATCTGTTTGCTTTTCTGAAATGTAATGTTTTAAGTAATCTGCTAAGGTCGCATGAGACCTTTCCAATGCACCGTTGGACTGAGGGTGATAAGCTGTTGTTTGGATTTGTTTAATTTTAAATAGTTTCGCGACTTCTTTTAAAATATTTGACGTGAAATCTTTTCCTTGATCTGTAAGTATTCGATTTGGTATTCCGAATTTACAAATGAAGTTATTGACTAACTCCTTTGCAATAGTAATTGCTTCATGATTTGGAATTGGAAATGCTTGCGAAAATTTTGTTAGATCGTCTTGTAACGTGAGAATATATTTATTTCCATTTTCGGATAAGGGTAATGGACCTACAATATCTAAAGCTATCCTTTCGAAAGGTTTCTCGGAAGTTGTAGTTATTTCCATTGGATGAATAAATCTTTTACGAGAAATTTTATTTTTTTGACATGATTCACATTTTTTTATGTAATTTCTTATGTCTTTTTTCATATTTTTCCAAGTATATCTCTCTTTAATTCTATTATACGTTCGGTGAAACCCTGAGTGTCCTGATTGTGGAGAATCGTGATTCTCCTCTATTAATTTAGTTATATCCTTGGGATCTGGATGACTTATTTTATTTTTACAAATAGTTACCATGATTCCGGAGTTTGCAAAGACGTAATAAACAAGAGTTTTTATTTTATTCCAATTTAAATTATTATCACGAGCTAGTTCGGGAATTGAAAGCGATTTCTTTTCTTGTGAAATTAATACATCTTTTAATTTAAGAAAACAATAGAAAATATCTTCGTATGTTGGTTTATCCCAAAAATGTTCCATTGTTATAAGATGGTAAACGTTAAATATGTTATTTAGTTCTGAATATAATATATCTCTTACATTCGTTTTACTTTTCTTTATGTTATCGTGATTATTGATTAAATTCCTTATCTCCATAGACAAACCTTCGGACATTTCCTTATCGTTGGAAATAAAGTTACATAAATTATCTTTCCGTGTTAGAAGACTTTCGTCTATTTCAACAATATTTTTGCAGTCAATAATGGTTTTATCTTTAAAATGAGACTTTATAAATTCTTCGTAAGAATTTGGTTCTGGGTTTATTCTAAAGTGTAATATTTGAGAATGATCAATTCTAGATAACGCATCGGCATTAGAATTTAGTTTTCCGGGTTTGTATATTATATTATATTGATATTCTTCCAATTTTAAACGCCAACGAAGTAAGCGAGAGCCAGGGTCTTTTGTATTAAACAACCAAACTAAAGGTCTATGATCCGTTATTATATTGAACTTTACACCATACAAATAAGGTCTAAAATGTTTAACTGCGTAAATTATAGCTAAAAGTTCACGTTCTGTTTTTGAATAATTTGATTCGGCTTTATTTAGAGTTCTGGAAGCAAAGGATATTGGTAAATCCTTAGAAATCTCGCCTTGAGATAATACTGCACCGATAGCGAAATTACTTGCATCTGTGGTGACATTAAATGTTTTACTGAAATCGGGGAACTGTAGTATTGGTTCACGAATTAAATGATCTCGAAGTATATCAAACGATTCTAGTTGTTTTTCCTTCCAAATGAATGGAACATCCTTCTTTAATAATTGGGAGAGAGGTTGAGCATTTTTGCTAAAATCTTTAATAAAACGTCTGTAATATCCAGCCAGTCCTAAAAATGACTTAATATCTTTTGGATTTTTTGGAATAGGGTAATTTTTTATGATTTGAATTTTATCTGGGTTTGGTTTAACTCCATTTTCTGATATAACGTGACCTAAATACATGACCTCATTACGCATAAATTCACATTTATCCGGCTGTAGTTTTAAATTGTGTAATCTTAATTTTTGGAATACTTCTTTTAACCTAATCTCGTGAGTCTCTATTGTATCGGCATAAATAACTATATCATCTAGATATGCAAAACATCTTAATCCTTGAATACCAGCTAAAACGTTATTCATAACCCTTTGAAAGGTTGCTGGACCGTTTTTTAATCCAAATGGCATCCTTAAAAACTCGTAATGTCCTAGAGGGGTGGAAAATGCTGTTTTATGTGAATCTTCCGGTTTCATTGGGATTTGGTGAAATCCTGATGCAAGATCTAAAGTTGTGAAGTACTTTGAGTGTCCTAATTGATCTAATATCTCTGTGATGTTGGGTAAGTTGTAAGCATCGCCTATAGTGACCTCATTTAATTTACGGTAATCAATCACCACTCTATATTTTACTTGACCTTTTGCATCTTTCTTCTTGGGCACTACCCACAAAGGAGATGACCATGCTGAATTTGAATCTTTAATTATTCCTTGGTCTAACATTTTTTTTATTTGATCATTTACTTCCCTTTTGTGTACCTCGGGGTATCTATATGTTTTTGCGTGTATTGGAGTCTGTGTTGTAGTATTTATTTCATGCCTAATTGAATTGGTTTGACTCAATATATCTCCTTCTAAGTGAAAAATATCGTTATACTCTCGACAAATTGAAAAAAGTGATCGTTCTTCTTCTTTATTTAAATGTTCAGTTCGTAATGATGCTTTTAAAAGTTCGTACCTATTATCAATATTTTCTGTTATTTTGTTGAATTGAAATGCGTTTTTATTTTTGCATTTAACTTTCCTTTTTATTGTTCTATCATCGCAATCATCTTCTAACATTTTGCTATCTTTTTCATTAAATTTTTCTAATATCAATTCCATTTTCTTAACTTTTACTGCTTTTTCTGTCGTATTTAAAATAGACGTAATTGCTTTTGACTTTGAATTAACCTTTGTTATACTTCTGCAAAGATAAACTCCTTCCATAATTTCTATTTCGGGGACGAGTCCCTCTCCTATTTCAGGATTCAAAACATTGAATTCAACTAAGGTCTCTGTGCGAGCCTGTACAATAATTACCGAATTATTGTTTTTAACATCCGAACCTTTGGTTTTAAAATGGATTGGCATAGCACTATTACCTATACATAATGTATTATTACTGTAATTAATTTTGGCATTTACTTTTCTTAGGAAATCATTTCCGATAAGTCCATCGAGTGGAACATTTGTTGCTCGAGGCAATAAATGCATCTTATTAGAAATTGGGATACCGTTGAATAATAAGTTCAATTTGACAGATCCTAACGTTAGAGTCGATTTTTCAGCGTTAATTCCTCTAATTTTAACTATTTCTTTATCGTTATATTCTGTTTCGCCATCTAAAACCATGGGGTTGATTAGTGATATATCTGCGCCACTGTCTAATAATAGTTTGACATATTTGTTTTTACATTCTTTAATAGGAATTTTGATGTACGCTGTAATATTTTCGAGGTTATTTAATATTCTACCTGTAACGTATTGACCTTCTTCGTTTCGGTAGGGAACGAAGGGTCTTGGAAGTTTTCCGAAGCTTTCTTTTCTAAGAGATTTTTATATTTCCAACAATCTTTTTTGTAGTGTCCACGTTTTTGACAAAAGAAACACGTTATTGTGATGTTTCGATGTGCGTTTGCACTATTATTAATTTTACACTGAGAATTTTTTGAAGCGAAGTTACTAAATGATTTTACTTGGTTGACCCGTTTATCTTTATTGTGGAAGCAATTAATAGATAAATGTCCTGATTTTTTACAAATAGAGCAGAATTTTTGGTTTGAATTACTCTGTTCTTTGAAATTGAGCATTTTTTCTTCGTTTATTGCAAATGTTGAAGCTTCTTCAAAGGTTTTTGGGTTTCTAGCCCTCAAAATAATGCTATACTGCGGTAATGCGCCCATTAAAAATGCTTGAAGAGCCATTTGTTTAATCATAGAATTTTTTCCTATTAATTCAGTGACATCTACAGTTTCTGCTTTGGTAGCTCTCAATAAATTTGAATAACACCTTTCAATTCTTTGGGTAAAATTGAGAACACTCTCATTTCTATTTTGTTTACATGTCTGCAATTCTAATAATAGTTGTGGAAAACTTTTCGAATCAGCAAAATTTTCTTCAAGAAAACTTTTATACTCTTCCCAATTACGCAAATTTCTACATGATGTTATTAAATCAGCTTTTCCAGTAACTTTGGTTTGAATAAATTTAAAAATAATATCTTTTTGAGCTTTAGATGCTAGTTTATAAGCGTAATCACAATTTTTAATGAATGTGTGAAGATTATTTGTATTACCATCAAATGTACTAATGAATTGGGTTAAAAATTGAAGAGATACATCTTGTTCAGTCATTTTTAACAAAGTGATAAATTTAAATTAATAATAAAAAGATTTGAATGCTACAAATTTACAACTTTTAAAAATATTATATGAGATTCTTTAGAATTCATGAAACAAAAATCAGACTTACAACAATATTAAATACCACTCCATCTTCAGCAAGGCAGGTCCGCGACGTGAAGGTGAAGTTTCTTCCTGATATTCGGCTACTTGCACAGCAAAGGGCAACAACGTACTTTATCAAAAATACTCAGCAAGGCAGGTCCGCGACGTGAAGCTGAAGGTGAATTATCTTCTGATATTCGGCTATTTGCACAGCAAAGGGCAACAACGTACTTTATCAAAAATACTCAGCAAGGCAGGTCCGCGACGTGAAGCTGAAGGTGAATTATCTTCTGATATTCGGCTATTTGCACAGCAAAGGGCAACAACGTCAACAGTCACAAATAATTATAAGTTACTCATAGAATCCAGAGTTCTTTAGTTACAGTCAAGAATACCACAATATTATCGAAATAATGTTTCCATGTAGTATTTACTTAGACCATATCGCACTTCTGACACCAATTTTTTGTTATGGATTCTATGAATAAAAAACACTTTAACACTTTTTGTTATATTTATTTGTAAGTCTTTACAATTACATTGAATACATTCTTATATACTAGAGTTTTAACAGAATTAAATGTCTCTAAGTGAATGTTTCCAAACTGAAATCTAAAATGAATCTGAATCTGAAACTGAGCGTAATGTATTTTATAGCAATCTTATATTTAAATAGTGTGATAAATAAAGTTAATTAATAATAAACATGGAAATGAACAATAGACAAGAGATATGGCGACAATCATAAAGTTAACTTTGATACATATTGGTGCGACGGACAAATAATAGATAGTGAACGAAGCATAATAGGTTCAAAGGTTGTAGCAATATTAGAAAGGTACATAACACCTCGTTTACAAGAAAGAGTGAGAGGTTACAACAGAGCGGTATGTTCACAGTGCTGGCACATGGCAACACCAACACATGGGATTGAATAATAAATGATAAGTGTCTGCTAGATTCACTAATGTCTAAAATCCGCGGACCAAGCTCAAAAAATGATCCGAATTTAACACAGGCGACTAGTGATGGGACTTCTTATTATATAGAAAGGTAATGACATTGACAATTTCGAAATGTTTTGGTTCGAAACAATATATTTAAATTCATAGGCCGGAATCGACATGTAGGTACCTGCTGATTGTTCAAAATGTGTTCAAGATTAGTTATTAATATTATAGACGCTTTAATATTTTTAAATAGTGCGGACACGAAGCAATCAGGAGGTTCAATTTTTGTGCTACAAATGCAGAAACTAATCTTTATATAGATATATAAAAATCGGTTCCATGCCAACTGAGAATCATGTCAACTCAACACTTCTTTGAAAAGTTATTAAAAGCTACGAAAAAAATAATTTTAAAATAACCCACAACCCTAACTTAACGTAACTTATTTAACCATTATTTGATGCATTCTTTTCATCGCTCTTCTTATGTATTTGATTTCGACACCTTGATTCTTAAGTGCCTGTACATATAATACGCTCTCTTTAAGAACAAAGGAAAGCCTAGCGGAATTAATCTTAGCTTTAGAAAACATACATTGGTCGATATTAGGACTGAGTGAAGTACGACGCCTAGGAGAGAACATAGAGGACTATGGAGACTTTATGTTATACTACAAAGGAGAAACACCGGGCCAATACGGAACAGGATTTTTGATAAACAAAGAATTAAAACCATATATTGATGAATTTATTGGGATCTCAGAACGTATTGTAATGCTTAATGTAAAGCTACCGCCTAAAAATGAAAAGTGGTCAATTGTTCAAGTCTATTCTCCAACAGAAAAATCTAGTAAATCAGAAATCGAGTCCTTTTACTCTACACTGTCAGATGCAATAAAAACCCACTCGCACAATAATTTAATAGTAATGGGGGATTTTAATGCCAGAACAGGCGAAAGAAAAGACGGAGAGGAAATTGTGCTCGGTCCATATTCTTCAGGAATAAGAACAAGAAATGGGGAAATGCTGATACAATTGGCTTACGAAAACAACTTAAAAGTACTAAATAGTTTATACAAAAAGCGTAAGAACAATAGATGGACATGGATACATCCGAATGGCTACCATAAAAACGAGATAGACTACATCTTAACGAATAAAAGTCACAAGTTTCAAGATTGTAGAGTTATAAACGATATAAATTTTAACAGCAACCACAGAATGGTTAGAGCTAAATTACAACTTCATACACTCAAGAAAAACCGACCCTTTATGGTGAAGAAAATCAATAACATAGCATTGGAAAGTACAGAAATATTAAGAGAAAAACTAGAAAACTTCATAGAAAACACAATAGATTCTGATATACAAAACAAATACAATAAGTTTGAAGAACTTCTGTACGCAAATAAAAGAACCAAACATGAGGGTGAAAATAGGACAACAAAATGGATAGGAAATCAAACTAAAGAACTCTTACAATCTAGAGCAGAACTAATATCAAACCCTAAGAAGTCAAAAACCACAAGAAAAGAAATAGCCCAAATTAGTAACAAAATCAAAACTCAAATGAGAAAGGACCATCAGAGATATAGATTGCAATTACTCGAAGAGTGCATACAAAGAACAGGAGGCAGCAAAAAAGCAACCAAACAACTATTAGAGAAACGAAACTGGATACCAAATTTAATAAATAAGAACCACAAATATGAAAAGCGTCGCCCAGAAATCATCTCTATAGCTACTAGCTTTTTCGCCGAACTGTATGAAAGGAAAAATACTATACAAGCAACAAGCCTAACGGGAGGAAGCGAAGTACCGGACATAATCTCTGCAGAAATAAATAAAGCTGTGAAATCTCAAAAGAAAGATAAAGCTCCAGGATCAGACGGCATTACCAATGAGTTCCTCATACTAAATAAAGACTACCTAATGCCAATTCTCAAACACCTTTTTAATGAAGTACTACATAGTGAAATTATACCCAACCAATGGACAATGTCGACTATAAAACTTTTGCACAAAAAAGGAGATAAAAATAACATAAATAATTATAGACCTATCAGCCTGTCGTCAAATATCTACAAAATCTTCGCTAAAATAATACTTGGCAGAATAACCAAGACTCTAGATGAAAGTCAGCCAAGAGAACAGGCAGGATTCAGAAGCGGATACTCGACTTTAGACCATATTTATGTTATCAAACAATTATTCGAAAAAAGTAAAGAATTCAACTTCACCTTTTATTGCTGCTTTGTGGACTACAGTAAAGCTTTCGACACAATAGAACATGAAAAGATCTGGCAGGCACTTAAGAATCAAGGTGTCGAAATCAAATACATAAGAATTCTAAAAAACATCTATGATAACAGCAAAGCTAAAATTAAACTAGATAAAGAAGGAAATGAAATCAAAATAGAAAGAGGTGTACGCCAGGGCGACCCCCTCTCACCTAAACTTTTTACGGCAGTCCTGGAGGAGATCTTTCGTCAATTAGATTGGGAACAATGTGGGCTGTCCATTAACGGTGAAAACATTTCACATTTAAGATTCGCGGATGATTTGATAATCCTCTCGCTGACGAGTGCAGGCCTGCAGATGATGTTGAATGAACTAGATAGAGAAAGCCGAAAGGTGGGACTAGTCATGAACACAGAAAAGACCAAAGCAATGACAAACGGGAAGCAAGAACCTATCAAGATCAATAACAATCTGATCGATTATGTGGATGAGTATGTATACCTAGGTCAAATCATTTCTCCTTTAGATTTAACCACAAAAGAAGTAGACAGACGTATTGGAAATGCTTGGAAACAATATTGGGGTTTGAAAGAAATAATGAAAAACAGTGAAATCAGGATAGCTATCAAACGGAAACTTTTTGACACCTGCATACTTCCTGTACTTACTTATGGTTGCCAAACTTGGGCACTCACAAAAACTCACAATAAGAAGCTCGAAACATGTCAAAACTCCATGGAAAGAAGTATGATGGGGAAAAGACTGTCCGATAGAATAAAAATTGCAACCATTAAGAAGCAAACAAGAACAAAAGATGCCATAAAAACAATAAAAAAGCTAAAGTGGAAGTGGTCAGGCCACACAATTAGAGGAAGTGAAAAATGGTCAAAATTAGTCATGAATTGGTTCACAAGTGACAAGAAGAGAAAACGAGGTAGACCATTTAGACGGTGGGTTGACGACATCAAAGCCGTGGCAGGTGGTACATGGACAAGAACAGCTAATGATAGAGAGAAATGGCGACAGTTGGAGGAGGCCTTTGTCAACTAGTGACACACAGACAGGGAGTCGATGCATGATAAGTGAAAAGTTTATTATAAATAATGTTATATAATTTACTGTCTGAATAAAGGCTATTATTATTATTATTATTATTTCATCGCTCTTAATGACTTTTCTGGGGTGGTTCTGGCTTCATTCTGAGTTGGCCGTTCGCCATAAAAATCTGGCGTCACGATGTTTGTTTGAGATAAACTCCGAAACTACTTAACCGATTTTGATGAAATTTGGCTTACTGTGTGCAATTTAGTCCAACTTAAAAGATAAGAGAGTTTGTTATTGGACAATGTGAGTGAGTTAATTTATCGACACAACACTTGGTTATCTAGGTTGGGTAACCATCCAGTAGACGTGCGTCAGCTAGGATAAAATAATTTTTGAAGTGAAAACTTCTTTAGCACCGTTGTGATTTGAAACTCGATGAAACGAAAAAGCGATACTAAAAAGAGACAAACACACGTAAAATTTAGCCTGAGAGAGAATGAGATAGAATAATCGGTCTCATCTTTGTACGAAGTTTCATAAGCTCCCCACTCTTGTCTACTTTAATTTTCTGAAGGTTTCACTTCTGCCGCGTGTGAACTGTACACAATTTTAAAAAAAAATGTTTTTTCAGTTCTGGGTGTCGTGACCTGTCGTGTTTGATGGTCGTTGCACATAATGGTTTTACTGCTTTGGAAAATGATGTTTATTTTAAGACATCCAGTTGATAAAAGGCTGATGATAACACAAATAAAGTCATATTTACATAACCGTCCTTCACCGAATCCATCATGACATCTAGACCTGATGATGAGGCCCTGTAAAGCTGTTCGAAACAAATAATCATGAAAATACCACCATTCAGAATCGATACGTTGCTTGAAATGGCTTTAATCGTATTTGGTGAAAAAATTTGAATAGCCAATTACTTCCCAATGGACTCAATTTGGATTCTTTTGCATTGGCAGTTGGAACTCTTGAGCGGTATTCGAATTAGAGAATACAATCCCGAGCATGTTTTTAAATCCCGGGATTATGGGATTATGGGATTTTTGATGCGGATTCCCGGGATCCCTAACCTAACCTAACCCGGGATTAAGAAATGTGATTAATAATTAAATAAAAGCATAGATAGTAAGTTCTTAAACATTATATATTAATATTTTTTGTTACACAAGACAACTTATCTATACTAATATTATAAATCCGAAAGTGCGTGTGTTTTTTTGTTACGCTTTCACACCTAAATCACTAAATCGATTTTAATAATTATTTCACCAATAGAAAGCTACGTTATATATGCGAGCAACATAGGCTATATATAATGGTAAACTCTGGCGTTATGCAATTAAAAATATAAATATATTATACGTTTATTGTCCATTACAAAAGCGAGTTATTGATAACGTCAGACGGAAAGCAAAACAAATCGTTGTCTTGGTAACTATGTTGATATATTTGCGGGAAATTTTATTTCAGGCGTCGTAGTTAATTTCTATCTATAGAAATAAAAATGAATCTCCGAAATGTTTTCCTCCGTAACTTCCGAACAAGTCAAGGCGCAACGGATTACGGAATGCAAACTAGACCTGATTGTGGCAATCCCGAGATTATCCAAAGTGCAGTCCCAGTATTTTCGGGATCCCGGGACCCTGGGATCCAGGATCCCGGGATTGTATTCTCTAATTCGAATATAAATATTATTTACCAAAACATTTCGAATTAGGACATCACTGCTGTCCGTATTCACACATGGACGGATAGTTTTTGACATAAATATTATGACTGTCGAAAAGCCGAGTTGTGAGAAATGCGCAGTGACAGCTTTCCATGTGGTGTTATTTTAATTAGATAAAACGAAATGAAAAATAGTCTGTCGTAGCAGTTAGCTGTGTGACAGGGGTGCTCAATGATGGCCCGCGGGAATCTTTTGTCATTCGTTATTGGTGACCCGCAAAGTATTTGAAATGAAAATAATTGAAATACTCTCAACTGTTGTAATTTGACTCAAATGAGACGGAATTTCGTGGTGTTTTGTGTCACTAACAATTACAATAGAAATTGATTACACGTCTACCGTTATGCTGTCCGGAACGTTGGCTAAAGACACGGCGTAATACCCCAAAAATAAATCACGAAAATGGATGTTGTTATTTATCGCTTTGGTAATCACTAGTGGTATTTTTTTTAACAATTATCATTTCTACTACCATATGCGTACGATTTTCTAGACATAGTTATTTTTGCACTTGACAGATGTTTCGCCTTCCGATAGCATTATAAAACTGTTTGATTTTTATAATAAGTACTGAAATTGATAAATTATCGTCGGTGTCTTTACTATGATAGTTTGAGCCGTTTACTATGATCGATTTTTTCGTGTAACTGGCCCGCTCATTTGGAATAAACTTCCCTCAGCTCTTACTAATATCCAGAAAATGGCTGAATCTAAGTGGGCTCTAAAAACAAACTTATTTAAAAAATCATATCTTTCGTGAATCTTAACTCCTTTTCAATACAATCTAATAAGCCATGTTCCTCAAGTTTCCGGTAATTATTTGGTTTCGGTTACCTCCTTACTGTACTTTTATGTTTAACATGCACTCCGAATTTTCCTTATTTCTAAATATAAACTGCCTCCTATTCTATATGATATTTTTTTATTTTTAATGATTCTTGTTTAATGGCACCGTTGTGGTTTATCGTTATCTATTTTCCTGTGACAAAACAGCACTGTTATTGTTAATTTTGTTCATTTGGCATTGCTTTGTGTAATATACTGTGTATTCATTGTTTCATATTATTTGATTAATTTTTGTAAGGACTCGTAAGGAACACTATAGGTTTACGTTTATGTTTATTATAGTTAAGTGCACTTGAAGTGAAATACTAAGTTATTGTTATTATTATAATAGAAGATAGATCCAGAATGGATGATATTTTAAGTATCGCCCTGGTGTACGACCACCATTCAGATTTGAAAAGTTGCTTGAAATGGCTTTGGCCGTGTTTGGTGACTAGATCTAAATATCCAGGTGCATCCTCACCTTCCTCTTCCTCGTATCATTCCCCTCTCCCTATCTTCAGCCTCTTGTGAGATATTCACTTTTAAAAAAAGAAGAGAATTCTGCGCATCATTTCCAAAAAGACCAACGTCAATACTAGTTTATTTATAAATGTAGCAGTTTAACATTCGTGTTATGTACTTATCATAGAAGAAGTCGATACCTGTCAAAATGGCCGAATGTTAGTATGGCATCCTCAATTCGGTTATGTTGTGAGGCTGTAGGTGAGGGGAGGGGGGGGGGGGTTGAGGAGAGGGGGAAGAGGAAGCTGAGGAAGTACCTGGCGCGGCCTGCTTCTCATCATACGCCCAGCCTTAATTTTTTTTGAACGCATAATGTGTATTTATTGTGTTCAAATGTTTGACAGATGTTTATTTGAATTAATAGAGTGAAGATACGTTACTGAAACAACGCGCATGGTTCCACTGATCCAGTGGACATACTTTAGCGGCACGTTCTTATTTATTTATTATTTATATATATTACAATACAATACATTACAAAGGAATGGTTTCGTTCAAGATATCACAAGAATGAGATTCTGTTAAGACAACCTTTGAGAACATTAATAATTGCATTCGGAACGAAGGAATGGTTTATTTATGTCCTTGAAAGAATCGCAAGGATGTGATTCTTTCAAGGTCATTTTGGAGAACATTAATAATTGCATTCAGAACAAAGGAATGGTTTCCTTCGAGAGATCGCAAGGATGAGATTCTTTCAAGGTCATTTTGGAGAACATTAAAAATTGCATAATTAAAATATAGTATGTAGTTTGTTACATTTACTAAGTACTAAAAATTATTACATATGTGCTCTTTGAATGGTTGTCCCTTCCATAAGTGGTGCTATATGTTTTGTTCGTTTGATATGAATATAACGTTTCTTGCATTGATTGAAGTTAATTTTCACATTCTGTGTAAGTTTTTTTCACGTTTTGTTATTATATGTATCATTATAATAAATAATGACAAAACTTGAATATATCTTTCACAGAATGTGAAAATCATCATAAAATATTTTATGAATTGTTCATTTTTTTGAAACAACCCATCCTAATTCGAAAGGTTAATTTCTTCTTTTAAAATATGAGGAAAATATTTTTTTTATAAATTTGTTCAGGTTCACAAATCCTATTATATTAAATTATATTATGGAAAAGTAGTTTACGGGTGAGGTTCAAAGATCCCAATAACTCGGCGTGTCGAGTGCTAATGATAACTGACGTGGCATTTATGACATTTATTTTGTGCGAACTCTACTGAATACCAAGAGAATAAATTACAAACTTCGCTTTCGTTTATTTTACGTTTTTGGAATTCTATCTTTCGGACCTAAGAACTGCAGACATCATTTTATTTTATACTAGCTGGTACCCCGCATGCTTTGCTATGCAATTCAATAAATAAATTGTTTCTCCCTATAAAATTTCCCGCAAATATATCAACATCGTTTCCACGGCAACGATTTGTTTTGCTTAGCAATAACTCGCCTTTCTTTGGGGCAGAAAACGTATGATAAATATAATATATTAATATTTGTAATTTCATAACCCATAGCTTACCATTATATACAGCCTATAGTACTCGTATATAATATAGTTTTCTATTGGTGATAGAATTTTTAAAATCTTTTTATTGTTTTATGCGTGAAAGGGTTACAAACAAACACAGGTTTCGCATTTATAATAAATATTAGTATAGATTGTTTTATTTGACAATATTACTGGATAACATTATTCTGATTACTTCGACTCGACAACTGGCAGCGCCCATACTCTCTGGCGGAATAAAAAGATACTATCAAACACGGCTACCATCTTGACAGGATTGACCGGACAAATAACACACTAACAACTTCGCTGTGTTCAGTCAAAAAAATAGTTTATTTTTCAGTATGATCAAGCAGGCGTAAATTAAATATTAGTCTTTTTGTCGACTTTCAGATCTCAGTAGGTACAGTACGTACATTTTTTGATACGGCACAAATGCTCCAAAACCCGGGTTCAGTGGAACTATGGTGCAAATCCTATTTAGGAGATGTTCCAAGGGTGAAATAATTTGAAGCAGAATTTGGTAAACAAATGGAGCAGAGGAAAGTCTTCAAGTTCCTGCCTATTCTATCTTTTATTTTTATTTTTTTATATGAATACCGCACAAGAGTCCCAGCTGCTCCCGTCTGGAGCCAGTGAGCCTATGGCATCACCAATCGGGGTATGTTGTGAGGCTGAAGGTAGTGGGGAGGGGAAGAAGATAGTGAAGAGGAAGGTGAGGAAGGACCTGGCTATTCAGATCTGGTCACTAAACACTGCTAAAGACATTTAAATCAGAGTTTTAATTCTGAATGGTGGTCTTATACCAGGGCGATACTGATAGTATCTTCCACTCTGGAACGTGCCGCAAATATACTGTATATTATTTTTAATGAATAAATTGTGAAATAACACAAATTAATCAAATAAAATTTGGTGGATTTGATATGTATGCAAATTAACAGATGGCGTTGGTTATAAAGGTTAGGTAATGGCGTTGTGTTTCGTTAACCACAGTAAGGTTTGTCAATAAAAGTACAAATAACGAAAAAAGTCGCTGGAAAAAACATTGTAGATATTACTGCTAACAATTTTTCGGTTCTCGAATACTTCAACAATTTATTTAATATACAAATAATGTGATATTTATATTTACACTTTAGGTGATAAGTACGTCATATTTTGACAACTGTCGTCAAGCCAGAAATCAACTAATGAAGATAATTGTGGTTTTTTTGCGCTGTAACTGTGAATAATTTAATTAATTGTCAACGCAATTGCTTTAAGTCGAGAAGTAACAGTAATTGCTTGATCGATATATTTATGAAACAGTACCTAATAATTAATAAGTTTTAATTATGAAAGAGCTGATGTGACAAGTCATAATTTTTTGTTTTCATTGAATAATTCTTTCAATTATCCTTTCATATTTCATGGTTTCTTTTACTTTTCTTTTATTGGATAACCAACACATTCGTTACGTTTGGCGACTTTGCAGGGGTGCCCGGGTTCATTGAGTGAGGACTGTCTTGGTCTTGGTGGCGAATGCGTCTGCCCACTTACTGTGCGGGCCGGATTTGGAGAGATTCATTGAGCGAGGCCTTTTTACCTCTCTTAAGAACTCTTTCAACCCATCGCTTTGCAACGCTGTGGGAGGATTCATACGTCCGTCACTCGTGGACATACTGACTCCCAGATTCCTACCATTCCTCATACCCTTCTCCTTCCTAGATCTTCCTCTCCTTCCTTAGCCCCTCAGGCCGCGGCCATATTTCGTCAGATGGTCTAAATATTTCCATTTCGCAATAAAATCGAAGTAAATGGAATATATATAAACGTATCAGAAAACTAAAAACTGTTTTTGGAAGGTGATTAAATATGCTTTGAAATTTTATAATTCTAAATAAACACATAATTTTTGAAAAATAAAAATTTTGCACGCTAATTTTCTAACTAAAATTGCGATAACGAAAAAATAAAAACACCTACAAATGTATTATTAACGTTGTCGTCATTCTTTTGATGTTTCGTGTAAAAAATAATTAATAAAAAATTCCCAAATTTTCAAACTTTTTTTTCAAATTGCGATCCGAAACTTCGTTTTCATAAAGGTTTAAATTTTACTTTTTTTGTGGTTAACTTTAAGATTTGATTATAAAGCGTGGTGTTTTCTCTTTCCAACACCGTTCACACCGTTCACCGGTCACCCCAAGTGGTTCGCTACGTTTGGTGATTTAGCAGGGGTGCCCGGGTCATGGGGTAAGGTTTGCCTAGGTCTTGGTGGCGGATGACCAGGACACGCTGAACCCTAGATTCCTACCCACCCCTTAAACTCTTTTTCTTCTCAGAACTCTCCTCTCCTCCTTTTCCTTAAAAAAATCCTCCATACAGCATCCCCAAAGATGACATAGGCCCTGAGGGAGATTATATTCCTCAGGGCTTCCTGTGTGGAGTTCACGTTAAAAAAAAATCGTAATTGTCACTATATAGACACAACAACAACAATTTCTAAGAGACTAGACACAACTGACACAACAATTTCTAAGAAACCTCTATATATGTGTTGTTCCGAAAAGCGAAAAAATTTGCCTGAGAGATTAAAAACCCTACAAACGGCATCCCCAAAGATGACAAAGTCCCTGAGGGAAAGCATTTTCCCCAGGGCCTATGTGTGGAGCTAATGTAAAAAAAAATATATATTTGACTTTTTTTGAGTGTGAAAAAAGTGTGAGACAGTCGTTGGCAATTATATCGAGTGCTTAAATCTAAAGATCCGGTATTTTAATATTTATTTGTTTATTGAAATTTTAATGTTCACATTTCGCGACTCGCGCCTACAAATTATAAGCATATTTGTAAATTGAAAAATCATTTATTTACATAATATTTCGGTTTGGGTCGTTTATCTTCCAAGGTTGTCTGCTTCAGTAAATAAAAACGAAAAATTCTTTTAAAATGTATATTTTACGCTTGGTCAGTAATATATTGCATTCTAACACACGGGAATACACTCGCAGTAGCGCTTTGGTGAGAGACAATCATTAAGAATCAATTTTTATTTTTTTTACGTTAACTCCATACAAAAATAAATTCTCTCACGACTTGTGCCATCTTTGGGGATGCTGTGTGGTGTGGAAAGGAAGGAGTGAACCAGGGTCTTGAAGAGACTCGCGTTGTGGGAGGGAGGAAACACAGAGGCCGGCGAGCTGTTGGACTCAAGAATGAGTTGAAAAAAGCCGTTATTGTTATGTGACAAATGCCAACTGTGTTTAGATGTTGGGCACGCGTTTGGCGTATTTCCCGACTGTGCACCGGTGTCGAACGAATCAAGGACGCTAGTTCCTCGGAGCACGACGCTTCAAGAAGCTTCGGAGAACGAGTTTGGTGTCCATATCACAATAGTCAGGGACTTCTCAACCTTCCTCTTATCTTCGCCACTCCACCCAGTCTCGAATTGGCGATGCCATGATCCAGTTGGTTCTAGAAAAAAAAAACCCAAATAGAAAAAAATATATATAATAATGTTTGTTTTACATTCGCTCCACACATATTTTTAATACGGGCCGGTGACATCTTTGGAGAAACTTTAGAGAGTCTTTTTAGGGTAAGAAAGGAGGTGAAGTTCTGGGTAGTAAAAATGTATTAGGATTAGGTAGAAATCTGAGCGTCGGTGTGTACCTACTCCAGATGTGAATAAATCCACCTCTCCCACAGCGGTGCAAGACGATGATGGGTCAAGAAAGTCCGGCTGTAGAGGTCAAAGGGTCTCCCTCAACTGATGGCAAGCCTTGATCGGCGCTGTTGGTGGTCAGGCACATCCACCGTCAAGACCTGGATAAACCTCGCTCCATGAACCCGTGCGCCCTTGCTAAGTCACCAAACATATCGGACCACTCAGGGTGACCTAGAGCATTGGCTATCCAACCAATGGTTTCTGGGGCGGTGTTAACCAAATTGAAAACTTTTGTTATGTTAGACCTAGAGGAAGCAACAAACCAAAGTATGCCCTACATCACTAAGAATATAGGTAATAAGCATAAAAATCGCTTAGCAAACGGAGTCTAAATGCCACGATTTCAAGCGCAAGTAGTTTTTATTTATTTTGTGGATATTTTTATTAGAAAGAAAAAAGTCAAACAATGGAAACGGTTACAGATAATTTTAATGAAAATATATATTTAGGAAGTCGTTTCTTATTCGCTTTCGTACGTTTCTAATGAAAAAATATTTTTTTTAGTAGTTAAAGCTAATATTTTTTATAATGAAATTAACAATTTTGTTTTAATTCTACTCAACGAAAACTAATTTATCCAAAGCACATATTTTTGTATAATTTATAATGTATTCGTATGACTTTAAAATGCTGATTTAGCATTAAACTTCGCTTTAAATCTGGTCTCCAGCGACAAAAGTTTTCAAAACATTCGACAAAAACAAAAACACTGAGACAGGGCCACAATGTTTTTGTTTTTAGTCCCGGATGGAAAACAATAAACATTGTGGCTCCGACCTAAGCATCCACAAAAGTGTACGTAATTTTGTCGGAAGAGAAATGCCTATACTTTATTTATTTATTTATTGTTTGAAACATTTACAGAGGGTTAACAATTATTATTACAATAATAGAATTGCAGTTGGGATGTACATAGATATTAACACTCCAATTAGAAATGTTCACAGCATGAGTAGGTACCTAATCGATGTTTAGTTGTTACTAGACGGAAGTGTAGTGATAACAGAAATAATGATAATCAAAATGAAAAAAAAACATAGTAGTGCCAAATATAACACATAACCTGCAGAGAAAGAGAAAAAAGAAAGAAAGAAAGGGTATGACAATAAAGCAGCTACGTAACTGTTCTCCACGCAGTGTCATGGTAGGAATTTGATAATTTGTTTTTTGAAATATGTGAGATTGTTTGCGTAGATATCTGTACGGTCACATTCAATGGTATTATATAGGTGACACATTCGAGACAGAGGATTGAAGTATGCAATATTGTTATTAAATAATTCAAGATGAAATATTTTATGACTCCTCAAATTACGTCCATTAAGAACTTAATAGACGAAAATAGAACTTAATAAACTTAATACGACTTATAAAGCGCTTGTAGGGTGGTCTGCGGGTTTTAAGGTCAACCTTTCTGTTATGAGCGTGTCCGTGTGCCTGAAATTGATCAAACACATCAATCATCCAGTTGATTACTCAGACATCTCCAAATACTAAGTTTTGTGATAATAAGGAGAGCAATATTCGAATGCTCACCATACAACAAATATTATTTTCACGCGTTGTTATGAAGCAGTGTTAAAATTATTATCTTTTTTATTTTTAAAATATGAACACTGCTTTATAACATTAAATTTTTCATTTATGAACACTGCTTTATAACATTGATCCGTAGCAGCACGAACTATTAAGTACCCGTTTAATTGGTGACTATGGTTTTTTTTTCAACGAGGGGACGGGCAACACCGAGGACAGGGGGCGTTAGTTTTCCGGTTCCGGCAAAAGAAAAGAAGAAGACTCACTCTCGCTTCGATGATGATTGGGCAACATCATAGCTGGGACAGTCAATTAGCATTTTATTGTGAATATATAAAAGGGACGTAATGTTTTGAAAAACAAACGGGTGCCGGTGTTACTAAAGTTCCATCCTACTCGAATATCGAGAAATCATTGTGCAACCAAGTTTAATGTGCCGATGTAGCTCATCCGCGGATCCGGATGATTCATCGCAAGATATCATGGCGATCGGTTATTTAATTGCATCGAACCGATCACGCTTGCGGGCACCTGCCGAATGTCGACTGTAAGATCGATTCCGTTATTGCACGAAATACCCCGGACATGCGCTCCGCTGGGTGATAAGAAGATCAACGCGAGCCGTAATACCTCGGAAGTCCCCTCGTGCTCCCTGGCGCGCCCCGTACCCTCGCTGGAAGGGAATTCCAATTGGCCCTAATTCGGATGACGATCAGATCGTCTCCGGAGATCCACATTACATGAAGGAGGTCCTGCCTTGCCGCGGAGGAGACTGAAGGATGACGATCAGGCTGGTCATCAGGCTAATCCTAGCCATCCCGTTGTGATGAGATGCGGATCGACTAGGAAGTGCAGGGAATGTTAGTTAGGTTAGATTGCATTCGGTCCTCGGGGTGAGTCACTCTGTTACTTGTTATCATTTGCTTTCGGTACAATACACGTCATATTTTAATTTACAAAGTGAAACCTATGTTTATTTCAAATACCCTAATAAACTGGAGACCTCATTTCATGCCCCGCCTTGAGTTGGAGTGTATGCTCTACCTACCACGAACATAAATCTGCAACCGCAGATTTTTGGCGCTCGGAGAATCCGTGAAGTTTGTGATAAAGAACCTGATGCTAGATATACCTATCTATTCACCCCCTTGTATTTTGAGCGTAGCAAATGTCACCCAAACTAACGTTATATCAAGCAATTGGCCCCTTACATAATAAAACTCATATAACAGTAAATTCCC
This sequence comes from Glyphotaelius pellucidus, assembly GCA_936435175.1. Taxonomy (NCBI): domain Eukaryota; kingdom Metazoa; phylum Arthropoda; class Insecta; order Trichoptera; family Limnephilidae; genus Glyphotaelius; species Glyphotaelius pellucidus. The sequence continues at coordinate 3,111,952 of OW386553.1, read as the reverse complement.
TCGCAACAGCGTCTTTGTTTTACATATTAAAAATGCTATTAAAAACACTGGTAAACGAAACGGCCAGTATATTAGAATGACATTTTGAAATATCCTACAAATGACCCAGAAAACATCATGGTTTTGTTTAATTAACTACAAGTTTTTGTGCATTATAATTGATTTGAAGGTGTTTATGAGTAATCTGAGTATTGTACCAGATAGAGGACATACTTTTACACAGAACTGCATACTAACTCAAATTTCGAAGTTTCGGAGATGTTTGACTAATCAACTGGAAAATCGACATTCGTATTTCAAAAATCTGTGTTAACCAGATAATATAATTTTTTTGCCTGGCTGGGGAAAAGGTGTCAAAAAGTTTTACGTAAATTGGCGACATAAGTTTTTTCGTTATTTGTTTTTGGGGTGTTATGCCGTGTTGCGCTACCTCCTTCTTTAGCCAACATTTCGGACACTGTAACGCTGTCCGAAACATGGGCTAAAGAAGGAGGTAGCGCAACACGGCATAACACCCCAAAAACAAATAACGAAAATACTTTTGGCCGTGAAAATCTAAGAACGTATCTACATAAGTTTTCTTTCAAATCGATACAAATCGTAAAAAAGGTATGATTTTTGGTTTTCACGGCCAAAAGAATTTTTGGGGTGTTATGCCGTGTTGTGCTACCCCCTTCTTTAGCCAACGTTTCGGACAGCGTTACAGTGTCCATCCTCAGGCCTCATTATTACTCATCTGCCCCGATGATGGACAGTGTAACGCTGTCCGAAACGTTGGTTAAAGACGGAGGTAGCGCAACACGGCATAACACCTCAAAAATAAACAAAAAAATATCGTAAATACTTTTTTTTTATAGACAAATTCACCTAGAAATAATTTATGTAGTTACGAGTTTGGTGACTTTCGAAAGTTGACAGCAAATCTTAGCTACGTGAAATAAATGTATATCTTTACTAATATTATACATGCGAGACTGCTCGAGTTTGTTTGTTACGCTTTCACGCATAAAACAATAAAACGATTTTAAAAATTCTTTCACCAATAGAAAGCTAAATTATACGCGAAGACTATAGGCTGTATATGATGGTAAGCTCTGGCGTTATGAAATTAAAAATATTAACGGTGTTCGAGACTTTATTGGTTTAACTGTGTGTTCAAAGTGTCAGATGATAGGACATTCTTATAAGTTCTGCAAGGAGACGACGAGATGTGGACACTGTGCCCGGGAAGGACATACACGTGAGACATGCCCTTCTGCTGCAGCAGAGCCCGTCTGCGCGACATGTACGAAGTTTCACAAGCCCGCAAACCACCCATCCGGAGATAAAGAATGTCCGGCTTACAAAGTAGCCCTTCAAAAGGACTTAGCTAAAATTGAATATGGCATCTGATATTGATTTTGAGTCCTCAGATATAGAATATGAACGGATTCAAAAGTTCGAAAACTGGTCCCAATTCAAACATGTAACAGGATATAAAACGATAACTGTGGTAAGTTTGAATATTAGATCTATCTCCAAGTACTGGGATACATTCTCACTAAGTATTTGTAGTCAACTAAATAACATTGATATAATCATACTTTGTGAAACTTCTATTGACGAAAACAGTGTAAATCTGTACAAAATATCCGGGTTTAACTCATTTTATTATTGCCGTACAAAAAGATCGGGCGGCGGGATTATAGTTTATATTAAAGAAAACTTCATATTCGAAAAAAAGGATATAATGGCTACTACATTAGAGTGCGTCTACGGAACCTTTTCCCTGAACAAACACAAACGCATACATTTAATAGCATTATATCGACCTCCAAACACGAATAAAAAAACCTTCCTACAACAGTTAGAAAACATAATAGGAAACATTGATATCAAGGAAACCATTTTAATACTCGGAGATGTTAATTTGAACTTATTAAGTGAAAACGACTCAATAATTCTACAATACGAACATCTTATGGCAAACTACGGACTAGTGAAATGTATACATGACATAACGAGGGAGGCAGTGATAAATACCTACACAACGGCGACGTGTCTAGATCACATATACATTAGAGAAAAAGAGAAGTCTGAAATTTACTCTTGCGTATGTGAAACAAGGATAGCAGATCACTATTTAACTGCAGTGTCTTTATACCTTAAGGACAATGGCGAAATATCGCACCATGAATATAATACTGCACTATCTGAAAAAAAAAAAAAAAAATATATATATATTTCATTTCTTAAACGTTTTCTGTCGCCAACAAAAGCGAGTTATTGCTAACGTCAGAAAACAAATCGTTGTCGTGGAAACGATGTTGATATATTTTTTTTTTATTTCAGGCGTCGTAGTTAATATCTACCTATCTATCTATGTAAATAAAAAAAAATATATATATATATATTTCATTTCTTAAACGTTTTCTGTCGCCAACAAAAGCGAGTTATTGCTAACGTCAGAAAACAAATCGTTGTCGTGGAAACGATGTTGATATATTTTTTTTTTATTTCAGGCGTCGTAGTTAATATCTACCTATCTATCTATGTAAATAAAAATTAATCTTCGAAATATTGGTGCCTACGCGCGTAATTTCCGAACGACTGAACCAAATCGGATAATTCTTTCTTTTACAACTGGTGAGCTCTGTCATATGAAATTTAGGTGGCACGCGAGCTATATGAAAACTGAATGTACCGGGAATGAATGTACGGAATACGGGAGGGGGGGAGATAAATGATAAGTGCAAGCGCTACAGTAATTTCCCCCTAATACCATGCGAGCGAAGCCGCGGGTAAAAGCTAGTAGTTTATAATGTTACGAGTTTGGTAATTTTGGAAAGTTGACAGCAAATCTTAGCTTATGAAACAAATGAAGACGTATGTATAGTATAAATTTAGTCGATCGGTCTGAAGCGTCAGGGGAAAAAAGCATAAGTAGAAAAATAATAACATTGTTTTACAACGAAATGCTTTGTTAAAGTTTTTCTTAGAATATTTTCCCATTTGGTAATTAACAGAAAACATCATTAACAAATCCTATTAGCTCTTGCAATTAACAACAAGAGCCTTCCTAATTAATAATTAGATCTACATGAACAAAGACTGTAGTGAAAATATTTTGAAAGTGTCGTTATTTATTATTTCTTGAAACCACTTTAGATTCAGTAGTTTGAGTTGGAAGTCCGAACCCCAGTGGTTCCCAAAGTGGGTAGCATAATAATAAAAATATTTGGCTTATTTATATAGCGCCGTTTTGTATGTATGACAAAATTTATATAAGATTAACAAAATTAACTAAGAATTATAATAAGTAACTTAACATCAAGACTTACATCTAGTGACTTACGACTAAGACTTATAACTATCGGCTTAATGACAAACATATTTACAACTGACCTAAACTAACATTTAAGTTTTAAAACTAACATAAATACTTTTATTTGTTACAAAGTTTTCCAGGGTTTTCAATTATGATTAAAAAAAATCAACAAACTAACTCGACCACCATAAAACGGGCATGTGCCTAGCATGGTGGCTGAAAAGTCCACAAATTATGTAACCATCAAAGCAATGAATAAATAAAAATTTTAAAAATATTTAAAAAAACTAAATAGAGACGACGGACCGCCAAACAACTCGATCTTGGGAGACATGCCTTGCCTCATTCGCATTCATACATCGTTCCATACAAACTGTTCTATTACTCTGACTCTTGACATGGCCCGACTCAAGATTTTGTTTCACTTGACCGTGCCATGTCTTCCTCGGGCGTCTCCGACTTCTTCTACCATTATAATCGACAAACTATCACTCCACAAATCAGGGCGGCATTGCTGGACAATAAGGCCTTACTAATAAAAGTGTTTTTAAATTTTAAACAACTGATAAACGAAGAAAAAAGAAGAATGCATGTTTTATATCTCGACTTTTTATGTTCAATTTCATTGCAGATTTCTCACCTGATACTAAAGGAGCAGAGATGGAAAACGAAGATAGGCAATAACTGCGAAAGCCGACACAGCGGGTACAAGTGTGGTTGCACCGAGCTGTTCCAGGCTGCAGGCTGCTGAGTATAAATTGCCTCGAAGTTATCCGTTCTCCGACGGGAGAGGTCAGCAGAAGAGAAAGGATTTTAATAAGGATAATAACTACGTTGATTAAAATATCGCGTTTGGTTCCCACCATTCGATTCTTAGGCTGGTAAGTCCTCCATCACAACCCAAACAACGTTTTCCGCTTACTCTGATGGTAGTAGGCGATTTTAAAATATTTTCAAGTGATTCTTAACGCTGAAATATTTATCTTTAAAAAAAAAAAAAAAAAAAATTGGAAATAAATATTATTTTACACTTTCCAGGTTGGTTTTCTGTGGGACGTAATAAACCGAAATTTTGAATTTATTTAAAGAATAAAGATCGGAAGAATATGGTCAGTGATGTCTCAGTTACGCAGTCCGAAGGATTTACTTAGATTAATAAATGATTTATTTTCTCCTTGATTACCAGCTTTTGCTATTACAATTTCTTACACTATTGTCAGCACAAGGAACAATCGCAACACGTATTTGTTAATGTAAATGGGTATGTTTGTATGCTAATTTCAAGTTGTAAATCATGAAGTAGTATTATGTGTATAACATATTAAGACCCACTTGGTTGTAAATACATATTGTGTTAGTTAAGCCACTAGTTATAAGTCTTAGTTACAGGTCACAACAGTAAATCTTAGATTTAAGTCACTAGTTATAAGTCTCATTGAACAGTTGCTAATTATAAATCTTAGTTGTAAGTCACTAGTTATTAGTCTCAGTAGTTAGTTGGTTACTATAAATCTCAATTTAAGTCATTGGTTGTAAGTCTCGGTAGTTAGGTGCACAATTCAATTTACTCATTTTAAAAATATTACAAAATTCCAATTTCAAAGCGTTTTTAAAAGAGAAAATATTTTAGATGAGACAAACAGATTTAGACAAAGAGCAACAAAGCTTGCCGTTTGAATTGTGCTTCATTGATGTTAAACATATCGATATTCAAAACGCAATTCACCAGAAACACGAGGCAAAGTGCTACCTTTTTCTGTGACAATTTTAAAACTAACTATGAAGCTCATACACCTATAAACAGATGACATCATTTTGGAAATAAATTTGGGAATGTTGTAGACGTGTTTAAAGATTCAGTGTTAGTTTTAAAACGAAGTCTTTATAATCACTTCACCGAGATGTAGGATTTCACGACTCCTTAGTGAATACACTTTTTTTAATTTTTATATTTATTTACACATATTTGCTTTCTTTAGAACATAATATTAATTTTAATTTGCCATGATTTAAACATAATTCATTATATATTGTACACTGTATGTACCTAACACAACTGTATTGCTATTATATATTGTTTCCTGTATGTACCTAACACAACTGTATTGCATATTTACTTTTCTTGTAAAAGCCCACTAGGGCGTAAATAAATAAATAAAATAAAATTCATTGCTAACTATAAATCGTAGTTGTTAGCCACTAGTTACAAGTCTCAGTAGTTAGGGGTATAAATCTTAGTTGTAAGTCATTAGTTATAAATTTTTGTTATTAGTAATTGTCACTAGTAAAAAATCTTAACTGTTATTTATTATAATAAATAATAAGTTAAATAAATTGCGTTGTAAAGCGCCCTTGAGGGGGCGTAAGGGGTGCCATGTAGTTAATCCTATCATTTTTATTATCTATTAATACGATTCAATGAAAATTCCTTTCAAATGTGAATCTAATTTGTGGAGAAATTATAAAATTTACGAACCAAATGCGTTTTATTAGCCATAGATTCCTCTTTTCTCTTGCTACATGTAACTGAAAAGACTCAAATTTTAAATTTGCACTAAGAATGGAGGTCTGAAGACGAAGTAAGTTGTAACTATTAACTTAAAATGAAATATTTAATCTTTAGTTTTAGAAACTCTGTTCTAGCTCACAAACATTAACATTGCTATAACTTATCTGCAGCACATTCCATACATTATCCAGCGCGTGTTCGCATATCTCAAGCTCGGAGCACAACAAAGAAACAGTCTTCCGAACTTCGTTTATTTTTAAGTCTCAAAACGAAAACATTCCCAACCCGAACGAGTTTATAAACATCTCCCCAGTGTGTTCGGTAGCGGATTCCTTTGTTTTTGGTCAATGACATAACAGAACATTTAACATTGGAGCGGGCAACTTGAAAGGAAACACTCCATCTTGAATAATCTGCAATGTTTATTATTCGAAGTGTTCCGAGTACTCGTGTACATTGAAACCTCTCGCTTTATTTGCAAAATGGTGTTAAATAATTCATAGTACGAATTTACACTTATGACGATAAGACAATGTGGTTCTGCGTGGTTCACGATCATGCCGCGAAACTTCAAGTTTTTTGGGGCAAAACTTTTAAGGGAAATCTTATTATTTTAAATATTGTGTGGGAGACAATACCTGGGCATTTTTAAGGTTTGGGTTCTTGGGTTATTTCAAAGAGTCTTTTAGAATTATTTAGAACTAGCTTTTCCCCGCGGCTTCGCTCGCATGGTATTACGGGAAATTACCGTAGCGCTTGCACTTATCAATTATCTCCCCCCTCACCCCACCCACATCCCCTCCCGCATTCCATATATTCATTCCCTTACATTCAGTTTTAAAACATCTCGCCTACCACCTAAATTTCATAATGCTATAGCTCAAAGAAAAAAAGAATTACTTATCCAATTTTGTTCATTCGTTCGGAATTTATGCGCTTACAAACATTTCGGATGTTTATTTTTATTTAAATATTTGGAAGTTCGTTAATATAATAAAAAAATACTCTATTTATCATTCAGTCTTTATAATCGTTACGAATTATATTTTTAATATAGGAACTCTCATCTGACATTTATTCCAAGCTTGTCCAAAAAAAAACGAATTCTAATATTTGAATTTTCTGCAGTAGTAGCTGACCAGTAGACTGAGTACCTACCAGCATAGAGCCCAAAAATATATCAACATTGTTTCCATGGAAAAGATTTTTTTCTGACATTAGCAAAAACTCGCTTTTGTTAGCGACAGAAAACGTATAACAAATATAATATATTAATATTTATAATTTCATAACGCCAGAGCTTACCATCATATACAACCTCTAGTCTGCGCATATAATTTAGCTTTATATTGGTGAAAGAATTATTAAAGTCTTTATATTGTGTTATGCGTGAAAAGGTCATAAACAAACTCGAGCAGTTTCGCATTTATAATATTAGTATGGATGTGCAGACTTACCCAGGGAGAGAACATTATTCAAAACGTGATGCATTTACAAAATGTACCAAAATACCTTATAAATTTAAACATGACATCGATAGAAAAATCTAACTATATTAGAATGGTCGAACTTTGTTTTGACTTATGGCTTATTTCCCCATATAAGTTGGATCAAAATAAGTCATAATAGTTTCTTTAGCTATCATCTTTAGATAAAATGCATAAATTTTACATTCATAGAAACTTGGCAAACATTAATGTAATGAGGGAGTTTTAGAATATTTTATGGCCTGCCTTTATAGTTTCATTGTTTGGTTTACCTATTGCATTTTTGTATTAAGTATTTTGACTCCTAAAATCTTTTTGGAAAATATTTCTCTCAGCTCGATATGGACTCATAAAATGCGTGCTATCTCACTTTGCATTACGTTGAGACTTAATAGTACCCTTTACACGTAGAGTTCGGAGCGGGACGTGCCCCGCGCCACTTCAGGCCGCCGCGCAGAAAAGTCTCACAGTGAACTGCGCTGTGAACCGTTATCTTACTTTCGGTCTTTACTTTTCTGCGCGGCGGCCTGAAGTGGCGCGGGGCACGTCCCGCTCCGAACTCTGTGTGTAAAGGGTACTTATGTATGATTTAATTGTGTTAGAAAGAGAGAACGCAATGCTTTCAGGTTGCAAACAAAAGTTTACCATAGCAAATTTAATTAATAAATATTTTTTTATATAGAACGAAAAGAAAGTGAAGTGACCGTACCTATTATAATAATTTAATATGCTTTATAGATTCTTGTAATTTTACAAGTGTTAATTTTTGCAGTTATGCGATAAATAACATCGGTAGGCTAAATTGTTTGGAGCTAATGGTGAAAAAATGCCAAAATATTTCCCGAGCAATTAGCATTTTGAAAGTCCGCTTGAAAATACATTGCAAAATATCAGAGACTAGAAGAAAACTGTAAATAATTAATAAACAGGAAGTAAACGGTTATTTATCGATCTTTGAAACTTAGTAGACCTTCTCATGGGTGTAATAAGCATGTTGTCGTAGAAGAGTGTCAATGGTCGTATTATTATGATTCTAGTACACCAATTTCCTTTTGTCAAGTCAACTTAATTAATATTATAATTCCTTTGTTCGAATAAATTTTCTCTTCATGCAAAGTGAACCCTGTCTCCCGTTTTTAAAACCATAGTTTTTAGCTTTTTTGCACTTCGAATACTTTACGATATCCTCTTTCCTCTAAGGATATTTCCAAAGAGGTTAACTGAAAATAAGAAGGAAGATTTACCTGAAGATGCTGCGTGGGAGAGGTATACCTGGCCATTTTTAGAACCGGGCTATATCGAACAAAACATATTTTTAAGCGATAAATTGAAACTGTGGGAACAATTTTGCGGGTATAAATATTACATGGTCATTTGGTGGAGTTATTTTAATGCCCCTTTTGATGCATACAAGACTTTTTTTTGCACTGAGATTCTAAAATAAACTTGTAAATAAATTGTTTTTATGGTACTTAAATGTATTGTACTGTTGGTTGTTCAGTTGTGACCTTTTTAAACTTTCTTCGCATTTGCTTAGCGATGAAAGAAGCCTATAAAGAAACCTTATCAAGGGAGAAATTGAGGTTGGAAGCTATCAACCTATGAGACCGAACAATATTAGTTTAAAAGAATCCTATATTAACTCTTAGTTATATCTTAGAACTATATATTTTTTTATTATTAATCTCTTTGCACTCTCTGTGTGCGCACTACATTTTGTGTGTACACATATGCACAAAATCCTTACGTACTTTGTAGGATCGTTTCACTACAGAAATTTTTATTTTTTTATTTAATGTTGACGATTAAATTTTCTATGACGATTTAAAATGAGTAATTTTCGGTTTGCTGCCTAAACGAGATGTTCGTTTTTAATCATGGATTCGGCGGCGTTGACGTCACGCAGGGCAACGTCGGTGACAGCCGTCTTATCGGCGAATGGCGGCTTCTACGACATAATGATGTCGTAGCCAGTTGGAACCGTTTTGTGATTTTTAAATCAATAATTATGAATGCAATTATTAAAATTACTCATTTTTGGTATAATTGTCAGAATCAGAAAAGTAATTTTTTTTTTTAAATATTTCATGCATTTTTCGTTTGTAAAAATCCCGATCGGCCTACACAATATATGTGTGCAGATACAAAAATATAGCACTTGCACAAGTTTTGCAAATATTTTATCTTGGTAGGTACCTACCTACTTCATGTTTAGGGTAAGGGAGTATTTCACCATTCTCCTGATAGCTTATCCATACGATAACCAATAATAATAAATTAACAAATAAATGCTCGCTACGAATAAAAAAACTCGGCTAACTTATCCCATAGATAGCCACTATTCATAGGTTCAAGTACCGAATAGTTAATTCAGACTTTTAAATAAATAAATCTAAAATGTACGTCATGTATGGATAATCTATGAGGAGGAAGGTGAAATAAATATAAAGTAATGAGTAAATACTTACCTACCTGTGAAAAGCATGTTAAGTGATGAGTTAGTGAGAACCTACATTACAGTACCTATCTTCATAATAAGCGGTTAGGTAGGTATTCAAGGCAACTAATTAACTTAGTGAATCTACTAACTAGGGTATAAAATTACCATAGATAACACAGTATTTCAAAATACACCCAAGGTTACCGTGTTATCTTATTTTTATCTAGCCACAAGGAAAAATAACGTAAACATAACAAGTTATTAGTAGATACGCTATAAGACATCTATTTACATTTTACTACTTATGGCTGCCAATAAAGTAGCGTATAATTGAATATTTACTTCGATTCCAGTTTGAGAATGGCGGCTAGGAGATTGGATATGTAAACAATAAATTATCATACAGTCGAGACGGTGGAAACATTTATTATTTCTGCGAAAATAACTTGAAGACGCAAGTGCTGCTTGAGAGCATACATTTAGTTCGTTTACTTATTTATTTGATAGAACTTATGATGTACTTATTAATTCAGCTTCGCGCGAGTTCAACGCACGTTTCAATTGAAAAATATGGCTTATAATTTTACTATTCGACAAGTTGACATTTTAAAGTTTAATATATGATGGAAAAATACGACATTTTTGAAATGTGTTTGTAAACAGCTGTTCGCATTGGTTGAGTATTTAGTCGAGTAGCGAGTAGCTAAACGCGTCCGAATACCACAATTTTAGTAGAGTGGGTTAGTCGGCTCTTTAGTCGATTCAATCCATTTCGTTCTATTTTTTCGGCGAGTAGCGACTAGTGACCCCCACCACGCGTCCCTGCGTACTGACATGCGCAGACTCGTCGTTTTAGCAAGTTCATTTGTAGACGCGCGGAAAAGTCGTGGCATTGAAGCGAAGATTCCACTCTAAAATTATTTATTTATGCTGCCATTAATCTCTTTTGGTGTCCATAGTTTATTTATTTTCATCTTACTAATTTATTCTTCCACCTCTTCTAAGATTTCACCTCTTCTAGGCTTTACAACATGGTTAATTAGCGTATTTACTTTCCTTCCGCTGTCATTTTGCACCGGGCGGCGGGCACAAAACTACTCTACTAGAAAGTAATGCGAACGATTTTCGGCGATTCAAGTAGCAAGCGAGCAAGTTAGTCAAGAAGCGAGTATACACTCGTTACTTGATCGATCTCAACAAGCCATAAGTCCGCAAATAAATAGACGAACAGAAGGATTTTCATAAAACAGGTGCTAGGATATTTTTCAATGATTTTATTTGAACTAAAATTAAAATTCTGAATTTATTTATTAGATAATATAAAGATTTATAATGATGTATGATTATGATTTGAAATATGTCTTGTTTAATTCAATATTTCTTTTGAAAATTTAACAACTCTGCCAACGACCAATGGTATAACCTTTTTATAATATAAAATACATATTTTTAGAAATTTTAAAAGTTACTTTACTAGATATGAAATAATAATCTTTCGAAATCAATGCATGTTTTGCTTAAATAATTTAAAAAATTATTAATTATTACCAGTTTTTGTTTGGAGAATTTAATAAAACATCTATCTACCTATTAATACAACTATTAATAGAAAATTATTTGAATTACCATTTTCAAAAATATAACTGATTTGGTGAGAATTTGTACTATCCCGTGTAGATGAGACACGAATACCTCCAATTAGTCCATTTTAACGCCGAACCACCGGAAATTACTGAATCCTGTCCCTGCGCACCACTTCTCTTGTGATAATAGTACAAAACACTTTTCGCCTAGATATTATGCAGTAAGTAGCACCTCTATAACTATTCCATGATTTTTCAAGGGTCTGCGCTAGATCAGTGTAAAAATACAATACGAAACGTGATTACTGATTATTCTGAAACAGTAAATCATTCGTCAAGTCTAAATACATTGAAAATGTCCTCATTTCTTGAATGAAGATGAAGGAGTGAGGAGTAACTAATGGTTAATAATTGATCGATTTGTAACTGAAGGTAAATTACTCGTAACTACTCACAGCTCTGTAACCTTCACTACCGTGGGAAACCTAATTGGTCCAAAAGATATGGAGGTTATGTTGTTAGGAACTCTCTACAAGGTGGGAAATTAGGACTGGCGCAAAAACTCACTGTGATGTAATGTTAATGTAGCGGGCTGGGTTGATGGTGTCCACATAAGAATTCACATTCCACATAAAATATTCCAGACTGTGCACAGATTGTATGATCACCACAAATTATAATTTGAAGTCTTTGCGTAAACAGGTAATTTGCACTTCGAAAATACGAAAATAATAGAATTTCATAATAATACACTGCTTGTTTGTTGAAGGTTGCCACTGCACTAAATGGGTAGTGCACGGAATATTCTCAAAAATGTATTGCTTTGAATTCTGTTAATCGGTCGAGTGATCCAAGGCATAGAGTTTGCTCTACGGCATCGCTGGTTCAATCCTTTGCCAATTTGGGAGGCGGATATGAGTACCGACGCTCTAGGAACCAATTTTATTGGATAATCCCTTGCTACATGTTACCCCAAGTGGTTCTCTACGTTTGGTTTTTGATTTAGCAGGGTTCGTGGAAGGATTTTAGGTCTGGAGGGTCCTTTGCGGGGGGTTTTAGGTCTTCACTGTGGTTCGGGAGAGGCTGGTTTAGGGAGACTTTTTGACCTCTCCAGCAGGGCTCTCTCGATCCATCGCCTTACACTGCAGTAGGAGGGATGAATTCATACGTCCGTCCCTCCTGGACACACTGACTCAAGATACCTAAACCTTTTTCCTTCCCATAACTTCCTCTACTTCATTTCACACACATCCACACACGCACACACAAACACCCCTCTCCTTCAATAATTTACTAACTAACTTAATTTAGGTAAAATGTATAATTTATCACACAAAAACATGTTTATATATCACAGCGACATGTCATTGGTACCAATTATTATATTAAATTCCATATCTTTGTAACTTAGGCCCTGAGAGAATTCTTTTCCTTAGATCATGTTATCTTTGACAAATCATACTATTCCTAAAATTTGAGATGCCGGTGTCGCGTTGGATCATCCCTAATTTCTAAAATTAATTAATTAATCAGACGCATACATTTATTCAAAGTAACCCAGTGTCTGGTTCTCACTCAGGTGTCGCGGGTTCAATCATCTACTAGCTAAGTCCTCCGTCATTACACCTCCTACTTCCATTCCGCTCACATCTAACAATGGAAGTAGGTAGGAAGAGTTAAAATATTCATTTGTTTGTACGAAACGAATAGCTTATGTAATACAAATAATAATGGGTTGGAACCATGGAACTATGATTTATCCATACTCTTCGGTTGGAACATAGGAAGTTACACGAGATTAAGCCGAAAAAGTTTCGTACATTTCGCTAATGTGTTTTTTTTTACATTAGCCCCACACAGGAGGCCTTGAGGAAAATAATGATTGCCTATGTCATCTTCGGGGATGTTTTAGGAAGGAAGGAGAGGGTGTTGGGAATTTGGGGGTTAGTGGTCCAAGAGTGAATGAAGAATGAGAAATCCATCCCTTCCACTGCAGCAAGGCAATTCCACGAGAATCCTGCTGTAGAGGCCACAAAAAGTCTCCCGATCCGGCCTGCCATGCAGCTGTAGGCAGATGCATCCACCGTCAAGATCCGGACCCACCTCGTCCCTTGAACTCGGCCACCTCAACTAAGTTAGACGTACCTTTTGTAGAGTGTTGGTTATCCTATGAATGGTTCCCGGGGCGGCAGTACCCATACCTGCCTCCCAATAGTTAGAGACTAGAAATAGGAGTTTATTATGTTTTAAAATTGATTAGAAGATAAAGGGAAAATGAACACAGGATAAGCATAGGAGATGCTCTCGATACATTGCGTGTTAAAGCATTAATTTGTAATCGTACGCATTATTTCAACTCGATATTTCTGAAGGTCAGGTTGTCAGGTTAATCTGTAAGTATTACCTGATTGCACTAACTGCATTCTCTAGTCTTCTATAATCCAATAGAAAACTGCAGTTGCCTTTATATAACTTACTTAGTTCGAGTAGATGAATATTTAATATACATAATAATATCCGTTCTTCTTTGTTCCTGTTTGACGATCATCCATTGTCTTCTCACAATGTGTTGTTGATAGAAAAAGCAGTGGAAACTTCCTTAGTGGGGTCTGCTATTGCGTCAATACGAATCAATTAACATTCTTGTGGAAATTGTATCATTTATTATGGAAACTCACTATTTATTCAAGAACTATAGTTTATTTATTACACGCCCTAATGGGCTTTTACATCTTATTTTATAAGTTGTTTGTATTACTGTTATTGCAAATACTTAAAAAATAAAACAATAAAGAAAATATTATGTTTTTTATTGTAACTGTTACAATTTTCTCCTGACGAAGGAAGGGTACTTCCGAAACCGGTAGAGTGTTAATAAAATAAAAGTGGTCTACATCAAATTTTTGTATTTTTTTTATTGCAAATTATGGCGAGCCACAAAGTTAATGCTTTTACCAAATAAGAAAATATTATACAATGAAAAAACTGGTTGTCTGTAAAATCAGTTTACGATAATTTTACGTGATAACGTCATTTAATAACGATGGAGTGGAAGAGAGATAGATGCGTCACAAGCCGAACGCTTGTTCCGCGCTCTCGCTTGCGCGCTCGGCTCAGGCGGAACGTGACAATGAGTCGTGCTTTTTCGTGAGTGCAGCCGGCGTTTATCGATTTATAAGACGTTAACGGTGCTTAAGAAGTTTTCACTTCAAAAATGTTATAACAAAATGTATGGTTTATAATAAAGTAGGTTGGTATTTAAGTACCTGCTTACACATATTATTATTATTTCAGAAGAAATTTTGTTTTTGATTTATTACGTAAGAGAAAATCAGAAACATATTATATGAACGCGATGTCTACTATTATAAAATTATATTATAATTTGCGGCACTTTCCAGGGAGGCAGATTTAAAGAAAAATGTATTTTCACTACGTCAAAGATCGCAAATTTACTTTTTGTCTTCGTTTTAATTAAATGAAAAAAAATTGGTTGTCTGTAAACTCGGTTTACGGACGATAATTTTACGTCATAACGTCATAAGAAAACTTTTACATAGAACCGATCGTGCCTCTCTATCGCTTGTTCCGCAATCTCGCTTGCACGCTCGTCTCAGGCGGAACGTGACATCGTGACAATGAGTTATACTTTTTTGTGAGTGCTGCCGGCGTTCATCGATTTATAAGACGTTATCACGTCAATAAAAAGCTTTATACCTATACACAATTTATTTAATCAAAATAATCAGCATGTTTCGAAACCAATGGTTTCTTCGACAGAATAAAATAAAAATAATGTGTAAACAAAGTGATGTATATTTTACTTTATTCAGAAATGCGAGCAGTTCTAGTGCAAATTTTTGACGTATTGGGGGTTTGAATCATTTGACCATGACCATCAGTTGACCAGTCCACCTTTCGAATGGGCGCATGATACAAGTGACATCTCGCTATAATTAGAATATCGATGAAAATGCTTCCTTGTGTGTTCCGTTGGCTGTAGGTATCAGATTGGCACTTACGCAGAGAGTGTCTCTGCACTTTGTCCAGTGCGTGTTGTGCGTGGTGAGGAGTGCGGTGGGTCTTTGTTCGGGAAAGCACACGACAAAGACAAGCTATCACCATCGGCCAAAGGGGGGTCTTGGCAGGAGATCTATCACGGAGACAGTCGAGCCGAACGCACGCACTGGCACCAGGGCTGCGACCTGCCGTACATATTACAGTTATTATTATTTCAGGTCAAACTACTCAATTGCTAATACGTTCAAGAAATGCCTTTTTTAATTAATATATGTTCCCCTTTTATTGTGGGTCAAAGAATCATAAATTTGTTTATTGTTTTACCGCCGCCCCGGGAACCACTTATTGAATAACCAACATCTCTGCGGTAGGTCACCCCAAGTGGTTCGCTATGTTTGGTTACTTGGTGCCCGAGTTCATGATGTTTGCCCAGGTCTTGGCGGCGGACGTATCTGCCTACCAACTGCGTGGATCGGGAGAGACTGGTTGAGGGAGAATTTTTGATCTCTCCAGCACCAGGGGCGTAGCCAGAATTGAATTTAAGATAGAGCAGATATCTCCCTCATCCGGCTTCTCTTGATCTCGCCCCACTATCCTAGGCACTCCTGCTAAGTCAGCAAATGTAACGAAGTATTTGGGGTGACCTACTATGGCAGAGGTATTGTTATCCGATGAATGGTCCAACATGGGGCGAGGTATGTCCAAGTCTTCGTAGCCGATGGCCGCCAAGACTTGGACAAACCTCGCCCTCTGCGCCTCTCGCCTTCTGCGTAGCGTGCCGGACCGAGAGTGACTGGTTGAGGGAGTTCTTTTACAGCCAAAATCCCTCGAACCATCGCCTTGCATCGCAGTTGGAGGGATGGATTCATACGTCCGTCACTTCTGGAAACACTGATCCACGGAATCTTATCCACCCCTCATACCTATTTCCTTCCCAGAACTTACTCTCCTCCCTTTCCCTAAAAAAAAACCCTTCACACAGTGGCCCCAAAGATTTCGTATTTTTTAAATAGAAAATCTTACCTGGGTTAGATAGTTACCTAGAATTTTCAAAATATAACATATTCTACCAAATAAGAAAAAAATATATACAAAAATTAATTTCTTACAACATTGTGTCCCAGCCCTGGGTAGATGTTCCCTCCCAGAGGCGTGCTCCTGGCAGTGTTCCAACGCTCCTCTGCTTTGGCGAAGCTCAATTCTCTCGTTATTGCCTCATAAAATAAATCGCTACACGCAACCAAAACAATAGACGTACAATACACAAATTTCACCATGTTACTTCACACTTTTCACACTCACTCACCCGAGAGAAAGAGATCACAACATAATAATAAAAAAGAACAAACCAAAGAGGATATCTTTTCAAAGATATGCTCTACTTTTATTCCAAATTTAAAAACTTGGGTAGGAACACAAATGACTATTTACTTTCTCTTTCTACTTTTATTCCAAATTTAAAAGCTTGGTTAGGAATACAAAGGACATCCTTTGTAAAGATTTGCACTACCAACTATTTTTATTCCAAAATTAAAAGCTTTAGTACCAACCTAAAAATACGTAGGACATCTTTTGAACGTGCTTCCTCTAGGCAGGTACGTACTTTTATTCCAATTTTAAAAGCCTTAGTAGAAGCTACCTGCATTCTTTATTCTATGGTAGAACTATAGCGGACATATTACTTTGTATTGATTCTACTTTTATTCCAAATTTAAAAGCTTTGGTACCTACATAAAAACACAGTGACGGTTTGACCTACATAAAAAGACAGACGGCCTCCGTGGTCCCGAGGCAAGACTCTCGACTCACAATCCGAAGGTCGCGGGTTCGAACCCGGCGTGCGCAAATAAATTTTATTTGATTAATTTGCGTTATTTCACAATCTATTCATTTAAAATAATATATAGTATATTTGCGGCACGTTCCAGAGTGGAAGATACTATCAGTATCGCCCTGGTGTAAGACCACCATTCAGAATTGAAACGTTGCTTGAAATGGCTTTAGCCGTGTTTAGTGACCAGATCTGAATAGCCAGGTACTTCCCCACCTTCCTCTTCCCTATCTCCTTCCCCTCCCCACTACCTTCAGCCTCACAACATACCCCGATTGGGGATGCCATAGTCTCACTGGCTCCAGACGGGAGCAGTTGGGACTCTTGTGCGGTATTAACTGTAAAAAAAAAAAAAACAGTGAATATCTTTAGTTCACATTTTCATCGCCTACTTTTATTCCAAATTTAAAAGCTTTATATCAATTTGGTTAGATTTGCACTAACTAGGTACTAAGGTAGGTACTTTTATTCCAATTTTAAAATCTTCGGTAGGAACTAGGAACCCAGATTAAATTGACAGTTTTATAAAGCATTACCTCTAGCTGAAGGAAAAAGAAAGAGTTCATGTTTGCCAACTGTATAGATAAGTACGTCGAGCTGTGCTTATGAAGTTCTTCGATAAAAATGTTCTTTTCTCAGTTGGTGTACAATGTTTAGGTGCGTTGTAACTAACTGCATTGCAATAAATAATATTATCAATAACAAATGTTGACATTGCCTATAATGATAAAATTGCTACTTGCATTTTATGTTTGTAAATAAATATTTTTAAATCGTTTTCTAAAAACTATTTTACTTTTGTAACATTAATGAATTAATTAAAATAATATACAAAAACGAGCTTGTAATTACAGCATTACGATTTAAAATTTGTTTAACTCTTGCATAATTATTTTTAAATTTAGTACATACTTGTACAAACTTGCAAGCACATCTGCTGTTTGTGCAATATAATTATTTGTTATGTTAATTTATTATTGGATTCAAAGTGATTCATATAGGCATCTAATTAGATATGAGTCATAACTTCTAACCCCATTGTCATAACTGATAACGAGTTCGATATGAACTAACTACTATTATTTTAAACCGTATTTGGGCATAAAACACGTTTTAATGAGTTTTGCATGGTCTGGGTTCGTAAAACTTGATAAAGAAGGAAAGATAAGAATTTCAAATTTTTTTCCAGTTTGGACACTGTGATTCAGAGTTTTACTTTGTGCACCAGATTATTAGCGTTGTATAAAACTTACACTGCGTATAAAATTAATTAAAAAAAGTGATATTTTACTTTATGGATTTTTTTGTTCCTTTTTCCTACAAGGTATATGAAGAGGTGTGTTGTATTGCATTATGTGGTTTATTTTCTTCTTTTGTTACTTTTGTAGAGCGCTGTTGCCAAACGTAACAATGATTGTGTTTTGTAGATTTTTGTCCGTTTATATTTTACGAGCGCATATCGCATTGTCTGGTATCTTTCATTTACTAAATGTGTGTAGTAATTATTAATTAACAACTAAGGAAGGGTGTGGTAACATTATTTAAAAGTCAGGAAATATATTTGTCATTTTCAATTTATTCAACTTCTTTAAAAATATATAAATATCTTATATAATATCCGTATAAAATTATTCTTTGAAATATAAACATTTTAGAAAAATGTATTCCCTTTCAGGAATTTTACAAGGCATTGGTTACAGTTTTCTTTGTATGTTTCATTAAATATCAGATGCTGTTCAATGATTTATAATAAATAATGTAATAAAATTATGTATCTTTTTAAAAGTAAAAACAATATATTGCAAAAGGCATTTTGAAATAAATAAAAATAATAACATTTTTTTTGCAAAAGTACGTTATGATTAATGATCAAGACAACAATTTGGGTTATTACCTAAATCGTCCAATTAAAACAAAAAACAGTGATATAAATTTCGACTCGACAAAAATAAATAGTTTATTATAATATGTAGGTGTCTAGTTCAATTTCAAAGAGACATTGCTTCGGTTAGATTAACAATAATTGTCGATTGGGGGTTTAGTAAATCCTTAATATAATATGGCATCATCTATGTAATAATATTATACTTTTCAAGTGTTTGTTTATATAAAAGTAGCAAATTTCTGTGAAATCTTTCCTCCTTGCAAAATATTGCGGTAATATATACATCGTGCTGCAAATAAAATCACAAACACATCACATAACGTGGCAGTTGGTGAAAGGCACTAGAAAAGTCGGCAGGATTACTATAGCTTCAATTTAGGACAAGTTTCAGTTATACAGATTTCTGTTTAATTTCTATGCATTCTCTATTCGTAAAAAGGCCCTGGTTAGGAAATACATTCAAGAGTTGTCTCGGTAGCAAATTTTGTAATAGAAAGAAGCGTTTCTCATATAAAAATATTAATTACGAAATGTACAAATGTAAAACTACGACATACACTATCTTATAAAAAGGGTAAACATTATTAAAGTATTTCATTGTATACAATACATACAAAATAACATTAGAATCACAAGTGCTTTTTCATAAAAAATACTTTCCACAAACTTCGCATTGACTTTCATATCGTCTCCTTATCTCTCCCGAGAGGCCGAAGCCTCGCGAAGGCGAACAGTCTCACAGTCATATTATTACAATACAATAAGTTTGTTGTATCGACTGACACTGGCAATCACAATGCTGATTTAATAATCTCTACAATAGTCACTTTACAGCCACTCCAGTCCAGTCTAGGTCTAGCACAATACCACACAGAGGATAATGCATACATCGCTTCATCCCGCCTCAGCCGGCAGCCCAGTATTATTATAAAAATGAAATTCTTTCGAGAGCCTTGACTAGATGCGAAGTAAACGTACAAAATAACTTAAAACAATTCTCGAAACATCCACTCCACGTCCATACTTCAATTTGATAGAAAAGTCATCAACAACGTCACAGACTGGCTGTTTTGTTTGCTGAGCGGCAGAAGAGGCCGGAGGTATTAACAAGATGACTCGAAATGGCACGTCCCTTGGTAACCTTGCGAGACGAACAGAGACAACACGCTATTTCACAAGCCGCGAGAAAACTGGCAGCGGAATGTCGGCCGACTGTAAACACGGACAGTTTCGGGGAAAACTTTGGCCGTTTGAACAAAAACTACAAATTGGACCGGCCGCGGCTGACCTCGGAAAGTCAGTTTCCTTTATTTGCACAGCCATAGTCACGGCGGAAAACAAACAGGAGTGTTTTCGCAACGTTTCACCGCTGTCGAACATGGCGCAACCAAAACCGTGTGTTGTGAAATATCGTTGTTATCTCGGCCTCGGCCATCGGGAACTTTGTTCGACACGCAGCACATACATATTATTGCCTGTGACACCGTAACAATAAATTATCTATTCACAAAGTTGAGCACACTCGATCCACTTCGAGTCCTGATCCACTCGGTAGACGATCACAGCAGGCGGAGCCTCTTCCTCGTCCGAGGATCAGAAGGCGTTGTTGTTGGGCATGATGTGGCAGCCGCTCTGTACGTGCTCCATTACCTGCTCCTTCAGCAAACAGACGTGCTCTTTCAGCTTCATCACCACCGTACTCAGCTCCGTGTTCTCTCCTTTCAGCAGCTTCACTTTGTCCTCCAGTTTGGAGATCCTCTCCAGTTTTCTCCTGCGGCATTTGGAGGCGGCCACCCTGTTCCGTTGTCTCTTCCGCTCCAGCTTTATCTTCTCCTGGCACTCCATGTCGATGGGGGAGAGAGGCGGGGAGGAGCCGATGCTGGGAACCGTTTGTGGTTCGTCTTTGATCATGATGCCCGGGTCCCCGAACGAGTTACCCATGGGGTAGTGTTGGGACATGGGTAGGTGGTCCAGGTTGGTGTAGGTGGTGTTCCCTGGTAGGGCGGAGCCCCCCATGAGCTCCACGGGTTGCAGCGCACCCTGCGAGCTATCGCTGTGGTGCAGCTCGTTGAGGGCGTCCACGAACCCTCTGGCGTACATCTCCTGTTCCTCGGTGGGTTCCGGAGGAAACAGGATCTGTGTGGTGGGGGTGGGAGTAGCCATGCTGTTCTGGGCGATGATGAGTTTCTCCAGCTCGGGGGTGGCGAGCTTTAGCATGTTGATGTCGGGCGAAGACAGGACGGGGGCGCCAGACATGGCTCCGCCGAACTTTGGCCTCTTGAGCCCTTGGGCCCTGGCGTTGTTGAGGTCCAGGGTGAGGGTTCTCTTGAGGTGGCTGACGTTGTTTCCAAGTGGATGGTACGAATGCTCGTCATAGAAGGTGGTTTCCATCTTGAAAGGGGCAAGAGCGCTGTTGCGAACCATGTAGGTGGCTCTACCGCGGTCGCTACGTACGCAATAAACTTTGCAGAAAGGCGACTCCTCGCACTGCGGAGTGTTCAACTCCCGAACTGTCAAAAGACAACTGTCGACCCTACTTGGGTTGTGTCGGGGATGAAAATAACAACACTGGTGACTCACTGACACACCACTAGATCAATAGGCGACAAGGTCCGTGATAAGAAAGGCACACGCACAACTGACGACCGAACGCTACCAAGTCAAATTTACTTCTGTCGAATACGCCTGTTGTAACACACTTTATATCTCGTGACTCACAGAGTCTATTCATAGAAATGAGCTCACTTCCCCGTACTTTGATTGGCCGAAAGTGACGACATTCGCCGGTCGAGTTTGCAATGCGCTCCTGTGATTGGACGGAAAAAGTTGTACGAACTGTCGGGAGAAGGGGTGTTTATGATAATTCGTGCACCGCGGCTATGTTCACTTCGCTGAGCCGCGGCCAACTTAATTTATTTTTCAGAGGAGGCGAACCCATTATTTCGTACAATCTTTCATTTCGCGAGAAGATTACGATCGAATAGCTTATTTTTCTAGAAAAAAACAAACTTGATAACTTGTCAGAGAATATTTCTTAGGAAAATAAAACAAGATTTGCAGGTATGTACATCGTTTTGACAGAAGTTATAACATACACAAAAATAATAAAATATAATAACTTACTTATTTCCGCATTTAAAAGAAAGAGTGTTATGGGGATATTACGTTAAAATTGTAAAAATCCCAAAATATTAAAAAAACGCTGATATTTTGTCTAACCATTTTTCGTATAGGTACGTACCTACATATCTATGTTTTCATTTCAACTTTTTTCACGGCCTAAAAAATCTAGCACGATACTTACTGGAATTAAAAAGTATATTTTTGAAACAAAATATAAAAATTATTTTCTTAGCAGACATTTCATATCTTCATTGATTTTGAAATTATAAGAAAGAAATTTGTTCAATAATTGTGTTTCTAAACACGAATATAATATGCAGATTCTGGATCAACAGAAATGAGAACTAAATAGTTTTTAATTAAACTCAGTTCCGTTGAGGATATCCATGTCCTAACCGTTCTAAATAAAATAAACAAGAAATTTATAAAAAAAGTTGAGATTTTATCAGGTTTTTCGAGTTTCTAATAAATTTCCACGAATAACAAAGTTAAGTACCTACTCCTATCTGAAGACTGAGTAGGTACCTACCTAAAAACATTTCACGTGTACCTGCCCGCCATTTTAGTTTACGGTAGATGTCTACTTTTATCGAAAAAGGTTTGAGTCTCCGGTGCCGATAAAATAAAATTGACATAATGGTAAGGTTCTGTGGAAAGTCGAATTTTTATACAAAACATATTTCGTCACTTCATTTGGACGGGGTTCTAACTTCACTTCATCTTGTTCTGAGATATGAGGTGTCAAAGTTTGCAAAGACGATTTCTCATAATCTATTTACCAATTTCCAATTATGACGTTGAAAATTGTTTAACGTATTTTAATTTAACGTATTTTAAAGGAAAGTATTTAAATAGGACGTATATTTACCCTATAAGAACATACCTAATCATGCAAATAGAACCCTGTGCAACCAGCTAAGGCATAATAATTCATTGCACAAGGTTCTAATTACATTTCCCTATTGCAATTCCAAGTTAGGGCCAGGTCCTATTTAAATATTTTCCATTAAAATATGATAAACTAAAATACTTTAACTAAAATTGTTAAATAGATTACGAAAATTCGTCTTTGGAAACTTAGAAACCTTAGAAAATGATAAGACGTAGTTAGAACCCTATCCAAATGAAGTGACGAACCATAATGTGCCTCTTATTTAAGATCAACCGTCAGATACAAGAAAAATAGAGAGTGTAAGTGTAGTTAGAACCTTGTCAAATGAATTATTATTGAAAATACTTGATGTTAGAACTTTGTCATACTTATATCTACGAAAATACAACACGGATGGTTCTGAAAATCAGTTTGGGTATAGAAATCAGCAAAAGAAATGCTTTGGCATTCAAAGGTCAGTTTTGAAAAAAAATGTCAGTTAGAACCCTATCCAAATGAGGTGACGATTTCTAGCAAAATAAGATCTAAAATTTTGTGTACCACCTATTAGATACGTGTTTAAAGGAACACCTTTCCATTATTCAACAAAGACTTTTAATATTACGTGCTAATGTTTTTGTGAATATTGTAACTAACTAACTAACTAACTAACCATCACGCCGTTTCCCCGCAGGGGTAGGCAGAGAGGACGGACCGCCAAACAACTCGATCTTGGCACACACTCCTTGCTTCGTTCACATTCATACATCGTCTCATACATGCTCTTCTGTTATTCTGACTCTTGACATCGCCCGACTCAAGTATCTGATTCACTTGGTCGTGCCATGTCTTCCTCGGGCGTCCCCGACTTCGTCTACCATTCACATTTGCGTCATATATTCTCCTTACACTCCTTTCCTCATTCATTCGCTCTACATGCCCAAACCATCTGAGCGTCCCTTTCTTAATCTTATTCATTACGCTTACATCAGCCTTGCATTCTTTGCGGATCTCCACATTTCTCACACGATCATACATAGTTTTACCACACATACGTCTCAGGGATCTCAGTTAAATACAATGGCATTATTAATTATTTGTAACCTAGGCTGAAAATTATGATAATATAGCCATTCATTGATATAGTAGTAAGCATGGCCGATAAATATTATAGGGTCTGATTAGGTCACTTTGGA
Source organism: Glyphotaelius pellucidus (assembly GCA_936435175.1). NCBI lineage: Eukaryota > Metazoa > Arthropoda > Insecta > Trichoptera > Limnephilidae > Glyphotaelius > Glyphotaelius pellucidus. Next base: position 3,087,700 of record OW386553.1, on the reverse strand, counting down.
CCGTTTTTCTTGGGTCTATAAACAGGTGTGAGAATTAAGTAAGTACTAAAAGCTGGTTCACATTGAGCTATAAATCTGCGAGCAGATATCTGTTGATTCGCGAGCGCTTATCTTTTGTCCTTTCACACGAGGCTATCAAATATTTCTTCCTGTGGTAGGAGAGGGTGTCAGTCGAATTAGGAAGCGGCAACGGAATGCATATTTTTTGTAGGTACTGAAATCTGTCAACTTGACATCTGTCATCCACGGGTCTAGGCAGCTCCGTAATTACAATGACCCCCTCTCCTGTTTTAGTCGGAGAAGGGGAGAGTTGAAGCTGATTCACATTGAGCTATCAAATATAAAAGATCATAGCACGCCAAATAACGCTCTCCATACAATCCCTTCAGACCGTTCACACGAAAGCGTTTTTAAGCGCAGATCAATCATAGACAATACACATCTTAGACGTAACCGCTCCAGATGCGATATCCCAGAATATAAGTATATATCCCCCCCTTAAGGTGTGACGTAATTTATGGATGGCCCGTAATTGTTTAATGAACTTTATTACTATGTCCTTTTTCTCTTGGTAAATTTTATTGGATGGATCGTGCTTTCCTCTCATATCGGCTTTAGAAACATTATTTCCTAAAATTTTACTGCATGCATGCCTGTTAGTCATTTGCCCGAAGAGTTTTCAGAAGAAATTGCTGACAGACTTGAATCTTACTGTTGTTCCAATTTTTTTTAATATCTCTAGGAAGCTGCTGGCCATGTCCCAATAAAACTCATGTATATTATTAAGGGGATCTTCCTCACTGAAGTGAATGGCACAATTATTGCCACATTTTTAATTTTGGCACGGATTTGGATAAACCCTTTTGTGCTGCACAGTACATTTATCTCCTCTCTTCTAATTTGGATTTCCTTAACCCAGCACTTCCAACAGATAGATGTGGATCACTAACACTGCCAATAAGTTAGGGGGTTCTGGAATATCCATTGAATCAATTTAGCTGTCAGGGTAATCTCTTAGACCGACAGTACGCCGCCTTAGTTCTTATTTATCCAATAGACCATTTTCGTTTTTGTTCAATCTCCACCTTAAAATTAAAAATAAAGTATTGAAAAAGATAGTATCAATAACTAAGAATTATTTAAACTAATGAGACCTTTACCTTAACAGAAATAGCTCTATCTTAAACACCTTTCATAACGTTTCATTGACATAATGAAAGAAAACCTTCTCCTCCTTTAAAATTTTTTCAATGGTCTATTGGACAAATACGAACCAAGGCGGCAAGTAGTCTAAGGTGTTGTAGGTGACTTTCCTGAAGCCATGTCTAATTTTGAAATAATTTTCGGTGAACCTGAAGAGGGATTGGCTGTTGAGCTTTTGATAAATACACTCAAAAGAGTCCTCTTCAAAGTGATTTATTTGCCTGTGCAAATCAATATGTGTGTTATGATGTACAGGCAAATCACTTTAAAAAGGACACTCTTGAGTGTATTTATCAAAAGCTTTTCGAACTATTTTGTAACACCCACCCGTGGTCCTCTCTTACCACAAAGCACAAAGATACTGGGTGCGTAACATTTAAATTTTTAAAACCCAATTCAATTTTACAGTGTATTTTTGCTTCAGTCTTCCTACTGCAAAATAATATTATTAAATAAAATCCGTATACCACTACACAAGCAAGGGTCTCTATAATTATTTACCTGAATGTAAAAAAAACATTAAAAAAGCCAAGACTCAATCCAATCTGTATATTTCCTACCGTCAAGGGTTTAAGTCTTGACTACAACATTAATATTATTTCATTAGTATTTATCAGGGTTGTTACAGATGCAAAAATGTTGACATCTGAATATTCCGCATTTGCGGATGCGGATATCCGTAACACCCCTGGATGTATCGCAATTTTTGTTCTAACGATCAATAAAACACGGAATTTTAACAAAACATTGTTTATTCTTATAAAAAATACTTACAAAATAACCGCAATTTTCACGTGAATTACGAATTCGAACAAGACTGCTTAATTAACCGTTTGATTGCCGATCGTCGACTTTCGTCGATTCGTGTTTTAACGAAGATTGCCGATCGTCGATTTCCGTCGATTGCGTCAGTCGTGCTCTGATTCGCGCGTACGTCGGGTGTGGTGCTGCGGCGATGGTAAATATTATTCTAATATTATCTTAATAGTTGTAAGATCGTAGTAAACCGTTTAAATTTCAGATTCATTTATTATTTTTTTTAAAGAATTTATGGGGTTTTAAAAAAATATATAGTTTCATAAAAAATGATGTTTTTTTGGCATTTTACAAGAAACTGTATGCATTTTTTGGCACTCAAACGGTTAAAATAAAATAAAATAAATAAGTAATTTTCCCTTTCCCCGCACATTAATTACTTTAAATTTGCCATTTGTGGTACCTACTTAGATCAATATTAAATATTATATATTGTGTTTTGTGTATGGCCTAGTTGGTAATTACAAAAAAAAAATTCAAATATTCATTTTTGAAAACGATTCGTTAGAAAAAATATTTCAATAATTTCGGTTCACGGAATAATAACAATAACAAATAATTTTAGAAGAGATGCGAGACATCTCTCATTGAAGAGTAAAACTAAGTTAGCTTTGTGATTAATTTGAAGCGCGGGAACTGTTGAAATAATTCCAATAAATGTTTTAAAATATCTTTTCAACTTTGGCCACAGTTAGCAAATTGGCTACAATATGGCCAAAAACACCCCAGTGGATAAATTATGCACCCGAAAAACATTACCTGTTGGTAACAAATTTTGCAAATCGGTCAAAAGTATATAAGTGTTCAAAAACTGTACATGTTTAATAAAATAAATGTAAAATTCATTTAAATATTAAAATTTTGACAAAAAATTATTTATTGAGCAGCCATTCAAAATACCGCATAAGTAATGTCCATTACAAATTCTTTTGAACAAGATTAAATTAATTTTCTTTGTTTGTTAATTTTTAATTTAACTCATATCAAAATGATAGAAAATTCCAAAGCATCCTTTTTAACCTTATCAAAAATTATTTATGTATGTAGAGAAGCATGATGTTGGCGTGTCTGTGGGCCCGAAGTGAGCACAATTTTCCCTTACTTGGATGAGGTTGATAAAGCATTTTCAAATCAGATTGAACAGATAATCATTATCATTGGCCTTTCTAGGGCGTAGGGGTCAAAAGGACTTAAAAAATGTAAATTGGCGACAACAGTTTTCTTTCAAATCAGTACAGATCACATTTGTAATCATTATCTTAGTTACTGCATAAATGCCAGTAATTAATTAATCGTTCATTTCGTAGAATTGGCAATACATAATATATTTCTTATGTTTTTTCCCTGATATTTGTGTTCCAAGCAATTTGTGGATGCAGCCAGCCGCCATTTAATTTCTTCAAAATTGCGAGTGGTTCTAGCCTTTTGGCAGTGACCCTGCACGTCCCTCCCTGATTGCTTTGAGGACTATCATACCAATTATTTTTTTTAGTTATTAGTATATATGTATGTAAAAAACAAAAAATATTAATGTTCGATTTAAGAATATTATGTTTTTTTGTAACTTTATGAATAAAAATGAGAAAAAAACTTACGAAAAAAGAGAAGGTTATATTTGTATCCCTTATTTACACATATTTTAGTATTTTTTATTTTTATGTTTTTCTTTACCTTAATCTATTATGTAAACACATTTAAAGAAATTAATTCATTTGAATTTATAGTTCAAAAGTTACAATAGATTTAGCACATTAATGCAGGTTTTCAATTTTTGGTAAAAGATTAATTCAGTAGTGAAGGTCAATTTTTTAGCTCATTAATTCTGTGGCCAATGGGTTAAAATAATGCTTCAGACATCTAAGCACATTCCTGAGTATGTAATAAACTTTAAAAACCTGTGAATTGTTATATTGTGGCTCCAGTTGCAATAACTATAAATAAGTCTGATTTGCTAAAAATTTTGCTTTATAGAAATATGAAGTGTGTTGCAAGTTTACTTCAGAAACTTGGAAAAAGGAATTCGAGTTAAAACCATTACAGGTTAAAAATATGTGTTCGTGTAATATTAATTCCGATTGTTATGGAAATGTAATTATACACAGAATTAATAAATCGAAATTTGAAAATTATTAAAAGCCCTGTGATTGATTGGCGGGTTCTAATAGAACTAATTCAGAGTTATTTATTTTTTAAATGGTTTAAAGCTTTCTGAAAATGGGCATCCTTCTTTTTAGCGACCCAATCCTTTCTAACCTAAATTTTTTTCTGTTTCTAACATGATGTATGAGAATTCGAAGACGGTCACTGTCATTTGGATAAAATTAAAGAACTGCTATTAATTGGTCCACCACTCAACAATGAAACTGAACAAAAGCACGTGGAGGATTGTTTCTCTCAAGCCAACTTCTACTCCAACACTATATTTAGAGCCCTTTTATCTTTATTGACAAAATTGCATAAATTTGACAGCAAAAAATCGTTTTTGACAGGAAGCCATCTTACCGCAAATAAACTTACAGATGTATCGGTCGCTGTGACTACTTGTCCAGTTGTTTAGACATCTCTGAAAAATCTAAATTTGGGTTGAGTACGCAGTTAAATGTACCCTCTGTCTGATCTTCACAATACTCAAGATTACCAAAAAAAAAACCAAATCAACTATAATGCAGAAAAACTTGTAATGAATTAAAAAAAATGTTGATGTTTTCTGGATCTTTAGAAGGATATTTCAAAATGTTGTACTAATGTAATGAACCTTTATGCCTTCCGATATTATTTTATAGCATACTAACTGGTGCCCTGCATGCGTTGCAATGCAAAGAAATAAATTGTTTCTCCCCGCATTTCCTTTCCCTCCCTAGCCATCCCTCCCGGTAACCCAACCTCCTTCATTAACCTTCCGCTCATGCCTTCCCTCCCTGCTGCTAAAATATATGAAAGACACATTTTCATTTATACAAATTTCATAACGCCAGAGCTTACAATTATATATAGCCTATAACCAGAACAAATCACCAAAGTTTCATCGCAATCGGATGAACAGTATGGCAGCGCATAACATACAAACAAACAAAAACTGATTTTTAAATATAAGATTTAATAGGTAAAACCGACATGGGTAAATAATATTAGATTTATGGTGAGCATTCGAATATTGCTTTCCTCATATTTTAAAACTTAGTATTTGGAGACGCCTGACAAATAAACTGGACAATCAATGCACTTTTGAGCAACTCACCAAAAATTTAATCCTAAATTTTAGTTAAGAGTGTAAAGTCAACCTGAGTAGTTTTTATAATACAAAGAATAAGTTAAATAATAAGAATAAGCTTTTATAATACATATATATTTAATATTCATAAACTGATTATGATTACAAAAAATATATAATGTATAGTTTGACATCCGGTTAGGTATTTTAATTCAATATAACAGAAATTATCGCAAGTCACACAATGTCATAAAGATAAGGCAATTTCATGATAATTTTAGCCAGACATAATTCCTTCCTCATCACTTTAAGACAGCATGTTAAATTTCTTTGTATGAAATTATTTCATTCAGTCAAGAACATTGAATCTTATTCAACATGATATAGTAATATGTAAGAACGCGAATACAAAAGCAATTCATTTTGATATTGTTAAACCTTTCATAATGCATGTATGATTTGCAACTTTAAAAAATATTTGATTACAATATGTAGAGGTTGTCGTATAGTTGTTGTATCACCCAATTGCTTTTTTTTAACACTGTTAAAATTTTGATCGGATACTCAAAGCTTAACCTCTGGTGTGCCGGCGTAGCCTTGAAGTTACGCACAATTTGAATATGCCATATGCCGGCGTAGTTATATGGCTACGGTATCCAGCTTTACACTTTCATAGGTATTCTTAAATCAAATCTGCTACACAGTAACTTTATAAAATGAATTGTCAATGTTTTAGAAACCTGATGAGCCTAACCCTAAAATGAGTTTTGCAACTCATCAGGATTGCTCTAGCAAAAAATAAACACAAATTGGATCATAAATAATTATTGACACCATTGTCTCTGCTTATTGAAAATATTTTATTTGTTCTTATGTGTAAGAGGGTCCTTATGGATAAAAAAACATTAAATAACATTCATTTTAAAACGTAGTCATAGCCATAAAATGGAGTGAAATCAATACAAAAAGTTTTGTTTGTTCGGTCCCAAGGACTCAATTAAAAAATTTCCTAGTTTATCCCACATATAAAATTTTACTGTATAATTAGAGAATTTTTTCTGCTCCCCTGGAAAAAACTTATAATGGAATTTCACTGTACACAATACTTTCTACATACAAAACAGCTTAAAAATGACAAATACTCCTACTAAATCATGTATAAAAATCAATATTGGCGAATTAATAAAGAATTTTCAATGGTGTCAGCTCGAATATTTGTAAGAGGTCTCATGCTTATGTATGATTGGTAGTGCCAACTACTAAAGGTTAAATATCTCTTATTTACATTAAAACAATCAGAACTTGATTTAGAAAAAACCATCATCATGAATGCGTTAAAACTTTTGTACATCACACATTGAATTAACAAAAAAACTGCACTTTGAGGACGGTAATAATCCCCTTTGCCACGAAAGCGTTCGTTTTGAGAGTTTGTTCCTGTTCTATTCGTTTGAGTGTGGAATCACTTGACGGTGACAGAAACGATCCGAACATCGTCGTACGGTTTGTCTGTTTTGGGATTGGTTTTCACGTTGCTGATGTTCTGGACTATCTCCATTCCCTTCACCACGCGGCCAAACACCGTATGCTTGTTGTCTAGCCAGGGCTGGAAACAGATGATAAAACAGTTACAGAATGGTACAAGACACTTCACAGTTAAACAATTTCTAAACATATATATATTATTAATAATATAAATAAATATGCCATAATTTATGTAGTTTTTGGCTATAGTGAGCCAAAGGCGCAAATTCTCCCGGGTTTAAAAATATTTAACAGAAAAATCCAGAGAGGAAACTGGGGAATACATTACAGACAAAATGCTGCCTGGTTTCCTCAAGATTCAATAAGATCGAAGTTATAAATCGCAAAAAATTGAAATACAGTGTACAAGTGTTTCATAAAAAAATTATCAAAATTTTATATATTTTTCTGAAATTGCTGTCGGAAACTTTGATTTCACGAAGATGCACATTTAAAATTTTTTATGGTTAAATTCTAAATTTGAATATAAAGCGTGAACTTTTCTCTTTCAAACACCGTTTAGAATATATTTCTCACCATGACAGTAAGAGAGATACAATGACTTATATGAGACCTATGTGAGCTGTGACAAATTTGGTCTCCTGTGATTAAACGGGTTGAAAGTTGGTAAACTTTAAAACCATTTATTATTAAGGCCTCTTGTAATGAAGATCTTATTAGCCTCAAAGGGTTAAGATGTTCATTATAAGTCATTACGAGAAAATACTTATTAGAACATTAGTATATAAGTAACATGAAAAATCACGTTAAACTCAAACCGCCTTACTCATAATCGCAGAATAAGATAATGCCACGGTAATACGAACAGGTTAGGTGAAATCTGTGTGACAATTTCACCTAACTCGTTGGTATTACCGTGGTATTATCTTATTCTGCGATTATGAGTAAGGCGGAAAGAGGTTATGTAAGATTCACTTGATATGGAAATAATAATAATAAGGTTTTATTCAGCATGCTTGTGTGTGTGATACATTACCCACCATGTTAAAGTGAAGTATAATAGGTATAAATATTCATAATATACAAACACAAATTTTCAAAAAATAAAATAAAAAGGTGTTACATAACACAGTACCAGTCAAAACCTAGCCAAACAAGGCTAAATTTTATAATATATTAGGTACATATTAAATGGGATACTTTAACACAATATTAATATATGTTTGTATGTTTAGCAAAACATAACTCAAGGCAAACATAACAAAGTCAATGGGTGTGGCGGCTTCATACCTAAATAGCTTCCCATTATAATTAACATTGTGTTTTTATGGACCAGCTAGTAGGACTTGATTAGTAATTGGCCTTGAGCTCATATTACTATGGCTAAATGACCCTCACCTATTTAATAATTACTTGTCAGAATATGTACATACTTAAAAAAAATCATAACTTTTCAGTAAGAAAAGATTTTAGTGCTTTAGAGTCAGAGATTTTAGTGTTTAAAACTATGTAATATTTATTTGATGACTTTTAATTTCTAATATTTTTGACGGTCCATGTTAAATGCCGATTCTCGACCCATTTCAGCTTTTGATCAAATTGTCATCAGTTGTCAAGCATAAAAGCCATGTTGCTTTACTTTTTACCTGTTCACATTTTGATCAAAGGCTAAAACGGACTGAGAATCGGAACCATTCAAAATTCGAAAATTCAAAATGGTCATGATCAACAAATTTAATGTAATAGAGTTTGAAGCAATCCAACTAAAATTGGAATAATTTTGAAACAAAAAAATTTACAATATTGCTTTACATTTCCTAATCTTAATTCTGTACAACCAATTTAACTTGTTAGCGATTTTTAACTTTTAAAAAATTAGTTTGCATAAAAGTGTTTTCAAAATAGGAAAATTTACATATTTTGTGCTTAGAAGCATCGAATCCCTGCTTACTCTTTATAAAGTAGCAGATGAGGTGGCTTGGACAGTAAGGATGCCAAAATACCGACTTCTACATAAAATACTAGTGTTAATTCCAGAGTAAAGACATCCAGTTGTTCGCCCATAACAAAGCTGGGAAAAGCTACTCTAGAGACTGTGTGAGTTGGAAGAAGAAGTTGGCCTTAAAATGGTTGAAGACTGCTGATAAATCTTATCAAAACAAATTACAAGACTTGACCCTGATACAAATAGAACAAGGGAAAGTAGGTAATGAAATGAAATATATTTTAAAAGGGTGCATACCGTTGGTGCAAGCGTGATGAAGAACTGGCTCCCATTGGTGTTCGCCCCCGCGTTGGCCATGCTCAGCGTGTATGGCCGATCGTGTTTCAGCGCTGGTCGGAATTCATCTTCAAACTCCCCGCCCCATATGCTTTCACCTCCTGTGCCGGTGCCTGGAATTTCAGAATCGTAACGATAAGTTATGTTGAAAAAATGAACACAAAAATTAACTATAACAGACGTAACATACAAACGTATTTATTTATATGAGCTACAAGATGACATGCTTTTGAATACTTCAGTCTTAGGATTTTGCCTTTTTAAATGCGTAGTGCTTTGATGCTAGCTTTTTATTTTGATCATCAACGATGATGCCAAAATAATAAAATCATTGGACTTCTTTCCCATTACTACGCCAATGATCAGCAAATCGATTTCTACTGGGCCCCTAATGAGGGAGAAATTAAAAGTTGTCACTGTTAAATGCATCGCTGCCATAACTGGATAAAAATTGAATAATGTATACATATACAAACCGAGACTAAATACATCTAAAACAGAATTTGTATACAGTACCATCTGTGTTAGAAATTCTGGACAGCAACAAAAAAGCGCCAGTCAATATAAGACAAATCTCCTCTCATTACTTTTGGCTGTAACATCTTCCCTAAGAATAGATTCCTATGAAATAAAATCGTTATTAAAGTAAATTTGACTCCAGTGGTTTTGTAATTAGCTAAATCGGTTAACGTATTGCTTATTATGGACTTCAGTGTTTCATCCACTAAAGTAAGGAAATAGACAAATTTTCTGCATGTTCAACTCAAAAGCATCAAAAAGTGGACTTACGTGGTTTATCCTTAAAGGTATAGCACTATTGAGCTTTTTTTTTATATAAATACATATTATTACATTTATTTGAGTTCTCTCGAATTTAAACTCTTTTACTATATAAATTTTTTAAAGAATAATTTTTACAAAAAAATAATTATGTACTAACTAAAGGTACATGTCGCACCTGAGGGATAACAGTGGCACAAAAATGCATTTTTGAGTTAAGTATCCAGAAATGTTCCTCGATATCTATTCCATCTTTCATAAAAAAGGCACAAATTAAAAAAAATGTTATTGTGGCCTTAAAAGCAAAAATGCCGTTGTTATATATTAATGTTTTACTCGAATTCAAGCAAAATTAGTGGAACGATAATCATTGTAACACTGTTATAATATTAAACCTGATAAATATTAATATACTGCTTTTCAACCTTTGTGAAATAATGTAATTTATTGGTTAAAAAACTGATTCAATACACTCAAGCGAAATATTCAAACTGCTCTCCTGAAAAAAGTAGTTTTTTGAGTTGTGCCATTGTTATCCCCCGGGTGCGATGAATGCACATGAGAAAAAATGATAATCAGTTAAGTACAAATAAAAAATCACCTCTCACAACCTCAAAAATGATTTTATGTTTGGCAATATACTGTGAACTGAGCAACTTTACTTTGACAAATGTTGGTGGACGGTGAGCAGCCGGCGTGGGTTAAGTCTACCGAATAACTGCCAAACGAACTCAGAGCACCCTTAGGGCGACAAATCTCCTTCCCTTATCTGCGCAGAATACCTAAACCCCCGCCCTTGACTAAAATTTGTTTACTGAAATATGCTTTGCATTAACTTCAGGTGGGATTTTGTCCCAATTAAATGGAATGGTGTCCCAGATAACTAAGTAAATTAGAATTAGTTTCTTTTATTGTTATCTGTTCCTTGGGTTTTGTCCCAAACAAAATGGTTGTCCCGATAAACCGGTGCACCAATTAAGAGGAATAGACTGTACATGGAAAGAGATTATAAATATTTTCTGTGATAAGTTTAACACTTACCCCCTTTCTAATAAATGTGTTTTAAATTTTACACAGCTGGTAAACAACCATTTACCCCACATTGTTGTTTAAAATTTAAAAGATGTTTATTAGTAAGACTCTTACTGTCTTACTCACGATGAATCCCTATTACGACGTAATAACGACGCATTGGCTATCCAGGGATGGGGGGCTATACTGCTCAGATTAAAAATCTTTACTCACGAACCAAAATGGAACCAATATAGCGCGACTGCTGGATTATGGGTTATGATTTTTTTACGGTAGCAACACTCTGCTTCAAACCTGACAAAACGCGGTATTTTGCGGCATGTTACCAACTTCACGTTTATTCATATGTCAAAATATTATTCGACAAGACTGCTTTGTGTTTAGTGTTTATCATTTTTTCAAAGATCTAAGAATGGAGAACGTAGGAAATAATAATCCGGATGTGGGAATAAAAAAGCGTAGGCGTAATAAGAATTGGGGTGACGTTGAAAAGGTTTGTTAACTTTTTATCTTGGCTGTAATGTGTTGTTTATTTGTTTGAAATTGAAATAGTGTGTAATTATTGTTTTCCTTGAAGGCCTTATTGAAGGAGTGTGTGGCGGAGCATGTTAAGAGTATCGAAAACAAGAGTTCCGATACCAACACTCTGGTTGCCAAGAGGGAAGCTTGGAAGGTTGTTTTAATTAAGTAAGTATGCCTCCATAATATATACGCATTGTTAACTTTTCTACAGATGTTTATCGTTTCGAAGCTTTATATATCCATTTTCAATGAAAAAATGATCATATTATAAAATTAATATTAGATTAAGGTACAGGTAGGTATACCACATAATGAAAAGCACACTATTTTTCAGATTTAACACCCTTAATGACAATACAAGAGATCTTGGCCAACTGCAATCGCAGTGGAAAATGTTAAAATTAGCATGCAAGGCTAATTTAAGTCTATACAGGAGGGAGCTGATGGCAACAGGTGGAGGGCCCCAACCACCAAGTCCTTCACAGGATACTTATTCGATGGTAGATATGTTGCCAAACGAGTTCGCAATTGACCGAAATCTTGACGACAGCGATTCGACGTTCAGAACAAAGGTAAATATCTTTTTTTTAGCATTAGCTTTTTCAAAAGATAAGTTGATAGTAATATTATTGAAATATTGATGGCTCTATCTATATTTAAACTTGTGTAAAGAAAGAATAAAAGTTTGCTTCAAGTGTGCGAGTTATATTGGTAATGCTGTTTTATTATTACAGATGAATCCTACACAAACGCCACATTCCACACTGCCACACTCACCCACACTCAAGAGGAAGTTATCTTTTGAGGTACTATACTTAAACCTACTTAAATGATTATTGTTTCGAGTGTTAATTATTTGCAATATTTAAAGCAGTAACTTTTCTGATAGACATAATCTTTTGTTTATATCAACAGAAAACAGAGTCATTACTGAAAACCACTGCTTCGGAGCGAGAAGTTTCGGTTAAGAAGTTTCAGACCGATGTACGTTTGCTTTACTGTCCCTTAAAATATGCTCAAATAGTCTTATTTTCCTAGGAATTCCATGTTGATACAAATAATATATTTTCAGAATTCCAGCGAAGCTGATATACCACCGCCGCCATTATCCCCACCACCACCCTCCACCCACCGCGTCCCGCTGCACACTTGCCCTCCACCTCGACCTCGGAGGCGACCACGCGCAAAAGTACGTATTTCTTCACACTACATTTTTATTCACACCACAGACTTTATTGTCGTATCAAAACTGAAAGTTTACTAAGAAAAACAATAACTCATATATGTTTATATATTTTATTTATGTATAAAATGCATGATATAATTAAGAGATACGCAGAGAATAGAATAAAACACCGTACTAGGCGACTGCCCGCCTAGCTGCCCGCTGTTTCATGGTGACTAAAATGGAATATAGTTGTAGTTATATAGAGAAGTGTTAATGTATGGATTAAATATATATAAACATGCTGAAAATTGGAAAAATTGTAATAGAAAGTGGGAAATAGAATACAAGAATAAATACGCTAAACCAGTTATGAAAGGTTCGTCATTTAATGTTTTGATTTTCAGAAAGACGATTCTGGCAGTATGGAGAAGGACCTCTTCGAAGAGACGAAAAAAATTATGTACTTGGAGCATCAAAAAAAAATGGATATTATGGTCAGACTCATGGAGGAACAATCCAGGGTAAACATTCGTCTACAGGAAGCAGAGTCAATGACTAGAGTTAGGCTGATGGAGGAGGAGCACAACCTCAAAATGTTGATGCTGAAAGGTGCTTCAACAGGCAAATGATTTTTTTTTAATTGCTATTTCATATTTTCTTTTACATTTATAACATTATCTTCACTACGCTAAATAAAATTGTACATAAATACATCAAATCATATTCATTGTAATATAAATTATGATGACTTAAATAGCGTAGCTATCTTTTATCAGAATAACCAGTTTTTTAATTGGAATAAATGTATTTCATATTTTTGTTTTCATTTATTAATGTTATCTTCACTGAGCTAAATAAAAGTGTACATAAATACATCAGATTGTATTCATTGTAATATAAATTAAGATGACTTAAATAAGGTAGCTATCTATTATCAGGATAACTAGTTTTTTTTTTAAATGGTCCAAAATATAACCATGTCATATTCACAAGAAATGTTAAACAAAACAATGATTGGCTTTGCATATGAGAGAGTCTGTGTCAAATATGTGGTCTCCATTTTACTTATTACATATACACAAAATTGAATCGATTGACAAAATACATTTCTTACAAATCGCATTATCGCTTTAATAATCTGGATGCAATTCAGTGTATGTAGACAATTTTCAGATGCAATATTGCTATATAAATCGTAAACAGCGCTACTGACTGTCTTGAATTATTAAACAGAATTGATCGGAAGGTACTTAAGCAGCACACACATTTGTGTAATCTTTTAGAAAAACACTATTTCAAATTCACTAACACAAATTCAAATCAAAATGCTTGCATTATGAAATGTTCAACATAATACTATTACATTCTCTCTGATGTTGATATATTCAATTGTAATATTAATAAACATAAAAAATACATTAAACATGTACCAAACTGCATAAATTGTAATGACGTATATTATGTTATAATTATATACCTATTAGTTGTCAATACTGAATGAGGAAATATATAAGTGGTTTCTCAGTTAGGTGAATTACACACGACTATATAAATTAACCACATTGTAAACTGATATCCCTAAAATAAAAATAAATAAACAATATTGATTGTACTTAAGTCTTCTTATTCACTATTGTACACTTCGCATTTGTGTCGTGGGGTACATTATATTGAGTATGTACATTTTTTCAGTATAATATAATTATACAGATACCATAATACCGAGTACACACACAAATAATTTAAAAATTTTGATCAATGAACACCTGTCTGGAGACATTTCCAATATGATTGATGTTTAGGGCTACTTCCACGACATCACCACCACCTGCTTCTGCCCCTTCTCCTTCTCCTGCACCCTCATCACGTTCTTCGTCATCATCTATTACAAATCATAGCATTAGTACATACAAAATAAGGAACATCTAAATTAATGTGTTATAATGTTTCATTTTAATACATACATCTTTTTTAAAAATTGTTTTCTTACCTAACTGAGGATCATTCATATCGATGGCAAGACAATGGAGAACAGCAAGCGCTACGATGGTTGTCTTGATGGTTTCAAGAGATCCTGACATACCCCGCAGCAGGCAACGAAATCTCTGCTTCCATACCCCAAAACATCTCTCCACCGTGTTGCGAGTTGATATCTGAGCCCTGTTATACGCTACTTCTCTAGGGTTTCTCGGGTTCCTAACTGGGGTGAACAGATATGGTGTACAGGCATAACCTCCGTCTCCCAACAATCGTCCGTTAAAGAGCCCTTCTTCAAACCTCTGTTTGATCGAACTCTCCCGGAAAATGCGTGCATCATGGGTGCTGCCTCTCCAATGAGCAACAATGTCCATTATTTTGAGGTCTGCATTGCATACCACCTGAAATGAATTTATTCATGCAATCAATGTTGGTTAATGTTTATATTTCACAACGTATTGAGGTATCACTTTTCAAACCTGGACATTTAAGGAATATATCCCCTTCCTATTGATGTAATACTGGCCGGCATCACCCCCAACTTTTCTTATTTTTATATGGGTGCAGTCAATGGCACCCATCACTCCAGGAAAAAGTTTTATTCTTTGGAACTTTGCAACTGTTGTTTGTTGTTCTTCAATACTTAGTGGCATTTTAATGTACTGCGGAGCAAGGCGGGCAAATGCGGTCGCAACCCTCTTAGCAACACGGGACATTGTTTGTTGGCTAAAGCCGTGTATGTCGGCACAATCATCCTGTATCTGCGGAAAAAACGTTATAATAGTTTAAAGCATTTTTGGTTATCGATTCTGCTGTTTGACAGGAATGCGATTATAAACACTATCTTACCTCGTTTCTGCCCCAGTATCGAATGGCAGAGAGAACTTGAAGATCGGTTGATACTTTTCCACCCCGTTTGCTGTTCACATTCAAAAAGGGCCGTACCAAGTCAATCAGACGTCTCATGTTTACTTTTGTAAACCTGTATTTAGACCTGAAATCTCCTTCCGTAAGTGCAGCAAATGGGTCGAACCGCTTTTGGTACCTTTTCGGTGGCCGTGGTGCACGAATGCCACGAATACGGCCAAGATTTGCCAAAGCCCCATTCAAAACGTCAAGATTCTCGTAAAAGTTCGCCATTTCGAAACTCAATACGGCCGTAATAACGACGCTAACCCTGGGTGTCAGGTGGTTTAAAATCTGACAGCTGCCAATATAACGATGTTATAACGCTGGATAGAAATCGCGCATGCGCGCGACTGTCGGACCATCATGTGAGTAACAATTTCACCTAACCCGTCCGTATTACGGCGTAATATTTTTTTTTTGCGATTATGAGTAAGACAGTTAGGGATTAACGATTCTAGGAATAAATATTATAAAATAAGATTGAGATATTGAAATTTGTTACATTTCTTCTTTCTACACAAGTTAACATACAAGTAACTGCGAAAGTTTCGGAAAGCCATTTTGAGAGTCCTCCACTCCTCTCAAAAATCTAATTTATTAATAGTTGTTGGTTGTGATAATCTATTACTTGCAAGCGCAGACCCATGAAAATTCACGGTACAGTCTGAATTCTTGAAAAAACAGCTCCTTTTTTCAAAATGATAAATAAAATAATTTTCTGTTGAAAATATTACATAACAGGCAGGCACTTTATCGCTAGTCCGAATTCTTCGCACTTCCAATTTTGAAAATGACACTTAAATTCAAAGCAAATCCGAGTTCCAGAGTTCATTGAACCAGAGTTACATAGGACAGACATACAACCAAAATTAGTATTTTTGATTTCAAGCATACTGATTTCGGTCACCTGTGCATTAGTCCTGCGTGAAATTTGGTATATTGAACTCAAATTTGATTTGTATTTAAGTCACTTTCAAAATTGGAACTGATTGCGTGAAAAATTCGGACAAACGATAAAGTATTGTAATAAGGTATTACTATTGGTACTAATTTTTCAAGAATTCAAACTAATCTTTTGATTTTACATGGGCCCGTCAATAACATATTTTACAAGAGAATAATTTTTATTAATTTATTTGAAATGTAAAACAAAAATTTAGTCAGTTTCCATCTTGGCGAGTAAGAACAGGTATAAATATAAAAGAAGTATGAAGTATAAACTGACCGGTTGGGTCACCCGTCTGCACCATGAACCCCTTGATGACCCGGTGGAAGACATGACCATTGTAGTAGCCGTTCCTGCTGTGCACGCTGAAGTTCTCCACCGTCTTGGGCACCTCCTTGCCAAACAGGCGCACGTGGATGTCCCCTAGCTCCGTGTGCAATATCGCCTTGTCGTACAACCGCTGGACACCTGGAACACGAGGACAATGAAGGGTTAACATATTGCCAATTGCATTGCCACATGAGGGTTTCTTATATTTTCAAAGTACAGTGAAACCTTCTTAAGAAGTTTCGTGCCTTAACCGCTGCGCACAGGCCAAAATAATAATAAAAAAAAAATTTGTAATGCGATTTTAACCCTTGTGTATAAAGAAAACGTATGAAGAAGAAGGTCAGAATCGCTTGGGGCATTCTTGTTCATAAAGTATAAGATACCGTGAACCCACCTAGCGGAGTGAAATAATTTCTGTGGAATTGTTTATTATCTCCGGCTTAGATTTTTTGCCGCCTTTGAACTGTCAGATTGGCTTGTGTCGCTCTCGCGCCGTTGTCGTGAAAAACATCATAAAACATAAATTCATCAAATAAACGCAAGTAATGTTGTTTCCAGGCATAGTATATTGTTCAAGGAATGTGTTTTGGTAAATATTACATAAGATAGCATAAAATAAACCCACAAAATATTACGTAAAAGTCATAACATCGCAAAATTTACCCGTTTGCTCTGTGGCATTTGACGAGTTAAGAAGTTTGGTTTTTTCAGTCCCTCGGCCCAAATCTGACCCAATTTTTCCCACATATAAGGTTTTCCTGCTTAAGAAGTTTGTTTTTCCGGTCCCTTGGAAAACTTCTTGAGAGGGTTTCACTGTATTATTTTTGTAACGCATGCACTCCAATATACAACTAGAAAAAAATTTCACAACCTTTGGTCTAAGGCAACCCTTGCCGACTTGCATTGATACATGTCAGTACTATTAGATTACTTAAGTGAGCGCGCACTTACACGTTGAAAGGCATTTTAATTACCAATTGTTTTGATAAAATACTTTATTGTTTTGAGTTTAAATCATGTCAATGAAATTGTGAAGCTTAAGAGTACATTTTTAATGGGGAATGATAAATATCAAACAACTGGGTCAAAACTTCCTTCTAATTCTGATGAAAGTATGGACTTATTTATATTATACTAGTGGTCGCCCAATGGTCGAAATTCGACCATAATTGTAATGTTTTTTATGTTTGACGTTCAGTAAGACCATAGACAAATAATATTAAAGACAAACAATATTAATCTATTCTCAATTTGACCATAGACTTTAACATTAAACAATAGAGTAAAGACGCGAGTGTGTGTGTCAAATACATGGTAGTGTGTGTAATGTTTTTGTTATTGATTTAATCTATTTTTATGCATAATTTTTAAAAAATATTAGCATTCTGCACTCCTCTATATAAATGTGCGAAATTTCATACTCCTCCGTCCGCGCAATTTTCGTAAAAAGGGGTACAAAGTTTTGGCTTCACGTATTAATATATTGATTACAAAATACAAAAGAGTTTCTTGACACGTTTGTCCGTCCGTTTTGAATCAGCTGCCCAAAATTACAAGTGTTTTTTAATACATTTTTAATATTTCAGAATAACAAAAATCAACAGCATTTTTTGGTTCGCCCTTGGAGATATAAAAATTTCGCTTGCGGTGCTTTGTTTTGCATTCTGTGATTGTTTTATGAAAAAATTAAGGTTCTAGGAAATATAATAGGTTTGTAGTACCACCGACTGTAAAGTTGATAAATTGGCCCTCCGGTTAAAAAGGTTGATCATCACTGTTCTAACCAATGCCATGTGCAGACAAAGTGACAAATTCATAGACTTTTTGTTTGCATTAATTGCTTGCTTCAAGGGCATAATGAAAATTCAGCTCGTTCTTTGTTTTCACTCTTTCCCCCAAATAATGCTATGGGTGATTTATTTTAACCCCTCAGGTTAATTTGTTCGCTTATCAGAACAACTTGTATATATCTTGTAGAAATCATTGTCTCCCTTACTATCCATAGTGAGAAATATGACATAAACGGTGTTACAAAGAGAAAACACCACGCTTTATGTTCTTATCTAAAAATTAACCTCAAGAAGTAAAATATATACCTTTATGAAACCAAAGTTTTGGATCACATTTTGAAAAAAAATTATGAAACTTTGAGAATTTTTTAATTAATTATTTTTTACATGACAAAAAACAGGTGACAATAATGTTTATAATAAATACATTTGGGTGATAAAATATTTACCTAAGTGTTTTTTTTTTTTTTTCATTGTCGGTAATTTTAGTTAGAAAAAACGTAAGGTGAGCCAATTTCAAAATTATAATTTTTTTTTAAAATTAAAATTAAAAGGGGTATTTTATCACCTATCAAAAACAGTTTTTAGTTTTCAGATATGTTAAGAAATATTCCATTTATTTGGATTTTTTTGCAAAGTGGAAATATGATTGAGGCTTGAGGGGATAAGTAACCCATCTTTAACCACTCAGGTATTTTGCGATTGTGCAAGTTTTTTGTCTTAAACAAACTTTTGGATTTATAAAAACTTTGTGTAATTTCCGCTTAGCAATTAAAGCTCTGTAAATGAAACCTTTCTGAATGTAGCTGAACACTAAAAACTGTTTTTGAAAGATTATGAAATAAGCTTTCAAATTATTATATTACAAATAAATATTTACATTTGTAAATATTAAAATTTAGAATGCAAACATAAAAAATTGGAAAAATGACTTGTTTGATGTTTTATGAGAAAACGGTATTAACCCTTATTCTATTGTAAAATGTGTAATAAACAATTTTGTTACTTCACTTTTTTACCATTTCATACAATATTTAATAAAAAATTAACAATGTCTAACGGCACGTAGGCGATTTGGCGGGTGAAAACTGTTTCTACAAAATAAGTCTTTTTTATGTACTACTAAGGACAACTTCAAATAGAGATATGAAGCTTGATTCAATATGGATCTTATATTTCTTGTTTTAGGGTTGTCACTAGAACAATAACAGAGTTACAACAATTTCTGTGGGAACACATGTTAACGTGAAAACACGCTTATTGTACTTGACTGCTATTGTTATATTGTCGTGTAAACACGCTTACGGGTCGGGTTAAAATTTGACTGGATAAATTATTGAAAATTCCATTGAACTAATAACTGCTAATCTTTCAACACATTAAATTGTAAATCTCCCTAACATCAACTTCTAATAGCGATAGATTTGAACAATTGCCAAGTATTAAACTTGTAAATTTTCCAATAAACTCGCAGTGCACATGTAAAAACTTTAAATACACAAAAAAAATTCTAAAAATGTGACAATTTGTTTTAACAGATTGATTCTTTTATAGGTGTTTTTATATCTTATTGAAATTTGTTGGAAATTCAGCGAACCGCAAAAATGTTAAAAATAAATTCAGTTTGCATTCTTCGAATGGCTTTCTAAAGGTCACTGGACCAATCATTGTGGTTTATTTTTATGCAAACAGCACAACGAAGAATATAAACAACCGTTTCACCGAACAATCGTTTCTCATGATTCATTTCATGATAATTCGTCATAAGGTTTACGAAGTATGATTAAGGCATAAACAATTGCTGATAAAAGGAAAAGAATTGGAAAAACACACCCATTCTGTGAAAATGTTTAAAAGTTTCTTTGTTTAATAAATTGTACCGATGACGAGTTCGGTGGCAAAGTAATTGTCAAAGTGGCTTTGACAATGGGTACAGAGGTCTACGATTCACATCGCAAAAAAGATTAGAATTTTGCGCAATTAAAAATATATATTATTTGTACTCTCTTTCACAAAGAAATGTTTTTCGCTATGTTCAATAACAAGATCTGAATGGCCCGGTACTTCCCAAATTTCTTCTGCCTGAAAACATCCTCATATTGGGTGCGCCACAGGCCATTCATTCTACACGGAGATTCTTACAAGTGACTTGGGTTTTGTGCGGGTAGCAAATACGCCGCTCATGGTTATCCGCCATACTATTTTGGTAGTGTTTGTGTAAGATGCAATGTATCGACTACGGATTTGATGTCAGTTGCACGCTACTGACATTGCTGGTAGTGCGAAACGTGAGTTGCATTCGCATCTACTACTTGTTTAACAGAAATGATGTGCAAATATGTTAGAAAGAATTTAGCGAAGAAGGCGTGGATTGAGGTTGGGAAAAAAAAGGGGGGGTCGGCCCGCCCCATGAAAAAAAAATTACGAAGGTAGAAAATTGCCACAAAAATATTTTACACATGAACACGGTCTGTTATTTATGTCAATTTGACATCATTCTCAACATAGTTCCTTGGCGACGACGAACGTCCTACAATTAATATTTATTTCATGTACGGGTGCACCCAAAATCTTCTTTTAGATAGTTTTGTATGCTTGATAAAGATAAAGAAGAACAATATTATTGTCTTCGTCGCTAGAATCACTTGACATTGCATTAATTCCACGGCTGCACTTGAAAACATGATTAAGTTCAGTATAATTCGGGTAGCACCGTGTACGAAAACCAGATATAAACAGTAGCATATTGGTAGTAACTCGTGGTTGCATCACAGTCACTTAGCTTGTAGGTATCTCTGTGTGCAAAGGGCAATTGTAATAGCAATGTAAAAAATTTAAAAGACTCACAGTTCAAACAAAGCAAACTCTCACTTTCTTTACAGCAAATCAATTATAAATTCAGGAGAAAGTAGGAAATCAAGTGCTCAATTAGAAACGAACCGTTAAAATTGTAAATCAACTGAAGAAACATCGTTGACACACTATTGTATTAATTTTTATATACACATACATAAGCACAATAATTATTGTGTATTCATACATGTTTGTTCATCTTGCAATTCTTCTAAAGTCACATCGAAGGTGCCAATAGGTTTTCTTTTACAGCAACCACAACGAAATAAATCCATCATACAAATATTTGATAAATTGATGATAAACTTCGCGAAAGTTACAATGCATGGACTAGTACATGTCACAAGAAACGCTGCAGCAGCGGAAATAAACACTACACATGCGACGGTCTGTGTTTTCACTTTTACAATCCTAGCGATGGATGTGTACAAAACTTGGCAGCATTCTTATTATAACTCTGCCAAGTGTCAGAGACTGACTAACGCGGGAACCAGTTATTATTTCACTCTGACATGTGTGGCTCACTATTGTCCTGCATTGTGAATTGAAATTAACATTAAGACATAAGTATGACTAGCTTTTCAGGCTGCGTGCATGTTGGTATGTTATCATACTATTGTTCACGACCATAAACTAAACACCAGTGGTGTTAAACACAAAATTCAGAGTGTAAAAAATTCAAACAACTTGTTCTGTCAATTTCACATGGGCAGGTGAGCGTTGAGCTGTGAAATGTTGTAAAGGTCAGAATGTAAGCAGGCAGGTACCTGTTTGTTAATTTCAGGATTATTGATCAAAGAATGTTGCCACAACATGCACGGGGTGGGGAAAAAATCAATTATTTTATCAGATGGGGCTCTATTTTTGGAGAATGAATTTCTAACCCAAATTTTCTTTACAAAGTCATTCACATATTATGGGTGCTTTATATTTGAATATTTTCATTGAATTATATTATAATAGTTCTGCTACAATGTTCTAACAATTTCATTGATTCATAAAAATTTGTTTTATTTTTGTTGATGTCAATTTATTTAATAGTTTGTTTTTATTTATAAAATTACAAATTGTCAATCGATTCATATTATCATGCGATAGCTGTTTCGCCTTTCCATGTTATTTAATAATTTTCAATTTGGGTGGAGGGTATGGGTACCGCCGCCCCAGGAACCATTTATTGGATAACCAACACCCCTGCCATAGGTCACCCTAAGTGGTTCGGTATGTTTAGCGACTTAGCAGGGGTGCCCGGGTTCATGGGGTGAGGTTTGACAAGGTCTTGGCAGCCAATGTGTTTGCACACTTAATGCGTGGCGGGCCGGATCGGGAGACCTAACTTAGACTTCTCCAGCCGGACTCTCTCGATCCATCGCCTTGCACCGCAGTGGGAGAGATGGATTCATACGTCCGTCACTTCTAAACGCATTGACCCCCAGATTCCTACCACCCCTCACACTTTTTCCTTCCCAGAACTTCCTCTCCTTCCTTTCCTTAAAAATACTCTCCACACAGCATCCCCAAAGATGACTAGCCCTGAGGGAATTTTTTTCCTCAGGGCCTCCTTAGTGGAGCTAATGCAAAAAAAAATATATATATACAGCAAAAAAAAACAAAATAAATTATAAAATGATTAAAGTAATATATATGGTAATTATGAGTCACTTCACCTTCACAATATCATTGCATTTGAAATGAAAATCTGGGTAAATTTTTTAATAAGTAAATTATCACATTTTACTTAAACATCAGCAAAAATGGGAAAGAGATTCAGCAAAACAAAATTTATATACCCTGACAGTAAATTGGCCTAATGAATAACATTGACATACTAATTTCAATTTTGGTAGTACATTTCAGTTATTATTAGAAGCAATACGGCCATGATCACGCCTACTTCAAAAATTAGAATAAATTTCGCAATGAAACAAACAACTTTTATTTGGTTTACTCCAATTTACATTATGAGAGATTAAGATAATCCATCTTACAGCCATTACTAATACTAATACTGACAAAAAATACGTAAATCCATACATTATTATTCATTGCCTTTCTATGTTAATACCCCCACACCCTAAAAAATGTCAAATAGGAAGAGAAAGTAGTATGAGTACGGAGGCACTATGTAAAAAAAGATTCTGCATGTACTGCAGTGAAAAACATTCAATATGAAATAATAATTACCTTTTTGCGTGAGAGTAAGAATTGCTTGTTGCAAGAAATTGCATAATTTTGTATATAAGCGTCTGGTTACAGCATTAACTTTGAAAATAATTTTTGCAATAAACTTATGTACAACATTTATGAAGGGTTTAAAAACTCAGGGGGTGCAGAAGAATTTTATAACTTACTCTCAAATGGTAGAGAAAGTACAAAAGAAGTTTCTGAGATATTTATATCTTAGAGACTTCGGATATTATCCCTGGTTATATCCATCAGCCTTTTTGTCCGGCATGCTGGGTGTTAATAGCCTCACCGATAGAAGGAAAACTGCTTTGCTGACAACAGCATATAAACTTCTAAACGGTAACATCTGTATTCCCGATATAATACAAAAATTTGAGTTTTATGTCCCCGACAACTTTACAAGAGCGCGCAGACACAGATCTTTTGTTGTTCCGAGATGCAGAACTAACTTACCATTGAAAAATGATTCTGTTACTAAATTACCTGTCCCCTGAAATAGATATCTTTCAACTAAATATTCAACAATTCAAAAACGTTATTTTTACTTAATAAAATAAAATGTTTGTTTATTATTGGTTATGTATAGATGTAAATGTGAATTTAAAATAAAATAAATAAACAAGAAGATCAAATTTATCGATCTCAGAATATTCAAACAAATTACGAGACTATTTTGCATCCATAGTAATAATATGGTTCCACAACTATTTACTGTTCTATTTAGAACAGTGAAAAAAAAATTAACACTTTCGAATTAATACTTTAGATATAAAGTCATTAATAACTCAGGTATGCCTCGTGCATCGTACATACGTCTAGTAATGTTACATTGTCGTGTAAACAAACTTATGGGTCCGAGTGACCTAACCTAACCCAGTTAATCTAGTTTTTTTGTCACTTCATGACTTAATATGTATAACTTTTCCAAGTGTTCTGTTTTGTCACTGTACTGTATTGTCCGGTTACCTAAGACTAGCAATTAATTTATTAAAAATAATATATATTATATTTGCGGCATGTTTCAAAGTGCAAGATACTCTCAGTATCACCCTGGTGTAGGACCACCATTCAGAATTGAAAAGTTGCTTGAAATGGCTTTAGCCGTGTTTGGTGACCAGATCTGAATAGCCGGATACTTCTCCACCTTCCTCTTCCCATCTCCTTTCCCTCCCCACTACCTTCAGCCTCACAACTTCTTCCAATTGGAGATGATGTAGTCTCACTGGCTCCAGACGGGAGCAGTTGGGACTCTTGTGCGGTATTCAGGTAATGGAGTATTGAATTTATATATATTTTGACTTTTTTCACGATACTATTACAATATCCGAGAAAACTTTAAATGAAAGTGTAACAGTGCCTGGCTCAATCAATAAAACTGTGTTTCCACAGCTGAACAATTATTTATTGCTATTTAATCTAATCTAGAAACCACACTTGCCTTTAAGCCTAAAGAATGCCCCATAAATTATACGGACAAATAGAAAAAAAAAAACCTTTGAATTATTAAACCACGACTGTGTGATTAGGTTTTAATAGAAATACTTAGGTATAATTTATCCAATGTGCAGAACATCTAAAGAAATGCAACCACAAAGTAAAACCAGTTTAAAGTGTGAGGCATGTTGAGTCCATCTATGTACTGAGAAAATATTATAAATTCTACAACCTATATATTTTTTTAATATTTTTGAGGAGGCCTTTTGGGGATGGGTTTGGTAGTTTGAACAGTGGCGGCCAGCTCTAAGGTGCTGAGGAGCGGCGCACTCCCAAAATTTTTGCGTTAAATCTAAATATTTCTGAGCGCCAAAACATGAAAAAATAAATTTAATAAAATAAAAAATAAATTTCCGATACGCCACACGGTGTCTGCTGGACTACGCGCGTAACAAAGCAGATGTTGTGTGCCTATATTCAGAGCGGTGCCGCGGTGGTTCTTTTTCGTCATCACAGTATTTAAGAGAATCCTTTCACAATTCTCTAATGAGTCGAAACTGTAGGTAAATTCAATCTTTGCAAATTTTATCACGATCGGTGTTTGAAAAATTTCCACCACATCAAAAGGAACGGTTCGTTCGGTAGCATGTTAACCCGTCAGGCCAGAGCTTAATGACTTTTATCGCTAATAAAAATGCCGTAAAATGGCGGGGAATTCTTGAAAAGTTCCGCTTTACAATAAAATCAAAATAATTTGAATATTTCTGGACGTATCCAAAAACTAAAACTTTGTTTTGAAAGGCGATTGATTACGCTTTCAAGTTGTATTATTAGAAGTAAACATGTTATTTTTGAAATATAAATATTTTTAATGCAAACAGTAAAAAGTTTTAAAAATGGCTCACCTTGCGTTCTTTCCTTTGAAAACTGAACTATAATAACTGATCACGAAAAAAGAAACTCGTTTTTTAATAGTCGAATGTATTTTTAACAGTATAGTCGACTCACTTTTGTTTCATTTTAAACAAAAATAATTAATAAAAATTCACAAAGTTTCAAAAATTTTTGACGTACGCGAGATTTTAACAAAATTTTCGGAACTGATAAAGATATTATTTTGAATTATTATATTACGTTTATTAAGTGGGAATTGGCATAAATAGATCCATTAGGGTTTTATGCGATAAAAACACTAAATTTATATAACAATTTACAAAAAAAACCACGTTCTTTTCGATTTAAACAGCAAACATAACCAAAAATTACTTTTTACGATGTAACATAAAGCACACACAAATCTACATCAAATCACAATATTATGTAAATAAAACTTGAGTGTACAGGTAAGGCTATAAAAACACGTTCAAAACCCGGCACTTATGCATAAAGTAACAGTGAAAAATAACTTCAATTACGAGCGTGATTTCACTCGACTCGCGTTGAATTTGGAATAAAAAGACTGAACTAGTATGGGAAAGTGGACTTCCCCCGAATGACGTTTGTTCCCATTAGTGATGGGAACAAACGCAGAGATATTTCGATTATAAAAAGGAGTTATTACTTCGATATTTCTCGCAAATAATTGAATTCTCATTTCAAATAATTGAAATATTTATAAACTATTACGCATTTATAATATAACTATATTTCCAATCGTATTTATTTACCTTTTATAATAAATATTTGATATTTTTCGTAAAGTATTCAGAGTTATTTCCATATTTTTCGTAAAAACAAATATAAATAAACGAAATATTATCTATTTCTAATAGCATTGATTTACATATAATAAGTTATCGAATGTGCACAATAATAAAACTCCAAGATATTTATTATTTATTTATTATAAAAAAATAGAAGTACCAAAAATAAATAACTAATTAGTAACAATTTATTTTATTATTTTTATTTGCCGGCAACCCGGGCGTTTATTAAAATAACATTATTATACAAAAAAAAGTATGTAACCCGTCTCACTAGACGATGTCTTTTCTGAGATGGGTAAATAAATATGCGTACATGTACACATAAATGCGTGCTTACGCATATGTATATGTACATTTTTATACATATAAACACATATACACACAAAATACACATACATACACATAATCATTAAAAACATAAGTTTATAAAATTTAAATAAAATTATTTGAACTTGTTAAAAGTTTATCATAAAACCAAAAATCTAAAAAAAATTTTTGGTAATTGCCAAAAGGTTATCTTGGAGTGAACATAGTGTCATAAAATCATAAATCTAAAAACAAATATTGGAAAATGTTACAGGGTTATATGGAACGTACATAGAACCAAATATATAGAACATAATACCAGATATCTAAAAAGAATTGTAGGAAAATTTTAAGACGTTATCATGGAAAGTATATAGTTTCATAAAATTGGATGCCCGATTTCCACGAAACACAATGAACCATTTACGTATTTAGATATTGTGTTGAAAATAATATTATTATTTTAATATTATATATGTCGTTGTAAAAGCCAACAATTGTATAAGAATAAGTCTGAACTAAAATATCATTTGATAATTTCTCAATATAAATGTGACCTTGCTATTGCCTTGATCGTTATAACCAAATTCGACTGTACACACAAAAAAACACATACACAAAAAAAACACGCACACAAAAAATATCCCCCGTGACGTCCTGTGCGGAGGACCACAGAGTATGAGGATAGGTATGATGTTTTCGAGCCATGCGAAAAGATAATGAATAGATTTTACTGTAAAAGATCAAAATGTATACAGGGAGTCTAATTCTGTTTATCACCTAAGCCACGTAAATGGTCACGAAAGTCATAAGACTTCATTTTAGCATTTTGTGATACATACGACATTATGCAGTCGACCAAAGGCATGTTAAAAACCCAATTGTTTGCAAAAAAGACCATGGGCATTAGAGAAAATATTTGACCATTACAAACTTTCCATGAAAAAACTTCGCTACCTTTACCGTAGCTACCGTCGGAATCAGTGCTTTCGTCAACTTGAGGAGTGGAGTCTTTCAAGTTTCGTCCTTGCATAAGATAAATTATTAATAAAGGTCTTACCAAATGTGTACAACTTCATTACATAAAAAAATCTCGAATTAGTGTGTTTCGATTTTCGGAAGACCACATCACTAATGTGTTTACAAACTGTCAAGTGGTTTATTTATTACGTGATAAGTGCGAGCTTACAAAACGTTTGATTTATAACTTTTTCTGAATGCAATTGCTGAAATTTTTACAAAATCTGGGGACTAAAATGAATAATAATATGATTTGTAATTATAAGAGGTTGAAATTACACACTTTTATGATTCAAAAACGTCTTCGTAAATTGAAAATGGCGCACAGTAGCAGCTTTCTATTTACGAAATCCAATATTTTCGAAAGAAAAATTATATAAACAAAGAAAAAATATCATAAAAGCAGTAGCCAACACATTTAATTAAATAAATATAATAAAAACTTCTGCATTTTCTTTGAAATAATTCACAAAACTATATATTTTTTGGGAGACTGTCTGCACACATTACCGCTTGAAGACTAACAATGGCCGGCGGAAGTTTGATGTCGTAAAGCCGAATAATTATTTTTTTTTGCGTAAAACTTTGAAACACAAATCGTAGCGTGGTATTTTTTCTTTCTAACACCGTTTAGATCACATTTCTTTTCATGATATTAAGGGAGATATAACGATTTGTATGAGACCATATGAGCTGACCCCTAAAAGGGTCAAATAGACTCTACCGCTGTTTCGTTGTTTGACCCCTAAAGGGGTCTATTTAACTCAACCGGTTAAACAAGGACGCGTTTGTGTTATATTATGGTTGATATTGTGTCTTCATTTTAACGTCTACTCTTTTTCATTCACTGTTTCGTTCAGCATCTACCAACGACATCACAACAACATAACAATGCAGACATGACATGTTATGTTAGTATATTTTTCATTTGAGTTTCGGATGCGTCAGGAAGATCTTTGGATGTGTGATAAACTGAATTTTTTAATTTTTTATGAGAAAAACTCTCTTTTTATAACTTTTGAAGGTTATTCTTATTATCTTCTTCTTCAATGAATTTTTTAACTCAATATTCATGCCAATAAGTATTACATACAATTTTCTGGATAAGTTTAAATTAAGGAATGAATTGTTGATTGAATTTGAATTTACAATCGCGGCGATTTTACAAAAATGCTGATGGGTCAATATTTATTTTACAACTCTTTTACAATAATGGAAAATGGAATGCTTTTTCAGAGTTGTGAAAAATTGTCTTCACAATGCTTATGACATTGGTTTACATTGAGCGGTGTTTTTAACTTAAAAAGAATTTAATCTTTCTTAACTCGTTATATGCCAATGGCATGCCGGCGCGGTCGAAACAAAACTTTTGAAAATTTTTTTTAGAATGTGATTTTAATCCTTATGTATAAAGAAAATGTATGAATGTTATTGTTTTTGGGGTGTTATGCCGTGTTTTGCTACCTCCTTCTTTAGCCAACGTTTCGGACAGCGTTACAGTGTCCATCATCAGGGCAGATGGCAGATGAGCAGTGCTCATCTGCCCTGATGATGGACACTGTAACGCTGTCCGAAACGTTGGCTAAAGAAGGAGGTAGCAAAACACGGCATAACACCCCAAAAACAATAACAAAAATACTTTTTGGCCGTGAAAACCCAAAAACATACAAAATGTATGAAGGACAAGGTCAGAATCGCTTGGGGCATTTCTTGTTCTTAAGGTATAAAATACCCTGAACATACCTAGGGAAGCGAAATAATTTCTATGGAATTCTCTATGCTCTCCGGCCGAGATATTTTGCAGCATAAAATAAACCCACAAAATATTAAGTCAAAGTCAAAACATAGCGAAATTTATGAGTTTCCTCTCGTGGCACGTCACGAGTTAATAAATACAATTAATTCGGATTCAATGAATTGCACGCACCCAGACACAACGGAGGATCGACCTAATCTATAAAAAGGAAGGATTTTTTCATAAATAAATTTATTTTAATAAGAGCAGGTAGATATACTTCCAAGATTTTTAGCGCACTTCCCATTTTTATGAGCAACAGCCGCCACTGAGTTTGAAAGGGTCTTTTTGAGGACAGGAATGAGTAAACCTTGAAGAGACTCATGTTGTAGGTTGTAGGAAGGAGGACCACAGAAGCTGACAGCTAATTAGTTGAACACAGGAACAGTAAGTAGTACACAGTAGAAGTGAAACGTTCTCAAGCTTATACAAATGTTGGGTGTGCGCTTGAAGTTTTCCCGGTTGTGCTCTAGCACTGAAGGGATCAATGATGCTATTTCCTGAAATGCGAAATACTGGAAACAAGGCCAGCATTCCTGTCTAGGGTTGCCATAATGGGGAGGGGTTTTGTAAGGACGACGGGACAGTTCCGATACATCGCGATGGATGCCAACCCTAATCTCACCCAATGTACTCTTTTAAAAGTGGCGTACATTGATCTACGACTTAAGGTAGGCTGTTTATTAGCTGTGAGTGAGTTGTGCGTTGAATATATGAAAATTGCCATTTTATTATGATTCCAAAAAGTTTAAATTTGTCAAACAGAAACAATCTGTTGCTGAATGCTGTCCTTGTTCAACCGGTATTTCAATGGAAGATGCTCTGAGGAAAATTAGCATCCCTTCAGTGCTAGAGCACAACCAAGAAAAACTTCATTTGAAAACATTTGTACAAGCTTGACATTTTATCACTAACATAATACGTATTGACAAAAACAAGGGATATATTGACGGCCTTCGTGGCCTAGGGGTAAGGCTCTTGACTCACAATCCGAAGGTCGCGGGATAGAATCTTGGCAAGCGCAAATAAATTTTATTTGATTAATTTGTGTTGTTTCACAATTAATTCATTAAAAATAATATATAGTGTATTTGCGGTACGTTTCAGAGTGGAAGATACGCTCAGTATCGCCCTGGTGTAAGACCATAATTCATAATTGAAATGTTGCTTGAAATGGATAACCATGTTTGGCGACCAAATCTTCAGCCTCACAACACACCCCAATTGGGGCTGTCATAGTCTCAGTGTCTCCAGACGGGAGCAGCTGGGAGTCTTGTGAGAACTCACATTAAAAAAATGGAGAAAGATTGTGACAAAAAAAAAAATTCATAAATTTATGGAAAAAATCATAGACATCAAAATTGATAGACTTGCTCTAACATAAAATCTGGGCATCATTTCGAAGAGCTGAAGGCAAGCCACGTGACCATAGTTATTGAACCAGGAGGGTTCAAAAATGCTTTGAATAAACTAAGATATCAGCCGTATGTTGACCGCCGAAAGATGTACATTGAAATATCGAGACCCTGCACAGAAAACTTAAATTTGCTATAAAGTAAGGTAACGGTTTGCAGCGCAGTCCATTGTGAGACATTTCTACACAAGGTCGTTTTTAACCCAAGGATTGCTTGTTTTTAACCCAACTGTCTACAAAACTTTTTTGCAGCAAAAAAGTAGAATCGCTCTCCTCGATGTTCGCTCATAGACTGAGTTGTATTATTCGAGAAGCTTTTTATATATTAAAACACTGTTTTTATTTATTTAAGAAAATTTTAAGTGCCTGCAATTTTAAAAAAATAATACAGTTATACATCATTGATGTTGTTACAATGAATATTTTATAATTCTCCTACTTTTAGAATTACGCCTTTTTAGAGGTTCTGTAAATATTTTAACACAATTGTTTTAACGCCTAACGTGCCGCAACCGCGCGCGCGGAACAAAATAAAATAATTTTTTTTTTAGAATGCGATTAAATCCCTGTATAAAGAAAATGTATGAAGGACAAGGTCAGAATCGCTTGGGGCATTCTCGTTCTTGACGTAAGAGGTATCCTAAATACACTTAAGTGATAGGTATCCTAAATACACCTATCCACTCGGAATAAATTTTATTAAATTTATCCATGACATCGACCCTTCATTTTTCCCGGGATTTGAGCTGTCAAACTGCGAGCATCGTAGGTCACGAAAAAGATCGAAAAACCTATCAATTTGTCAAAAAAATGCAAGTAATGTTGTTTTTATGCATAGTTTATTGTTCAAGGAATGTGTTTCGGTTAAACGTTGTAACACATTTTCATCCCTTGAAGTATAGAAAAATATATTTTTTATTTAATCTAATTTTATTTTGTGATAAACAATACAGAAATCATTGCATCGAAAATAGCTTTTTGTGAGTCATGCATATATTAGCTCTTAAACTTCACTTATTAGGAACAGCCGCTTATTTGGGTCAGCTGCTTATTTGGGACAAAATGTTTTGAGTCCCAATGTGTCCCTATTAAGCGGAATCGACTGTATTTGAATATTGAAAGCGGAATCGACTATATTATTTTTGGAAACAAATCCGAACTGTTGCTTACTCGATTTGGGATATGTAGTTAAGTTTTTTACGCAGCCAGCAATTTGCGCGCCATTGTAAAAAGGACTAGTAATTCGTAAGCAGATATTACTTTCTAGGACTAGACAGTGAAATTACAATGAGATTTGCCAGTATATTGTCAGATTCATTTATTGACAAATCACGGAAAGGGAGACGCCACCTCTCCGCTCTGCTCAACTTGGTTTGTCCCCTTTTCCCTGAAGGGCTGGTCTATCAATTTAGATGTCCATGAAAAAAATATGTTTTCATAAAAAAATTCTTTATTTTAACGGTTCATTTTTATCAGGGCAGGCACAGTTTTTGGCAGGACCGCACACCTTTGATTAATACCTAGCATGAATCAAAAATAATAATTTGTCTTCTAATCAACAGAACATTTGAAGTAACAATATTAAAAAAACAACTGTAAAAAAACACAAACAACATACCTTGTCCTTCCGTGGCAGAAATGATGTCCTCTTTGGACGGCTTCTCGTTGAAGATATCTCTGTCGGTGTCGGTGCTCTTCAAGTCATCGGGTCCTCTTCTCGAGAAGATGTAGAAGCGGTTCTTCTTGAAGGCCGTGCAGAACAAGGTGGGATCGGGGGGCACTGCTGCCAGGGCCGGGTTGTCCGACGCCTCCATCTCCAGCGATACGGCACCTTTGGATTTGTGCCCACGGCCCTTTGGTTATTTCAAACGGTTATTGCAAATGAGGGAAAATAGTAAGAAACTTTTGTGATATTGCGGTATGATATCTATACATAGGTAAACTATAGCGATATACTGCGCAGTGTGACAAAACAATGTGGATAGAATGATGAGATATATTATGACGCGATGAAATAGTGTGGTGTGATTGTGATGAAAATACTATCTGATGTGACAACACAATCTGGTTAGTAACAGTGTGACGAGATACATTATTGTGTGATAATGCAATGTGGTGAGATACATTGTGGTGTGATTAAACTGTGGCGAGAGCTTAAACACGGTGTGACAAAGCAACGCAAATAGATGTGTTATGATATGATGAAACAATTCGGTGAGATACATTCCGGTGTGATTAAACTGTGACAAGAAACTGCGTAATGTGACAAAGCAATGTGGTTAGATACATTGCGGTGTGAATAAACTGTGACGAGAAACTGCACAGCAACAAGTATAACAAAACAATGTAGTTACATACATTATGATGTGAAGAAACAATGCGGTGAGAAACAATGTGGTGAGAAACAATGCGGTGAGAAACATTGTGTTGTGATTAACCTGTGGTGAGAACTTAAACAATGAAGCGAGGTACACTGCGATGTGCGATTAAACTGTGGCGAGAAACTGCACTGTGTGACAAAGCAATGTACTCAAATACGCAATGTACTCATGGTAAAACGAAGGAGTGATACAAATGTCATGATATTATAAAGGAATGATGTAAATTGTCATGATAAAATCGAGGAACGGTATAAAGTCATGATAAAACAAAGGGGTGATACAAATTATCATAAGAAAACAGAGTTTATAGTGATGAAAATTATAGCAATAAGAAAATATTAGTTTATAAGAAACAGTCACGAATATCAATTACGGTGAAGTTGTATCTTACATTGTGATGTAAGACCCTGTTCAGAAGGAACGAATCGTTACGCGCGTACGTTCACATCCAGAAAGAGCGTGGAACACGCCTGCTCCAATGCCTTGGTACTAAGCGCAAGTACCAAGTATTTTAAACATGCACGATGCTTCTGGACACAATGTATTGGCGCCTAGTACGTCGCTTATGCGCATAACGATTCGCGGCGAATTCGCCCTTTCTGAACAGGCACTTATAACCATAAAGCAGTATGATGAGCAAAGATAAGATGGGATGATGAAAATTGTCATGAAAGGCACAGTGGTGAAAAACATGAACAATAAGAAATTGTTGAATGACAAAAAACATTGTTATAAGAAACAGAGTGATAAGCTAGAGACAACTTTAAATTATGTGGTGGAAAACAGTGTGATGAGAAACAGAGCAAAAAAAAGAATCAAAGCAACGCAGAAACGTTTCATGGTTAACCTTACAATGAGAAACATGGTGATAAAAAACACAGAAATTAGTTTCTTAGTTTAAAATGTGATGAAAATTAAAAGATGAGAGCAATAGAAAGTGCCACAAAAAATATTGTGATCAGATCAACAAACAGCAATGAGAAAAATAGCAATAAGTGTTGTGATGAAAAACATAGAAATTAAAGTTTTTAAAATTAATATGATGGAAGATATGGAGTTGAGAGTAAGAAAATGTTTTAAAAAATATATTATAAATAAAGAATTGAAGTCTAACTAACTAACCATCACACCGCTTCCCGCAGGGGTAGGCAGAGAGGACGGACCGCCAAACAACTCGGTCCTGGCACACACTCTTTGCTTCACTCACATTCATACATCTACAGGGAGGGGCTATTCGGGATACGGAGATATTTTTGTGAATTAATTCACTGCGTGCGCGGAGGGTCAAACGGGATCCTGCGAGGTTTCAGTCTAGTTTTACAGACTCCCGGAAAATGTGTGGGAGAAGAACACAGAGTGTCATTGTTTTCTTTTGTTTTGAAGATTCGTACAATCAGACGGACACGTCAGGAAAATTTCTGTCATCTGGTAAGCCTAACTGCATGTGACGTCACAACGCTGATGACCCACCACGTATGCCTTGTCACACAATGTCACGCTTCTTTACACCCCTCCCCCCCCCCCCCCCCGCTTAAGATGTGACATAATTTATGGATGGCCCCTTACGGATACGGAAAGTTACAGAATCACCAGGTTACGAGACAATTAAGACAAAATCCGTCCAATATCGGAAGGCGTCCGTTGTGCATTATCAGTTGTCAAATTTCTGTGATTTTCTATGGCTTTCATTGGTTTGTCTATGCCTGTCATGTGTTGATGTCGTTTGGATTCCTTCTTAAAAACACAAAGTACTATTTATTAGTTATCGTAACCACTTACATTTGATAGGCGTTCATAAATGACCATCCATTTGATATCTCTTAACGAGGATTAGGCGGCAAACATGCTGTCACTTCTGGCGTTAGCATAACTACTTTTTAAGAGTTGATGTCTTAACATAAGTGCAGTATTTAGATCAATAGCTCGATACAGAATACAGCATTAACAAAAACTTTCGAATTATTAATATTATTAATTACGAATTATCTAATAAATTGATTGCATACTGCAGATTAAATCTAGTTTTAGTATAGTTCATGAAGTTTTATTATCATTTACCGTGTATATAATCTGTATGCGTCAGGCCCTAACTCAGCATCAAATGAAAAATCGTAATACGTACGTTTTTAGCAATGAAATGTCGTAATACGTGCTAAGCGCGTATTCAACAGTCCATGTGTTAAGAAAACTGTCAAAATGTGTTGTATACGGCTGATTTAACATGTGTTGGCTGTCCCAAAAGGTACAGATTCACCCTTCTGCAGAGTTTGAGCATGCCTTAATTCTTTGAAACACAAACATTTTTTCTTACATTTGCCCCTTTTTTAACAAATTAAATTTATTACAACAACCTTACTGGTAGCTCTGTCTCTTATTAACTCAAATATTATTAAAATAAATAAGTGCACTTCGAAATAACCAGATGCAGCAGAAAAGATAACTTCGCAGATCGTAAAGAAAGGTAACGGACTGCGCTGCAAAGCCTGAATGTTTATTATTTGGTTCTAACTGGACCGTCAGGCGCGCATTCTTCTTTCTCGTGTTCATTTACTGCGGTGAAGAAATTTAATAAATTTTCGATTTTCAAAACCATTCAATCTTATTTTACCAGATTTGTAAAAAGCCATTGTAAAAAGGAATTTATTAAAATATTATATGCAGATTTCATTTTAAAATGCTAAAATAGTGATGCTACAATGTGAGTTGCCTTCAGACTGTCGGATTCATTTATTGACAAGTCACTGAAAGGGACACGCCCACTCTGCGCAAGTTGGTTTGTTTCCCTCGCCCTTATGGGTAGCTCTGTTTCTTATTAGCTCCATGGGAAGAACAATTTGAAACTTACAATCAAGCCGTTTTTACTACAAGGACCGCCTCACAACTCAGGACCGCGAGGAGTGAAGGAACCTTGTCCACCATGGATATTGGAGTAGGGGCCACAATCCTCAATAATGAGGATTTGAGAAGAAGACATTGTAAAATATTTGCGTGAATTACCTGGAAGAGGGCCAAATGCAGAGGGCGGAGGTTCTCAGGTTTACCGATCATTTTGATGCAGCGGTTGGTGACCAGGTTCACTAGCTTCACCCCCAGCATGGTGGAGTAAAGGATGAAATTGCCACTCTCATCAAACAGAATGTTGGCCAGATGCATGGCGTCTGATCTCTCCAGGTCTCGCTCCGAGGCCATGCTAAAATATAAAAGAGAAAAAAAAAATTCATAATTTATATTGCATCTTGACATAGAAAACAGAAATAAAGGGGATACATGGAAGCGTGCCGGCTATCTCTGAGCTGCAACCCAAATGCACGTACTATCAAAAATGAGAAAAATAATTGGGTCTATGTTATATTTGGGGATGCTGAGTGGAGGGTCTTTTTAGGAAAGAGAGGAAGTTCTGGGAAGGAAAAGGTATAAGGGGTGGTTAGGAATCTGGTGGTCAGAGGGTCCAGGAGTGGTGGACATTCCGCTATCCCTCCCACTGCGGTGCAAGGCAATGTTCCGAGAGAATCCTGCTGGGGGTCAAAAATCTCCAGACCCAATCAACCAGTCTCTCCCGATCCGGCCTATACAATTGGTGGGCAGGTATCTGCCGCCAAGATCGGACAAACGTCACCCCATAAACCCGGACACCCCTGCTAAGATACCAAACAGTTGACCTAAGAAGTGTTGGTTATTCATAAGTTGAATATAGAATAACAGAGCCAGTGCCCTAATAATTCAGAGAGAGAAAACAAATAAATGACATATTAGCGTTGTATTGTTGCACTGTTCTCTTGCTAGATAGAGACAAGAATAGTTCCTTTTACTTTCATCGCCTACATTATTTTTTCAAAACTACCTCATCAAAATTTCAATAGTCTGTTTGGTTTTAAATGTGACGCCATTATTGATAGACCAATTCTTTTGAACTGTCAGTCGGCTATTAATAAAACATTAGCTTAAATATCATAAAGTTTATTAAATAAACTGTTAACATGCCACATAAGTGTTCAGCCAACGAGTGTAAAAGTGTTTTGAATTAAAAAAATCAGCAAGAAAATCATTTCGGCGTTCAAGGCCATTTTCCAAAATGTGACAGATTGAAAATGGCCTTGAACACCGAAACAGCTGCTACAATAATAAAAAACGAAAATACTTGCAGATCTTAATAACATCATTGTTTACATTAAATATGAAAATATAATGGAGTTATACAAATTAAAATTATATTAATCGACAAACAACCACAACGCGGGCCTAGCATGGTGGTTGAAAAATTTTCAACTTATGTAATTAACAATGCAATGAATAAGAGCGTGTTCACACACAGCTATAAAATATGTAGCTTGGCCTATTTCAGCATATCGCTCGCCATACATTCCCAATGGGAATATAAGGTAAGTGATATGCTGAAATAGGCCAAGCTACATCTTTTATAGCTGTGTGTGAACACGCTTTAAAAATAAAAATAAAATTAAACACAAAATTAAGCCATTTTTGAACTACCGTTTGGACAGAATGTTTTAGTGGTATGCGAAGACCTCTCTGAAGTATTTTATTTAGTTGTTGATGCATATAACATCACATATTGGAAATTAAAATTAAGCAAAATGTTATCAAAGGAATGAATTATTTCTAATTATGAAACCTTTCATTTATGGTGGAATTCCATTTTGACAATATTTTTTTAATGGAAAAAAATATGTACAGTGTTACCTCAAGATAAGAGTGCCCTAACGTATAAGATATTTGAGATACGAGCCGTTGAGCGAGCAAAGTTTTGCTTTGAAATACAATTGAGATACGAGGAACGGCTGGCTGATCCTTCAGCTTACTGCCCCTCATGCGTCTCGCATTATCCCACGCATCCCCCAGTGTGTTTGTTTACCTCGCTGTCAAAGCATTTTCAATAAGCTTTTCTAGGGCTTCGTGCTTTTCGTGTATTTACATACTTTATCACAGTTCTTTTTATAACCATGGGTCCGAAGAAAGTGAGTGGAAAGGTCAGTGCTCAGAAGAAGATGATGTCTATTGAATTAAAGCGTGAAATCATAGAAAAAAAAATGGACAAGGTGTGCGAGTTGCTAACTTGGCGAGGCAGTACAGACGTAGAATCAACGATATGTACTGTGCTTAAACAGAAGGAGTCGATAAAGGGTATAACGCCAGCTAAGGGCGTTACAATAATTTCTTAGCTCCGGAGCTCTCTCCATGAAAAGATGGAGAAACTGCTGATGGTTTGGGTGACGGAGAAGCAGCTTTAAGGGGGTACTTTAACACAGGGCAACATATGCACAATATTTGTCATTTATAAATACATTTTTCTTGTTAAAAAACATGTAACAAGAACTACTGGGGTGGCATTTTGGGGGCTGGAACGGATTAATGGCATTTCGATTAATTTCAATGGGAAAAATTGCTTTGAGATACGAGCAAGGTTAAGGAATGATTTAAACTCGTATCTCGAGGTATCACTGTATACCAAATGACGGCAGAAGTTTTCCAATATTGTCAGTTTATTCACAACTTGCCAATCTTAAAAAAATTGAACAAAATTTGAAGTGATATTTTGGCAAAGAATGAATCTCTACCGCGTGAAGCTGGGATCGTACTTAATCCAATTTATGATCTATTTCATAGAAAACCATTTGAAAATGGAAAGGAATTGTTGTGCGTTCCCACTTCTCTATTATATTTCGTTCAAACTGACTTTATTCTATGGTTGATTCTTTAATGTAAAATAGAATGGAAGTTCAAAATTGATTCAACATTGGGTTTCTGCTTCTACCGGGCGATTTATGAGGTAGAAACAGTGTTCCCACTAAGTAAATTATCAAAAAGACTCCCGTTCTGAATGGAGTTGAAACTTTAAGCAACCTTTACAAATATTCTTAAAAAATAAATTATTGTGTAAACAAAAAAGTTTATAGGCAAGCTTTACATAAGTAAAATTAATAGTAACTATAAGTAAAATTTACCACTAACGTAAGTTTTGAAAAGTTACTCACAGGAGCTTTTACGTACGCACCCGACTTGTGGTAATTAATGCTCACGGAAGTTGTTTGGAAGTTCAACTTGTGTAAGTGCTCATAGCGACGATAGTGACCTTTTACGTCTGTAAATTTATTTGCGGTAAGATGGCTTCCTGTCAAGTACAATCTGCTGCTGTCAAATTTACACAATTTTGTCAATAAAGATGAGTCCCAAATAAAGTGATGAAATGGAATTTGGCTTGAATTGAACAATTCTCCACGCACTTTTGTGCTGAAATCCAGGCGGAAATGAATTAAGTTCTTTCATTTTTTCCAAATGATAGCTACCTGACAGCAACCGACTTTGAATTCAAATGGGCAATGTTATACACAGAATCATTGAGATTAGAAAGGATTGGATCGATAATTAAATACAAGGATGCTCATTTTCAGAAAACTTTTTTTCACCTGAAAAATAAATGATATCTCTTCAGTTTTTGGAATCAGAAAAGTTTCTTTCTGTTTATATTCGTTTTCGTGGGTACCTTCAGTGCTAATTTGTAATTTTTGTATTATTTTTGGGATATAAGAATTAACCAGGTATAATTAATCTGATTATCCACTTAACCTAATCAGGTTTTAGGTATAAATAAATATAAATAAGTATTAATAAACACTAGTTTTGTACGAAAAAATCCTACAAAAACAACTGTCTTTTATTATTTTTTTATTTAACTTTTATGAGTAGAACCTCAAATTGTAATATTTAATTAAATGAAGACACTATGAGCGAAACTCAATTGAAAATCTTTTTTTTCCAGATTTTCGATTGAGTTTCGTAGAGAGTTACATAGTGTCTTCATTTAATTAAATATTACAATTTGAGGTTCTACTCATAAAAGTTAAATAAAAAAATAATAATATTCATCCTAGACTTGCAGAAAAGTAGATGTCGCGTATTAAATAAAATGGATAAAAATTTATCCAGACACCATCTAGATTGCATTTAGTTCGGGTTTGAATCTTGCAATCATACATAAAGATGGCAGCCAATAAAAATATGCATTAAGAAAATGAAGATAATATGGGTGGTTCTTAGTCGAAGTATGGTATAGTTAAAACTGACCGAATTGGATATCGACACCTTAGCTCAGTGGTCAAGAGCACTCGCCCGGAAAGAGAGAGGTCCTGATTTTCTGATTTTTCTGTTTCCAGATTTTCGATTGAGTTTCATTCATGGTGTATTCATTTAATTAAACTGTCTTTTAATTTTTGACATCTCGCAATTGCACATTTTGGTACCATTTCTTACGGCAAGTCTATCAACTTTTCAAACTGATTTGATAAGCTATGAGAAGGCTGGAAGTTCAATTGGATGCGATTAGACCTGTCAAAAAACTTGCAAAATAACAACTTCTGTAACTTGCTATGAATTACGTTTAAGTGACTTTTGGTGTGGCTTATGTGAGCGACTTATGGGAAAAAACTTACGAGTACAAAGGCAGTTGAAGAATTAATTACACACTCGAAGTATAAAAAAATTAAAGAAAATATATTTACCGTCTTCCGAATTCCATGTTGGGAAGCTGCTGTGTTTGATGCTGAAGCTCTGTAAACCTCTGCAAAGTTTCATCGAAGACCCTCGACAGCTTTCCCGTCAGGAAATTAAACACCCTAACTTTTCTATCAACAGACAAAGCAGCCATTTTTCTTCCATCTGGAGAAAACGCCAGTCCAGTTGGAAAGGTCTTATTCTTTGCAAATTCGAAGAGGTCCGTATCAAGTTTCGAGTCGAAAGAAACATTTTTCGGGAACTTGAATTCTTGCTTAGGTCCAGTCCAGTATTCGAGGATTCCCGCTTTATCGACCGAAACGCAGACGTCAAAGGCTAGGTTGTATTTGATGACCGCAACAGGCTGGCGATGTAACGTCTCAAACACGTGGAGCGGGTCCTTCGTGCTTTGGATGCCATTATATATGAAGATTTTATTTGTGTTCGCTTCTGACCTGGAAAAGAAAAATAACAAATTAACATTTTTCTTCTTCATATGGTGGAGGTCAAAATAGGATGTTAAGATTATTCCTTGGACATTCGGAGAAAATAATTGTAAATTCTTATTGCGCCATTGGAGAAAATGGATTTGTTTTAAATCGATATATCTTAAAAAATAATGTGGTCATTTTAATAATATTGTCCAAAATTACATCCCACTTTGTTAAAGGAGTCCATAAACAGAAGTTAAAGTCAGTGTTGGGCCATTTATGTGTAAAAAAAAATTATTTTACAAAACCTCCATTAATGGAGTTACCTGCATTTACCCCTCTTTTAACATCTCTATCAGCCTTCCCACCTCTCGTAAACGTACTACCCAGATACACAAACTCATCCACCTGCTCCAAGTATTCATCATTCACAACTATATTGCACACTGTTTTCATACTCTGTCTTTCAAACACCATGACTTTAAACTTACTTACATTCATCATTAACTCCCAGGCATGAGACTGTAGATCTTCCATAGTGTTAGAAATCAGCACCAACAGGCAACATACTTTCAGATTACTCAATTTCGTGCCCAATTCTCGCATACAACTATCCATGTATAGTAGAGTGAATAACCATTGGTAACATGGTGACATTACGCAACCTTTTGTGATGTCAAACCATCCCGTAAAACCACCATTCACCCTAACACGCACAATGCTTCCCTCGTACAGAGCCACAATTGCCTGTATAAGATTTGTATTCACTCCATACTTGGACAACACCTTCCATAAACAAAACAAAAAAGTAATGTAAAAGAAATTAAAGATTTAGCTACAAATAACAGCTTATAAAAGACTGCATTTGCTTTTGGAGAAATTAATATAACTCACAATGCCAGGGCGTTGATAGCGTCGCCAGAAGTGTGGATCCATTCTGCACAATAGGGTTCAAAATCTAGCTTTATCATGTTAATCATGTCTGTAAAAGAAAAAAAAAATAAGACAATATGGTGTTGCATTATTCTAAAACATTTTTATAATATGAATGTATATGTATGGTATTGTAATAAAGCAGATTGGTATTACATCCTCCATCTAGTCCTGTGGGAATAAAACTCAAGTAATTAATTTGAGATTTGAAAATCATTGTAAGTTTTATTATTGTGAATTTGTATATTCTTTTCAAACTTGGAGAAAGTACAAAATTTAAAATCTACATTTTAAATCGAGATTTAAAAATTTGCTAATTATTCTACTAACCGCCGCACTTTTAGGCAGATTGTGGAAATTCCACTTTGTTTTAACAATCACAACAAGAAACCACTATTTACACGCACAAGATAGATAGGTTGTAAGGGTCTTAGTTTGGGTAAATGTAATTTGTGCAAAATAAATGTCAATGCACACAAAAAAAATTAAAATGGCGGCAAAGGAATCGTTTTATATGGGAAATTTTTAACGTTGAATAAAAATGGAATTAATGCATCCTCGCCATCACCGTCTATCCAAATGTAATTAGTTGTTTCTTGTAGTAATTATGTTGAAATGTAGTGTAATTTCCAAATATGCCTAATAAAAGTGCGGCGGAAAAATTACCAAAGAATTGTAATAATACAACTTGAAGTTTTTATCTTTGGTGCTTGAAACTACCAAACTACTGAACCCGCTGCATTATATTATTGAGTAACCAGATCTACAATAAATATGAAATGTAATACTTGCCAAAATTTATAACATCAAATATTTTAACAGATTTATCGCTCGACGCTGTGCAGAGATATGTTCCATTACAGTTGGATGCCAGGGCCGTTATTGGACCCAAGTGGCTTCGGAAATGCTTCACAAACTCTATCTCCTCCTCCACCTTCTTCCAGAACTTCAGGTGACCATCACAACTAGCTGTCACGACAAAATCTGTCTTTGTCACTACACAATGAGTGACGATATCTCTGTGCATGTAACTTTTTTCATAAGATTCCGAAGAAGGCAGGTTTTGTAAGTACAGCGCCTCGTACTGTAAAACTAAGTAACAGAAAATACTTTATTTGTCATATTCAATGATGCTGCCATAAATAAATGTCATTCTTCTCCTACAATTATTAATTACCTTTTCGCTTTTTTTGAGGTTGGGGTTTTGCCGCTTCCGAGGGCATCGGTCCGACCCAGCCGCTGTCAGATTCATCTCCGCTATCGTTAGTTTGTGTTTTAATTTCGGAATCAGACATGTTAAGTTATGGAAGGTTATAGAACAAAGTGTATAATTGTTATCAACTGTCAAGTTCTCATTGCGACGTAAACAGTCATTTGAATCTCCATTTTAGTTCATTTCTATAGGATAGGTTTTGTACAGCAGATGGCAGTTGACACACAACTCGTAAAATTACGACAAACTTATCATCATCATCGCCGAAATGCGTTCTGCGGATATCAAAGAAGTAGTGATGATAAATTATTATACCCTTTCATCTAATTTATTATAAATAATAATTAGATGAAAGCACACATCATATTTAGTAAAAGAAAAGTGGTCCTTGGCTATTCAAAATTATGATAGTAAAACTCCAACTTCCAACTATCACAACAACTACTACTTTAAATTTCTTAAATTTATACATATTATTATGAAATTTACGCTTTGCATCGCATTTTATCAAATGATGTACTATTGAAAACGGTGTTGTACAAATTATTTTTATTTCGTTTTTAAATACACGATCAAAGTTAACAAAAATAAAATGAGTTGGTGTTTTTGGTTGTATACAGGAAAAAATAATTTGAGTTTTTACTCACCAAGTAAACTTTTTATTCACTAAGAAAAACAAGAATATATTTTATTTATTTTTTAGTTTTCACATCAGTTAGAAAACTAATCGATTCTAAATAATGCAATAGAGCAGAGCTGCTATTTAACAATATCAAATCGTATTAAATAATCCGTAAGCCGCCGAATTTTTTAACACAAATTATGGAAATCTTACT
This sequence comes from Glyphotaelius pellucidus, assembly GCA_936435175.1. Lineage (NCBI taxonomy): Eukaryota > Metazoa > Arthropoda > Insecta > Trichoptera > Limnephilidae > Glyphotaelius > Glyphotaelius pellucidus. The sequence goes on along the minus strand of OW386553.1, from coordinate 3,043,235 downwards.
TCATTTCAACAATTACTACAAGAAACAAATATTTACACACACAAAATAGGTTATTAGCTTCTTAGTTTAGGTAAATTAAGTAATTCATGCGTATTTAGCTTGAAACGAAACTTTGCAATGACAAATCCATACAAAAAAAATGGCGCTAATGGAGATGTTTTATATGGAAAAATCGAATTTTAATGCATATTTTTCCATCTATCCCAAGTGAAACCGATGTTTCTTTTGGTAATTAAGTTTAAAAGTAGTTAACTTTTCAAAATCTATATATAGGCCGAATTGGCCTCAACCTATTCTCAAACTTTAAATGGGTCAGATCGCCTTCTTGCTCGAAGATGAAGTAGGAGCTCGGATGGGAGTGCCAAGTCGGCCGATTTTGTTAAACAGAACTGGCGCTGTGGGATGAACCAAACATCGAGTTAAGGCGCCCAATGAACGCTCATCGGATACCATAAAAGGCGTTGGTCGCTCAGGACAGCAGGATGGTGGCCATGGAAGTCGGAATCCGCTAAGGAGTGTGTAACAACTCACCTGCCTTTTAAAAGTATAGCGGCATGCGGCGGCTCTTGGATTATTTACCTAAATCGTACTCCGACACTGTACATGCTAACCGCCAGGCCACTACGCCGCAACTGGTTTACGAATGAAAACATTATCTATTTTTAATTTTTGACATAACAGTTTTGCTAAATTCGCTGTACTTGGGAAGTCCCAATGCGCAATTTAATTAGATAGTAATGATTAATCCTTCGTATTGCAAAACACAATTTTATTGCAATTTTGTTAAATTATTATAATTTCATAGTAAGTTTGTAGGTAGGTTCGGGGTCCTTTTTTATAAGATAATCGCATTTATCCATCCCTCGTCCCCTGTTCACAGTTTTCAGCAACAAACCCACAACCGTAGCCATACTTCGCGCGCATTCATATGCATTCTTCCGTCCTTTGCGATTCCATAGTGGTCGGTAGCGGGCATTTTTGTGATCGACGCTTCTGCAATTCGGTGGTGTTATAGATTTAGCATAGTTATTCAGTTTTTATTACTGCTGACTTTGATATAAATACTTTGTTATTTCATTTTAATATAATACTTAAAGGTAAGAACATCTATTTTCAGCATATTTAACGTTTTAATTGTACTGTACCGGTTATGAAAACACGTGGTTTCCGTACACCTCGATATTTTTAATACGAACGCTTTATTCCATTATCTGTTTCTTCGCTTCCTGTTTGTCGTTATTAGTGTATATTGTTCGCAAATGATAAGTAATTCTGAATATTGTTCGATACTACGCGTATGGCCCGACGCATGTGTCATAAAAGAGCGATGTAACGTATATAGAGTGCATTAACATTCCTTCCTTCGCTCCTCTCCGTTGTTGCACGCGAGATCTTTTTATTTCATCGCGAATTCCTAGCCGGCGAACAGTTTAAGCCGCACATTCGCCGATTGACATTCACAAATCGAGAATCGACTACGTGCGTGTGCTTTCGTTGCTTTCCATTCATACAGATTTTCACCCTCGCCGTCAGGTTGGTCTTTTTATAAATTTTCCCGAGCGCATTCTTTTTAAAATACGTCAAACAGCATTATTTCTCCAAAACTAATCCAACAAGTTTCGAATTTAGTGCCTATTTTAGTTTTTTAAATGAAAAAGAAAGTTTATTATCCGTTATTGATTTCCACATGTTCCGATTTCAAAAATTGTTAATTTTATTGAATGGCATTTCATATTTATTAGATTTTTTTTTTGCCTTAGTGTGGTTTCTTGTATAATAATATACTGTTTACTTATCAGTGAAGCTACGGTAATTTTTTAAAATTTTTCCATATATCAAAATATGAAACTTTCAAATTATATCTATAATTGACAATTATCATTACATTCTGTTCAAATTAGATCAACCATGGCATCTTATCAACTAGAGCGTTTTATTTGTGTGCTTACGATTTCGTTATTAACGAGCAATATAATCAACATGTTTTTCATTTAACTTATTATTACCACAAAATTAATTATCCCATGCTCATAGACCAGATAATTTTGTACAAACATTTTGCTGAATAAGCGGTGTGAGTAATTATTATTTTTTTTAGTTTAGTTTTATCTTATCAAGACTGCACAACATAAAATTCTTAATGTAGTTCATTGAACATTTTGTACTTTACGCATACCATTATTAATTTTGGATGTTTATCTTTTCTTTCCACAAAACTTACAATTTTCGATGCTTCTCGATTGTGTGCACGGAACATGTAAAGATGCTACTTTCATGATTTATTCAAAACCACATGGCAAATTTATTGAAAGCATTTTTAGTCTGATTTTTTAACCTCAAATCATTTTTGTACAATTTGAGTGTTCTTACTCCACATGTTTAAGTTTCATTTAGTTTCTGTATCTCGCTATTGTTAAAGCTGTTTCTCCATAAAAAAGTCTTCTACACATTTTGGGTTTACCTTCATGTCTTAATCGACAAGTAACTGATGTGCGGTAATAAAATTTCATAGTTTTGATTGTGGGTTCACATCTTTATGCAGCCATTATGAATCACGCTAGTGACGGACGTAGCTATATAAGCGCATTGTTATTTTGCTTGACCTATTTCAGCATGTGGAATGTATGGTAAGAGACATGCTGAAATAGGCCAAGCCATACAACGCTGGCGCCTTTATAGGCAAGTCTGTCACTAGTGTAAAATAGGGCATACATTTTAAGTATTTTTGCTCAGTTTTAGGATTGGTGATTGCAAAATCGGTATTAGGTTAAATCTTATTGTGCTATGCTTATTTCTGCATGAACTATGTTCTTTTCCAGACCAAATTGTCCATTTTGAAGTTGTATTAATTAGTGTATCTTTCCCAGATCACCACATCACACCAGCAAGCATGAGTTCCACAGTTTGCTACAAGTGCAATCGGCCCGGCCACTTTGCTCGGGAGTGCACCCAGTCTGGGGCCGGCGGCGGTGGTGGCGGAGCCCCCGGAGGCGGCAAGGAGCGCGGAGGCGATGGCGGCTACCGCGGAGGGGACGGCGGTTACAGCCGGGGCCGTGAAAAGTGCTACAAGTGCAACAGGCAGGGACATTTCGCCCGGGACTGCAAGGAGGAGGCCGATAGATGTTATAGGTCAGTACGCTATTGCTTTTGGAGGTTACATCGGTGGAGATGGTTGATTGGAGTCAAGTCTGACCGTGCTGGTCTGTTTGCAGGTGTAACGGAACCGGACACATAGCGCGTGACTGCACGCAGAGCCCCGACGAGCCGTCTTGCTACAACTGCTCCAAGGTGGGCCACATCTCGCGCAACTGCCCCGAGGGAGGCCAGGAGCGCGAAGGCCGCTCTTCGCTGTCATGCTACAACTGCAACAAGTCCGGCCACATCAGCCGCAACTGCCCTGATGGCGCCAAGACCTGCTACAACTGCAACAAGACGGGGCACATCAGCCGCGACTGCGATCTCAACGATCGGAACTAACACCGCCCTAGCGGCGCTAATCTTAGGGGTTCCGGTTTATTCTTTCAATTCAGCAAATTTTCTATGTGCGGGTGATCTGGCTCCGTCAGCCGGCTGGGGGGCGTCGACACGAGCCTCGGGGCCGCGACCGAGCCTCGGAGGGCCCTGCAGTTCCAGGAGAGATTAGATCTTAAGACAGTTAAAGGTGTAAGAAAATTTCAAAGTTATGTTTTTAATCATATTTTTGCGAAATAGACGGAATGGAGAACTAAGTTGTACATGTTGAATTGTGCACCCCCCTTTGTCCTGTATATATCCGTTACTTATATATATTTATATATATCACTTATACGAGGCTGGCTGGAGATGTTGCGCTAGGATGGTTAGGATGGTGGTCCCGTGTCGGGAAGGGGAAATCATTACATTATTATGTGGAGAGGCCTAAGCGTTACATTTTGTGAAATTACAGAGTATTTATATATTTTGTACAAATAATTGTTTTGAAAAGATAAAATCTGACTGATTTATCTCCAACACTCACTGTGTTTTCCTTCAGACGGGAGCGAGGCGGGGAGGAGTTCCTTTCTTAACTCGGAGGAACGGCCCTTCAATGTACCCCATGCATGTTAACATCTTCGGGACATTGCGGGGTCGGACCCACTACTTCCCTCACCATCCCTTTGTAAGTTCCTAATCCCTTGGAGGAGGAGGAGGGTTCATTTGGGAGATGTAGATGTAACAGATGTACCAACCAACGGACAACTCCATGCAACCAAGATATGCCATGAAAGATAATCATTACTTTGGAAACAACTAGTTGTAATATTTGCTTAAATATTAGAAAATTACTGTAATTGTCTGCATGCGCCGGCCCGCACTAAGCGGGCTGGCCGTGTGTTCTTGTCACTTGACGAGGACTTGTTTAGTAACATAATACATTTCCTTAATCTCACTCTGGTGTTTATCAATCATATATCTTCTCCACTACATCCACCACATCGCATCACGACCCGGGAGTTCGACATTACAACTGCCAGTGTAAGTATTGGGTTGCAGAGGTTTGTATCTAGACCAGGGGTCTCGAGCCTACGGCCCACGAGCACCGTTGATTTGGCAACCAAAGTTTATTTTGATTGCGTTGTAAATGTGCAGATGTTTTTAAGGACAAGTTAAGATACCGCTGACAAAGTGCAACATTTTGAATTTAAAATGTAATGAGTGACACACATACACATAATTCACATAGAGTTAAATCTGGTGCTGACAAGTATTTTTCTAACACCTTCACTGCAAATCATTCACTTCTGATTGAAGTTCTGGGGCGAAAGTTTCTTCTGACAATCCCGGGGGAGGGGAGAATTTCAGAAGGTACGATTTCCCTACAATTCCCTGGTAGGAGCCCTAGCAAGATAAGCATACTGATACTTTTACTAAAAATTATTGGTATACCTGCCCTCGGTGGAGTCTTCGGCCCTTATGCTAAACAAAGTTTGGAGACCCCTGATTTAGGCTAACAGTTTACAACCTTCCTGAAGTAGAAAGAAACCAATCACGATCTTTAAAAGTACATAATTGCAACGTGTACAGTCACAAATGTTTGATTGCTGTATCAGCATTTCGGCGAGGCAATGTCTTTGATATTCTAAAAATTGCTGTATTTACTTTTGATAAAATACGGCACTCCCACAACGCTGTTGCAAGAAAATTGAATTGGGTGATAAAAGTTTTCGTAATCCTGTTGATTTTGAAAATTAATTTTCCGAAATCAAAATTTAGATAATTATTTTATGATTTTAACTTCTACTTGTACATGCAAATGAAAATCAATAAACTGAACATGGGCAATCTTACAGAATGGCCGCTTAGGATTTGAAAATGGTGTCGAGATTCTTATTTGCTCAGAGTTGCCACAAGAAATAACCAGTACACTCGTTATTTATACTGCATACAATGGAAGCACATGATTGTATCTGACGATGAAATAAGTACATTTTTGCACTCTAGGGTGAATTGCCTATTTAAAAAGAAATATTTTTAAGTATTAACTAGAGATTTATGGCTTTTTTGGGAATGGTTATACACAGGTAAGTACCTATTTATAACTCACTTGTCGAATATATCTCGTCGATCCTACAGGTTTGTGACAGCTTTGTATGAATGGAATATCTAGCTATTATAAAAATCAATTTTTAGAAAGAGCCTACGTAATTTGGTTAGGTGCAAACCAACTTTTTCATAGCTTTGAACAAAAAAAAGATTTGTTATCGCTGAAAGATCACTGGCCATAGATGACAGTATCGTCAGTATCATAATATTCAAGGGCATTCATTCAAGAATTTTATTTAATCAGTTGGTCAGATGGACATATTATGTTTATTTTGTAATATATTGTCAATAAATTGCAAATGCTCCACGTCAGAGACAACACGAAGGATACGCACCCAGCATCAATATGCACTAGTGGAACCATAATGATTAGTAGATACGTACCTAGTATTGCTCTCGAACATGATTCTTTTGGTTTTCTTATTCCCATTGTATTACGTAACGTATAAATAGAATAAAAAATGTGATATAAATTTTTAAAAATTTTATAGGTATCTCCTTTTTTAATGTAAATATCTAATTAATTTGGTAAGGGCCATCCATAAATTACTTCACACAAATTTCATGATTTTTTGAACCCCCCCCCCGTCCCTGTCACACATTGTCACATTTGTGAGACCCCTCCCCCCTAGTGTGACGTCACTATTTTGCAATTTTACATTTTTTCGTTTACATTTAAGTTTTGCATTTTAATAATTTAGATTTTTACATGTGACGTCACAGAGCTGATGACCCCCCATACCCCTTGTCACACAATGTCACACTTCTCTACACCCCCCTCCCCCCTTAAGGTGTGACGTAATTTATGGATGGCCCCTAAGGAACTCCAGAAAAAATTTATAGATTAAAAACATAATATAGATCAACGAATGCTGATTATGAATACACTTATAAGTTTTAGTACTATACCCACTTAGAATTTATAAATCATCATTTAAAAACGAATAAAACCCCATCTTATTAAAACGCTGTTTTGTTGGTAAGACTGAATCTGCTGATCAAAGGCTATTCCCTAAAATTTGTGATAAGATATCGTTCTCCCGCGAGAGGTGCTATCAGATTTGTGTGATTTTCTACAGCTGTTAAATGAATAAATAATCTTGCATACTTGCAGGAATTCGTGTTTAAAACGACCCAAACCAAAATACGTGACAGCTCACAGCTGAAATTTTGACATCGGCCGAAAGAAAAAGCAAATAACATCCGTTGAAAATCACACAAATCTGACAGCACTTCTCGCGGGAGAACGATCTCTTATCACAAATTTTGAGAAATAGCCTTTCTGACGGGGTCTCGGAACTCGGAACCAGTTTACCTGAGTGGTTTATTTATATAGTCTACAGGAATGAATTAGATGCCTGTAACAATCCATATTTTAGAAAATTAATTATAGTGATAGGCATTGATGTAAAATTTAAGCTAGGTGTATTATTTAAAAGGAAATTTTGAGGTTAATGTCAAAATTATAATGCGATTATATTTACACGGTAATCTGCTTACATAATGCATGATATTATCATTGTTGATTATAATAAATCTAAAATAATGGGTACCATAAAGGAAAAAGTCTAGAAACTTTCAAGTAATTTAAAAAGACTATGCAGTTGATTTACCAAACTTTAATCAAACTTAAACACGATATTGGTTAAATTTTATAGCAAACATTAGTACCCTTTACACACAGATCGAAGCGGGACGTGCTCCGCGCTACTTCAGGCCGCCGCGCAGAAAAGTAAAGACCGAAAGTAAGATAACGGTTTACAGCGCAGTTCACTGTGAGACTTTTCTGCGCGGCGGCCTGAAGTGGCGCAGGGCACGTCCCGCTCCGAACTCTGTGTGTAAAGGGTACTATTAAACTATTTCTTAACTTGCATCAAAATGATCCCCAGAACAAAAAGAAGTTGACCTAAGTGATAAAAGAGTGTGTTTCTGGTGGTTTGATGGTGTCACACCATTTCACAGTAATGCAGGTTTTTCTACGCCGTTAAATTGTTTATAGGTCTGGGTCATGGATGTGAATAAAAAACGTCTCAACTCTCTTACAAAATACGGTGCCTAAAAACAAATGTAGGTCTTTTGAGACTGGTGAAGTCACCAAGTCAACCACGGATTTGGTGAGATTTTGAGAGACCATTAAACTAATTATAACAGTGAAAAATACTGGTATTCAAGTTAGAAGGTCATTATCCATTAAAAAAGTAAAAAAGGGAATGGTGTTCCTTATTATCCCTGCGGTAAACTTAACAATGTTGACAAAAGCGAAAGACTTTTTAGGATCATGATCTTGCCAGCATTACCAATGGTACTAGTGGTGAGTCCGAAAACGACAAACACGTTTGCACAACGCGTTTGGAATTTAAAAATGCCCAAACAGTTAAAGGGTCTACGCACGACCCAATTTCTAGTCACTTCTTGCTGTTCTGCATGCAGAGTCTCTGCAAATTGGGTGGTTAGTAGTCACAACCGCCGGCCGTATTGTTATTATTCTCCAGCCGTATTATTATTTACCCTCTGCCGGGCCCCCACTCTTCCAATTTGGTTGCAGAGTCTCTGCATATCGGGCCGTTAGTAGGCAGAACTCCCTGCCGTATTATTATTTCCCTTCTGCGGTGTTATTCTTATTCCGCTGCCGGGCCAGCGGCAGAGGTTTCTTTCCAATTTGCCACCAATCTGCAGAAGGACCGACTTGTTTCTACTTGCCTCAGCCCCGATATTTGTCATATCTCACCGGGAGCGTTCAGGGCGGTCGTTGACAGCGAGTTATATTATTTACGTTTTAAATATTATTAATTTAGATTGCATCATGCTTGAAAAGGAAAAAGAAATTTATGGATGGCCCCTAATTCCTAGAAGAAGGAAGAATATTTTTTAACATTATTTTTTTTTGCCTGTAAATCCCAGAAGAAGGAATAATATTTTTTAACATTATTAATATTATTTTGGCCTGTAAATCCCGGAAGAAGGATTAATATTTTTTTACATTATTAATATTATTTTGGCCTGTAAATCCCAGAAGAAGGAATAATATTTTTTTACATTATTAACATTATTTTGGCCTGTAAATCCCAGAAGAAGGAATAATATTTTTTTACATTATTAATATTATTTTGGCCTGTAAATCCCAGAAGAAGGAATAATATTTTTTTACATTATTAATATTATTTTGGCCTGTAAATCCCAGAAGAAGGAATAATATTTTTTTGCGGACTTTTTTACGGATTTTTTTAACGGACGGCCGGCGTAGTCCAGCGGTAAGGCTCTTGACTAGCATTCCGAAGGTCGCGGAATCGAATCCCGGCGTGTTAAATAAATTTTATTTGATTAATTTGTGTTATTTCACAATTTATTTATTTAAAATAATATATAGTATATTTGCGGCACGTTCCAGAGTGGAAGATACTCTCAGTATCGCCCTGGTGTAAGACCACCATTCAGAATTGAAAAGTTGCTTGAAATGGCTTTGGCCGTGTTTGATGACCAGATCTGAATAGCCAGGTACTTCCCACCTTCCTCTTCTCCGTCTCCTTCCCCTCACCACTACCTTCAGCCTCACAACATACCCCAATCGGGGATGCTATAGTCTCACTGACTCCAGACGGGAGCAGTTGGGACTCTTGTTCGGTATTCATATAAAACTATTTAAAAAATCCCCAAGAGGGAATAAACTTTTTTTGCTACTGTTACTATTTTTACTATTATTGTATTCTTAACCCTCAAAAGCTATTTGTTCGATTTTCGAAACAACTCACAAAAGTCTCATAGAAATCAAATGTACACCTTTATGAAGCCAAAATTTGGAATCGCATTTTGAAATAAATTTATGAAACATTGTGAAATATTTTTTCATGGAACGATAGAGGTGATAATAACGTTTATTTTTTAATAAAATATGTCCAATAAAATATGTATGTGTTTTAATTTTTTTGTATACGATGATATAATATGCAGTCTGTTTAAACACAGGCTAATTTGTTCGGTTGTCCTAACAACTCATATAGATCTCGAAGAAATCAAATCATGGTTAGAAATACAACCTAAGCGGTGCACAATGCGTTGGCTCAATGGATCGCGCTGGCAGAAATTCAGAAAGTCAAGTATTTTTTACAATAAAACAAGTATGCTTATTTTGAAGTTTATTAAATGTTTCATAATTCCCCCGAAGGATGTCGCCTTTATCGCAATACTGACGGAAGGAGATCGGTTTGAACTTGACCTTTGTACGGATCATCGTATCAGTTTTTGCAGTCGCGTAAATTTCACTACGTTTCAAGTTTAAAAAGCAAAATCTATTAAGTGTTCAGATCCAATTCATCATTGATACAATGTCTGGTGGTATTTACTTTTATTATATTAAAGTAGCTATTGAGACACTCATACGTAAGTCAAAATTTTTAATTAAAACAAAATCCTATTTTAATGAAATATTTTTTTGTAAATATATTAAACATCGAGGCACATAGTTAAAAGTTCCACAAGATTCTGTCAGATTATAATTTATTTCGTATACTTTAGTATCTTAACTACTAGATGATGACGAAGCACTCACTTTGATAGTAGATGCTAAGCTTAGTCATTACCAATACAATTTAAGAAGGGAAAAGGAATAAGAGGTCTTCCCTTCCTATACAATTGTACAAGGAACTGTGAATTCATAACGGTTACGGAATCTTCAGCGGAAATGAAATTACAAGAATTACTAGATCACACTGCTGAGCCCTTAATACAAGTTCAGCAGCCCATCATCGATTTTCTGAGTGAGATTTCGTCGGATCCAGTTATCTCCAGATTAGGGAAACTGAACAAAAGGACAGTGAAAACAATTCCAAAAAAGTACTCCAAATACTTAAGACCCGACTACCGGGAATGATTCGGTAATTGAACCAAGTAGTGATGACGATGGTGTATTGTCACAAGATGATGAAGACGATCTTTTCTGTGTATAAATATAAATAAATAGCTTGTGAAATGAAGTGAGCATTAAAACTGATTTAATATATTTTTCATTTTTTTTTTTTTTGTACTAAATATGTGTGACTCTTCGAACATTTTGTTTCAATTATTTTTATTAACATGTCTATACGGAACTAAAAATCTAAAAAGGTGTGATGTAATTACAACCACTGATTTGATGCCAACTTTCGGGGTCATCCACCCCATTGTACGGTGTTAGAAAAAGAAATTGCCACTTTTTATATTCAAATCTAAAAATTAACCGTAAAATAATTGAAAACTAGCTTTGCCTGTTGCAGAGGCAACCAAGGGGTTTAACACTACGCGATTTGACGTGTGAACGCGGATGAAGCGAAGAGTGTGTGTTAAATAAAATAGGTAGAGAAAAAAACGATGTTTGTAATTTGTTACCCGTAACGTATAATTTACTGTTGCAAAGACTCCTTCCACTGTGCCACTTTGGTCGCCGACACTTTTAAAACGTCCCAGGAGCTTACCGCTCAATTCAGTACTGAACCAATCCAGCCGCAACGACTCAGGGCGTTCAGTTTTTCATTTAATTTAAAATAGAAAAACCAATAGAGCCTAAAAGGGTCCTCGGATTTTATCGTTCAATTTTTTCAGTCAGCCCTTCGGATTGTGTAGGTCGAGACGCGTAATTTGATATCCATCTCGGTACTGTAGGGTGTAATTTAAAAAAAAAAAAAATTTTGGATTTTCGAAATATTTGAATTTCGAAAAAAAAAATTTTTGGATTTTGAAGAAAAATTTTTGGACTTTTGAAATTTTTAAATTTGCAAAAAAAAAATTTTGGATTTTGGAACTTTTTGAATTTTCAAAAAAAAAATTTTTGGATTTTGTAAATTTTTGAATTTTCAAAAAAAAAAATTTTTATGTTTTGGAAATTTTTTAATATTGGAAAAAAAAAAATGTTTTCTGTAAATTTTTTGATTTTGGAAAAAAAAATTTTTGGATTCTGAAAATTTTTTAATTTTGGAAAAAAAAAATTTTTGTTTTCTGGAAATTTTTTAATTTTGGAAAAAAAAATTGTTGGATCTCAGAAATTTTTGAACTTATAACTGAAAGTAATTTTTCAAAAAACGGCGCTATAAAAATGTATTCAGAAATTTTAGAGACTTAAACTAAACCCAACTGGGGATGCCGTAGTCTCACTCACTCCAGACGGCAGTAGTTGGGACTCTTGTGCGGTATTCACATTGAAATTTTATTTAAAATGTATGAACCCGTACAGTATTCAAAAGGTACCTACACCATTTGGCAAAAAAAAAATTGGACCATCTTTATTTAAATTTACTCTTTTTATTAGAAATGTTCAGAATAAATAGTATCCGAGAAGGACGTTGTCAAAAAAAAATTCGAGTGCAGCTTACTGTAGTTTTTCAAAAAACGGCGCTATAAAAATGTATTATTCAGAATTTTTCAGAAACTAAAACTAAACCCAACTGGGGACGCCGTAGTCGCACTGACTCCGGACGGCAGTAATTGGGACTCTTGTGCGGTTTTCACATTGAAATTTAATGTAAAATGTATGAACCCGTACAGTATTCAAAAGGTACCTACACCATTTGGCAAAAAAAAATTGGACCATCTTTATTTAAATTTACTCATTAAGGATCGCTTTCGCTTGAAATGCGATTCAGTACCCCCCCCCTGCCTCAAGCGAAAATCGACCACTCTGCCTATCCAGTTTCACCGACCGCAGAGACCATTTTGGCAAGACTTCTGCGAAGGAATCCGCGGAGTTTTTTTAGTATAGTAATACGCAGTTTTTCGAAAAACTCACATGGGTCATACAGGCAAAAGACGACCTTGCCGCCCCTTAAGTTCGCCCACCCTAAGGATCGCTTTCGCTTGAAATGCGATTCAGTACCCCCCCCCCTGCCTCAAGCGAAAATCGACCACTCTGCCTATCCAGTTTCACCGACCGCAGAGACCATTTTGGCAAGACTTCTGCGAAGGAATCCGCGGAGTTTTTTTTCCATACAAAATGCAATTTGCTAGAAATTTATTCTTTTATTTTAATGGCTATTCTGATACAAAATGTATTATTCAGAATTTTTCAGAAACTAAAACTAAACCCAACTGGGGACGCCGTAGTCGCACTGACTCCGGACGGCAGTAATTGGGACTCTTGTGCGGTTTTCACATTGAAATTTAATGTAAAATGTATGAACCCGTACAGTATTCAAAAGGTACCTACACCATTTGGCAAAAAAAAATTGGACCATCTTTATTTAAATTTACTCATTTTATTAGAAATGTTCAGAATAAATAGTATCCGAGAAGGACGTTGTCAAAAAAAAAATTCGAGTGCAGCTTACTGTAGTTTTTCAAAAAACGGCGCTATAAAAATTTATTATTCAGAATTTTTCAGAAACTAAAACCAAACCCAACTGAGGACGCCGTAGTCGCACTGACTCCGGACGGCAGTAATTGGGACTCTTGTGCGGTTTTCACATTGAAATTTAATGTAAAATGTACGAACGATTAGTTCCCGTACAGTGTTCAAAAGGTACCTACACCATTTCGCAAAAAAAAAATTGGACCATCTTTATTTAAATTTACTCATTTTATTAGAAATGTTCAGAATGCTCATCCGACGAATGGTTCCCGGGGCGGCAGTGCCAATGCCCGCCTCTAACGTTGAATAATTATCTTAAAGAAGCAATATACAAAAAAATGCGTTATGTAACTATAATATTTAAAAAAAATAAATCCCTTAAATATCTAGGCTAAAGACGAAGGTAGCGCAACACGGCATAACAGCTCAAAAAATAATTACAAAAGAAATTATCCTTTCAACTTCAAATAATTTCATTACAAATTTCCAAATAAAAAACACATGCAATTCCCATACGGTGATTCCGAGTTGTTATGTGCAGGTACCTACCTACTCAGATTCTCAGTTGGTACACCTGCACATACGTAAAAAAAAAAACACGCCATTAAAATGTATTTTCAGAATTTTTTTATCAAATAATCATTTCAATGAAAAAGAGTTCGCAAAGTATTTATATTTATAAATAATACGAATCTTAATGCATCGGAGCCCATTTATCGGGTACCTACTTAGTTCGTCATTCGCAGACGTACAATATTCTGCAATTATATTTTCATCGCTGGCAAGACCGAAACGCAAAAATGTGTTTACCACCTCGAGCACGGCCTGAAAATCGAGTTGTTTTTAACGTTTTCCATACAAACAACGCTGTCCTGGCCTGAATGAAATGTTTAGTTGGCGGAGAGCTTTGCAATCCGCCATTTGTAAAATTTCAGAATCCAGTGTTCCAAGGTGTGAGAAAATTTACCCAACCTGAATTTGTTTGTAAGAAAATTAGGTCTTCTACTGGCCAGCTATATTATGCACCCTCGAGAAAAGAGCGAGTTTTGCGAAACGTCATAAAATATCATTTTTCCGCGCGCTATCGTGTAACATTTTGAATGGTGACCGACATATTTGTCGATTTTAAAAGCTTCCTTAACTTCTGTTCTTCGTATTTATCGAAAAACATCTCGGCCGGAATGCGACTTTTCGACGATAACTCGTACCGCGTGTCGTACCTGTAAAATGTCATTTTGTATCAGAATAGCCATTAAAATAAAAGAATAAATTTCTAGCAAATTGCATTTTGTATGGAAAAAAAACTCCGCGGATTCCTTCGCAGAAGTCTTGCCAAAATGGTCTCTGCGGTCGGTGAAACTGGATAGGCAGAGTGGTCGATTTTCGCTTGAGGCAGGGGGGGGGTACTGAATCGCATTTCAAGCGAAAGCGATCCTTAGGGTGGGCGAACTTAAGGGGCGGCAAGGTCGTCTTTTGCCTGTATGACCCATGTGAGTTTTTCGAAAAACTGCGTATTACTATACTAACTAGCTTTGCCTGTTGCAGAGGCAACCAAGGGGTTAAACACTACGCGATTTGACGTGTGAACGCGGATGAAGCGAAGAGTGTGTGTTAAATAAAATAGGTAAAGAAAAAAACGATGTTTGTAATTTGTTACCCGTAACGTATAATTTACTGTTGCAAAGACTCCTACCATTGTGCCACTTTGGTCGCCGACACTTTTAAAACGTCCCAGAAGCTTACCGCTCAATTCAGTACTGAACCAATCCAGCCGCCCGACGCAGGGCGTTCAGTATTTCATTTAATTTAAATTAGAAAAACCAATAGAGCCTAAAAGGGTCTTCGGAGTTTATCGTTCAATTTTTTCCGTCAGCCCTTCGGTTTGTGTAGGTCGAGACGCGTAATTTGATATCCATCTCGGGTACTGTAGGGTGTAATTTAAAAAAAAAAATTTGGATTTTGAAAAAAAAATTTTGGACTTTGGAAATTTTTTAATTTTCAAAAAAAAAATTTTTGGATTTTGTAAATTTTTGAATTTTCAAAAAAAAAAATTTTGAGTTTTGGAAATTTTTTAATTTTGGAAAAAAAAAATTTGTATTTTGGAAATTATTGAATTTTGAAAAAAAAAATTTTTAAGTTGTGGATATTTTTTTAATTTTGGAAATAAAAAATTTTTTGTCTTGGAAATTTTTGAACTGAAAGTAATTTTTCAAAAAACGGCGCTATAAAAATGTATTAATCAGAAATTTTAGAGACAAACTAAACCCAACTGGGGATACCGTAGTCTCACTGACTCCAGACGGCAGTAGTTGAGACTCTTGTGCGGTATTCACATTGAAATTTAATTTAAAATGCATGAACCCGTACAGTATTCAAAAGGTACCCACACCATTTGGCAAAAAAAAATTGGACCATCTTTATTTAAATTTACTCATTTTATTAGAAATGTTCAGAATATATAGTGTCCGAGTACGTTGTCAAAAAAAATTCGAGTGCAGTTTACACGCGGTAGAAGTGAAACTTTTCCATTTTGGAAAAAAAAATTATTGGATTCTAGAAATTTTTTAATTTTGGAAAAAAAAAATTGTTGGATCTCGGAAATTTTTGAACTTATAACTGAAAGTAATTTTTCAAAAAACGGCGCTATAAAAATGTATTATTCAGAAATTTTAGAGACTTAAACTAAACCCAACTGGGGATGCCGTAGTCTCACTGACTCCAGACGGCAGTAGTTGGGACTCTTGTGCGGTATTCACATTGAAATTTAATTTAAAATGTATGAACCCGTACAGTATTCAAAAGGTACCTACACCATTTGGCAAAAAAAATTGGACCATCTTTATTTAAATTTACTCATTTTATTAGAAATGTTCAGAATATATAGTGTCCGAGTACGTTGTCAAAAAAAATTCGAGTGCAGTTTACACGCGGTAGAAGTGAAACTTTTCCATTTTGGAAAAAAAAATTATTGGATTCTGGAAATTTTTTAATTTTGGAAAAAAAAAATTGTTGGATCTCGGAAATTTTTGAACTTATAACTGAAAGTAATTTTTCAAAAAACGGCGCTATAAAAATGTATTATTCAGAAATTTTAGAGACTTAAACTAAACCCAACTGGGGATGCCGTAGTCTCACTGACTCCAGACGGCAGTAGTTGAGACTCTTGTGCGGTATTCACACTGAAATTTAATTTAAAATGTATGAACCCGTACAGTATTCAAAAGGTACCCACACCATTTGGCAAAAAAAAATTGGACCATCTTTATTTAAATTTACTCATTTTATTAGAAATGTTCAGAATAAATAGTATCCGAGTAGGACGTTGTCAAAAAAAAATTCGAGTGCAGCTTACTGTAGTTTTTCAAAAAACGGCGCTATAAAAATGTATTATTCAGAATTTTTCAGAAACTAAAACTAAACCCAACTGGGGACGCCGTAGTCGCACTGACTCCGGACGGCAGTAATTGGGACTCTTGTGCGGTTTTCACATTGAAATTTAATGTAAAATGTACGAACGATTAGTTCCCGTACAGTATTCAAAAGGTACCTACACCATTTCGCAAAAAAAAATTGGACCATCTTTATTTAAATTTACTCATTTTTTTAGAAATGTTCAGAATATATACTATCCGAGTAGGTACCTACGTACGTTGTCAAAAAAAATTCGAGTGCAGTTTACACGCGGTAGAAGTGAAACTTTTCCAAAACAATCTCAACTAATACTTGAAAAGTGAGGTCTAAGTTGTCCAGTAAATAAATGTATTCTCTGTTAAATTTTACTCTTGCGTGTTATGTGCTCCTGGTAGATTTTCAATATTGTACCTCACCTTTTTGTCATTTTTCACAAAAACGGCCCTTTAAAAATATAATTTTCAAAATTATTGTATACCCATTTTTATGAGGTGTTGCTCATCCAACGAATGGTTCCCGGGGCGGCAGTGCCAATGCCCGCCTCTAACGTTGAATAATTATCATAAATAAGCTAAATACAAAAAAAGCGTTATGTTACTATAATATTTTAAAAAAATAAATCCCTTAAATATCTAGGCTAAAGACGAAGGTAGCGCAACACGGCATAACAGCCCAAAAAATAATTACAAAAGAAATTATCCTTTCAACTTCAAATAATTTCATTACAAATTTCCAAAAGAAAAAACATATGCAATACCCATTTGATGATTCCGAGTTGTTATGTGCAGGTACCTACCTACTCAGATTCTCAGTTGGTACACCTGCACATACGTAAAAAAAAACACGCCATTAAAATGTATATTCAGAATTTTTTATCAAATAATCATTTCAATGAAAAAGAGTTCGCAAAGTATTTATATTTATAAATAATACGAATCCTAATGCATCGGAGCCCATCTATCAGGTACGTACTTAGTTCGTCATTCGCAGACGTACAATATTCTGACATTGTGAACCCGTACATAAATTAAAAAACTACTTTCCTAAAATGGGCATTCCAAAACCGAGCGTCTAGCAACACTCGATACGGAGATCTTTTTTCGTGAATTGAGCAAATTTCTTTCGATACAGACGAACCTGCCGATTTGAACGGATTGAAATAGAACTACAGGCGTGTTCGACAGACATTTGATTTTGTTTTGTGTGAACGATCCGTACTTGTATTCCGCACCGCTAGATGTCTCTGGATTGAAATCTTTAGTTGGCGGAGAGTGTTGCCTTCCGCCATTTGTAAAATTTCAGAATCCAGTGTTACCAGGTGTGAGAAAATTTACCCAACCTGAATTTATTTGTAAGAAAATTAGGTGTTCTACTGGCCAGATAAATCATGCACCCTCGAGAAAAATGCGAGTTTTGCGAAACGTCAGAAAATATCATTTTTCCGCGCGCTATTGTGTAACATTTTGAATGGTGACCGACATATTTGTCGATTTTAAAAGCTTCCTTAATTTCTATTCCTCCTATTTATCGAAAAACATCTCCACCAGAACGCGCTTTTTCGACGATATCTCGTACCGCGTGTCGTACCTATAAAATGTCATTTTTTAGCAGCATCGCCATTAAAATAAAAGAATAAATTTCTAGCAAATTCGTTTCGCGTAAAGGAAATAGTGATTAAGATTTCTTATCTTTTTTGCAAATGCGAACCTGTCGGCGGGAAATATAACCAGGCCGATTTCTTCGTCGATGAGAGATTCAGCCGGAGGTTCCAGTTATCGCCGCTGATTTTGTATCAGTTTTTTCCGTTGACTTTTGGCGTTTCTAAAATAAGAATTTCGTGTGAGTTTCCTGTCTTGCGATAGTGGTCTCTGAGGTCTGTCAAACTCGAAGAGCGGAGAGGTCATTTTGGCGTGGGAGGCCTGCACTGAAAAAAAAAGCCCTGTGTTTCGAGCGAAACTGAACCTCGAAACGGGTAAAACTTAAGGGGCGGCAAGGTCGTCTTTTGCCTAAATGACGAAAAAAAAGTGAGTTTTCGAAAACTGTGCATTAATATATATACTAGCTTTGCCTGTTGCAGAGGCAACCAAGGGGTTAAACACTACGCGATTTGACGTGTGAACGCGGATGAAGCGAGGAGTGTGTGTTTAATAAAATAGATGAAGAAAAAAACGATGTTTGTAATTTGTTACCCGTAACGTATAATTTACTGTTGCAAAGACTCCTACCACTGTGCAACTTTGGTCGCCGACACTTTTAAAACGTCCCAGGAGCTTACCGCTCAATTCAGTACTGAACCAATCCAGCCGCAACGACTCAGGGCGTTCAGTTTTTCATTTAATTTAAAATAGAAAAACCAATAGAGCCTAAAAGGGTCCTCGGATTTTATCGTTCAATTTTTTCAGTCAGCCCTTCGGATTGTGTAGGTCGAGACGCGTAATTTGATATCCATCTCGGGTACCGTAGGGTGTAATTTAAAAAAAAAAAAATTTTGGATTTTCGAAATATTTGAATTTCGAAAAAAAAATTTTTGGACTTTTGAAATTTTGAAATTTGCAAAAAAAAAATTTTGGATTTTGGAACTTTTTGAATTTTCAAAAAAAAATTTTTTGGATTTTGTAAATTTTTGAATTTTCAAAAAAAAATTTTTTGAGATTTGGAAATTTTTTAATTTTGGAAAAAAAAATTTTGTTTTCTGGAAATTTTTTGATTTTTGAAAAAAAAAATTTTGGATTCTGAAAATTTTTTAATTTTGGAAAAAAAAAATTTGGATTCTGGAAATTTTTTCATTTTAAAAAAAACTTTTTTGGTTTCTGGAAATTTTTGAATTTTAAAAAAAAAAACTTTGGTTTCTGGAAATTTTTTAAATTTGGAAAAAAAAATTTCGGATTCTGGAAATTTTTTAATTTTGAAAAAAAAATTTTTTGGTTTCCGGAAATTTTTGAATTTTGAAAAAAAAAAATTTCGGTTTCTGGAAATTTTTTAATTATGAAAAAAAAAATTTTTGTTTTCTGGAAATTTTTTAATTTTGGAAAAAAAAATTGTTGGATCTCCGAAATTTTTGAACTTATAACTGAAAGTAATTTTTCAAAAAACGGCGCTATAAAAATGTATTTTTCAGAAATTTTAGAGACTTAAACTAAACCCAACTGGGGATGCCGTAGTCTCACTGACTCCAGACGGCAGTAGTTGGGACTCTTGTGCGGTATTCACATTGAAATTTAATTTAAAATGTATGAACCCGTACAGTATTCAAAAGGTACCTACACCATTTGGCAAAAAAAAATTGGACCATCTTTATTTAAATTTACTCATTTTATTAGAAATGTTCAGAATAAATAGTATCCGAGAAGGACGTTGTCAAAAAAAAATTCGAGTGCAGCTTACTGTAGTTTTTCAAAAACCGGCGCTATAAAAATGTATTATTCAGAATTTTTCAGAAACTAAAACTAAACCCAACTGGGGACGCCGTAGTCGCACTGACTCCGGACGGCAGTAATTGGGACTCTTGTGCGGTATTCACATTGAAATTTAATTATAATGTATGAACCCGTACAGTATTCAAAAGGTACCTACACCATTTGGCAAAAAAAAATTGGACCATCTTTATTTAAATTTACTCATTTTATTAGAAATGTTCAGAATAAATAGTATCCGAGTAGGACGTTGTCAAAAAAAAATTCGAGTGCAGCTTACTGTAGTTTTTCATAAAACGGCGCTATAAAAATGTATTATTCAGAATTTTTCAGAAACTAAAACCAAACCCAACTGGGGACGCCGTAGTCGCACTGACTCCGGACGGCAGTAATTGGGACTCTTGTGCGGTTTTCACATTGAAATTTAATGTAAAATGTACGAACGAATAGTTCCCGTACAGTGTTCAAAAGGTACCTACACCATTTCGCAAAAAAAAAAATTGGACCATCTTTATTTAAATTTACTCATTTTATTAGAAATGTTCAGAATGCTCATCCAACGAATGGTTCCCGGGGCGGCAGTACCAATGCCCGCCTCTTACGTTGAATAATTATCGTAAAGAAGCAAAATACAAAAAAAAAGCGTTATGTAACTTTAATATTAAAAAAAATAGATCCCTTAAATATCTAGGCTAAAGACGAAGGTAGCGCAACACGGCATAACAGCCCAAAAATAATTACAAAAGAAATTATCCTTTCAATTTCAAATAATTTCATTACAAATTTCCAAAAAAAAAACATATGCAATTCCCATACGATGATTCCGAGTTGTTATGTGCAGGTACCTACCTACTCAGATTCTCAGTTGGTACACCTGCACATACGTAAAAAAAAAACACGCCATTAAAATGTATTTTCAGAATTTTTTATCAAATAATCATTTCAATGGAAAAAAGTTCGCAAAGTATTTATATTAATAAATAAGACGAATCCTATTGCATTGGAGCCTATCTATCGGGTACCTACTTAGTTCGTCATTCGTAGACGTACAATATTCTGCAATTATATTTTCATCGCTGGCAAGACCGAAACGCAAAAATGTTGTCACCACCTCGAGCACGGCCTGAAAATCGAGTTGTTTTTAACGTTTTCCATACAAACAACGCTGTCCTGGCCCGATTGAAAAGTTTAGTTGGCGGAGAGCTTGGCCTTCCGCCATTTGTAAAATTTCAAAATCCAGTGTTACCAGGTGTGAGAAAATTTACCCAACCTGAATTTATTTGTAAGAAAATTAGGTGTCCTACTGGCCAGCAAAATTATGCACCCTCGAGAAAGTGCGAGTTTTGCGAAACGTCAGAAAATATCATTTTTCCGCGCGCTATCGTGTAACATTTTGAATGGTGACCGACATATTTGTCGATTTTAAAAGTTTCCTTAACTTCTATTCTTCGTATTTATCGAAAAACATCTTCGCCAGAATGCGTATTTTCGACGATATCTCGAACCGCGTGTCGTACCTATAAAATGTCATTTTTTAGCAGAATCGCCATTAAAATAATTTCTAGCAAATTCGTTTCGCGTAAAGGAAATGCGATTAAGATTTCTTATCTTTTTTGCAAATGCGAACCTGTCGGCGGGAAATATAACCAGGCCGATTTCTTCGTCGATGAGAGATTCAGTCGGAGGTTCCAGTTATCGCCGCTGATTTTGTATCAGTTTTTTCCGTTGACTTTTTGCGTTTCTCAAATAAGAAATTCGTGCGAGTTTCCTGTCACGCGATAGTGGTCCTTCAGGTGTATGAAACTTAAGGGGCAGCTAGGTCGTTTTTTGCCTAAATTACAAAAGTGAGTTTTTCGAAAAACTGAACAATACTATATGTACTAGCTTTGCCTGTTGCAGAGGCAACCAAGGGGTTAAACACTACGCGATTTGACGTGTGAACGCGGATGAAGCAAGGAGTGTGTGTTTAATAAAATAGATGAAGAAAAAAACGATGTTTGTAATTTGTTACCCGTAACGTATAATTTACTGTTGCAAAGACTCCTACCACTGTGCCACTTTGGTCACCGACACTTTTAAAACGTCCCAGGAGCTTACCGCTCAATTCAGTACTGAACCAAGCCAGCCGCAACGACTCAGGGCGTTCAGTTTTTCATTCAATTTAATTTAAATTAGAAAAACCAATAGAGCCTAAAAGGGTCCTCGGATTTTATCGTTCAATTTTTTCAGTCAGCCCTTCGGATTGTCTAGGTCGAGACGCGTAATTTGATATCCATCTCGGGTACTGTAGGGTGTAATTTAAAAAAAAAAATTTTGGATTTTCGAAATATTTGAATTTCGAAAAAAAAAAATTTTTGGATTTTGAAGAAAAATTTTTGGACTTTTGAAATTTTTAAATTTGCAAAAAAAAAATTTTGGATGTTGGAACTTTTTGAATTTTCAAAAAAAAAATTTTTGGATTTTGTAAATTTTTGAATTTTCAAAAAAAAATTTTTTGAGTTTTGGAAATTTTTTAATTTTGGAAAAAAAAAATTTGTTTTCTGGAAATTTTTTGATTTTGGAAAAAAAATTTTTTGGATTCTGAAAATTTTTTAATTTTGGAAAAAAAAATTTTGGATTCTGGAAATTTTTTAATTTTGAAAAAAAACTTTTTTGGTTTCTGGAAATTTTTGAATTTTGAAAAAAAAAAATTTTGGTTTCTGGAAATTTTTTAAATTTGGAAAAAAAAAATTTCGGATTCTGGAAATTTTTTAATTTTGAAAAAAAAATTTTTTGGTTTCCGGAAATTTTAGAATTTTGAAAAAAAAAATTTTCGGTTTCTGGAAATTTTTTAATTATGAAAAAAAAATTTTTTGGTTTCTGGAAATTTTTTAATTTTGGAAAAAAAAATTGTTGGATCTCGGAAATTTTTGAACTTATAACTGAAAGTAATTTTTCTAAAAACGGCGCTATAAAAATGTATTATTCAGAAATTTTAGAGACTTAAACCAAACCCAACTGGGGATGCCGTAGTCTCACTGACTCCAGACGGCAGTAGTTGGGACTCTTGTGCGGTATTCACATTGAAATTTAATTCAAAATGTATGAACCCGTACAGTATTCAAAAGGTACCTACACCATTTGGCAAAAAAAATTGGACCATCTTTATTTAAATTTACTCATTTTATTAGAAATGTTCAGAATAAATAGTATCCGAGAAGGACGTTGTCAAAAAAAATTCGAGTGCAGCTTACTGTAGTTTTTCAAAAAACGGCGCTATAAAAATGTATTATTCAGAATTTTTCAGAAACTAAAACTAAACCCAACTGGGGACGCCGTAGTCGCACTGACTCCGGACGGCAGTAATTGGGACTCTTGTGCGGTTTTCACTTGAAATTTAATGTAAAATGTATGAACCCGTACAGTATTCCAAAGGTACCTACACCATTTGGCAAAAAAAATTGGACCATCTTTATTTAAATTTACTCATTTTATTAGAAATGTTCAGAATAAATAGTATCCGAGTAGGACGTTGTCAAAAAAAAAATTCGAGTGCAGCTTACTGTAGTTTTTCAAAAAACGGCGCTATAAAAATGTATTATTCAGAATTTTTCAGAAACTAAAACCAAACCCAACTGGGGACGCCGTAGTCGCACTGACTCCGGACGGCAGTAATTGGGACTCTTGTGCGGTTTTCACATTGAAATTTAATGTAAAATGTACGAACGATTAGTTCCCGTACAGTATTCAAAAGGTACCTACACCATTTCGCAAAAAAAAAATTGGACCATCTTTATTTAAATTTACTCATTTTATTAGAAATGTTCAGAATGCTCATCCGACGAATGGTTCCCGGGGCGGCAGTGCCAATGCCCGCCTCTAACGTTGAATAATTATCTTAAAGAAGCAATATACAAAAAAAAAGCGTTATGTAACTATAATATTTAAAAAAAATAAATCCCTTAAATATCTAGGCTAAAGACGAAGGTAGCGCAACACGGCATAACAGCTCAAAAAATTATTACAAAAGAAATTATCCTTTCAACTTCAAATAATTTCATTACAAATTTCCAAATAAAAAACACACCATACGATGATTCCGAGTTGTTATGTGCAGGTACCTACCTACCTACTCAGATTCTCAGTTGGTACACCTGCACATACGTAAAAAAAAACACGCCATTAAAATGTATTTTCAGAATTTTTTTATCAAATAATCATTTCAATGAAAAATAGTTCGCAAAGTATTTATATTTATAAATAATACGAATCCTAATGCATCGGAGCCCATTTATCGGGTACCTACTTAGTTCGTCATTCGCAGACGTACAATAGTCTGCAATTATATTTTCATCGCTGGCAAGACCGAAACGAAATAATGTAGTCACCACCTCGAGCACGGCCTGAAAATCGAGTGGTTTTTAACGTTTTCCATACAAACAACGCTGTCCTGGCCCGATTGAAAAGTTTAGTTGGCGGAGAGTTTAGCCTTCCGCCATTTGTAAAATTTCAGAATCCAGTGTGCCCAGGTGTGAGAAAATTTACCCAACATGAATTTATTTGTAAGAAAATTAGGTATTCTACTGGCCAGCTAAATTATGCACCCTCGAGAAAGTGCGAGTTTTGCGAAACGTCATAAAATATCATTTTTCCGCGCGCTATCGTGTAACATTTTGAATGGTGACCGACATATTTGTCGATTTTAAAAGTTTCCTTAACTTCTATTCTTCGTATTTATCGAAAAACATCTTCGCCAGAATGCGTATTTTCGACGATATCTCGAACCGCGTGTCGTACCTATAAAATGTCATTTTTTAGCAGCATCGCCATTAAAATAATTTCTAGCAAATTCGTTTCGCGTAAAGGAAATGCGATTAAGATTTCTTATCTTTTTTGCAAATGCGAACCTGTCGGCGGGAAATATAACCAGGCCGATTTCTTCGTCGATGAGAGATTCAGTCGGAGGTTCCAGTTATCGCCGCTGATTTTGTATCAGTTTTTTCCGTTGACTTTTTGCGTTTCTCAAATAAGAAATTCGTGCGAGTTTCCTGTCACGCGATAGTGGTCCTTCAGGTGTATGAAACTTAAGGGGCAGCTAGGTCGTTTTTTGCCTAAATTACAAAAGTGAGTTTTTCGAAAAACTGAACAATACTATATGTACTAGCTTTGCCTGTTGCAGAGGCAACCAAGGGGTTAAACACTACGCGATTTGACGTGTGAACGCGGATGAAGCGAAGAGTGTGTGTTAAATAAAATAGGTAGAGAAAAAAACGATGTTTGTAATTTGTTACCCGTAACGTATAATTTACTGTTGCAAAGACTCCTTCCACTGTGCCACTTTGGTCGCCGACACTTTTAAAACGTCCCAGGAGCTTACCGCTTAATTCAGTACTGCACCAATCCAGCCGCAACGACTCAGGGCGTTCAGTTTTTCATTTAATTTAAAATAGAAAAACCAATAGAGCCTAAAAGGGTCCTCGGATTTTATTGTTCAATTTTTTCAGTCAGCCCTTCGGATTGTGTAGGTCGAGACGCGTAATTTGATATCCATCTCGGGTACTGTAGGGTGTAATTTAAAAAAAATTGGATTTTGGAAATTTTTTAATTTTGGAAAAAAAATTTGGATTTAGGAAATTTTTGAATTTTGGAAAAAAAAATTGGATTTTGGAAATTTTTTAACTGTGGAAAAAAAAAATTTGGATTTGGAAATTTTTGAATTTTAAAAAAAAAATTTAATTTTGGAAAAAAAAATGGATATTTAAAAAAATCGGCGCTATAAAAATGTATTATTCAGAATATTTTAGAAACTTTAACTAAGCACAACTGGGGATGCCGTAGTCTCACTGACTCCAGACGGCAGTAGGTGGGACTCTTGTGCGATATTCACATTGAAATTTAATTTATAATGTATGAACCCCTACAGTATTCAAAAGGTACCTACACCATTTGGCAAAAAAAATTTGACCATTGTCGCAGGTGGAGTGATCGTCATTTCCGTTTCATCCGAAATCCAAATCACAGCAGTGCTATAGAAGTATCACTTCAAAACTCCCGTCTTCGGATGTTTCATTTTATTTAAATTAATCATTTTTGTCAATGAAAGAATTGCCTCCCTGGTCTAGTAAATAAATGTATCGTCTGTAATATTTTACTCCTGCGTATTATGTGCTCCTGGTAGATTTTCAATATTGTTCGTCACCCTTTTTGTCATTTTTCACAAAAACGGCGCCATTTAAATGTATTTTTCAAAATTATTTCTTAAATAATAATTTTAATGCAAAATCGTTCATATAAAAAATAAATCAGGGTAGGTACCTACACATGAGTGCACGGGTAGGTACTTGGGGCCCTTGTAGTATTTTTTCAAAAAACGGCGCTATAAAAATGTGTTTTTCAGAATTTTTTAGAAACTTAAACTTATTTTTATTCCAGTAAAAAAATTACAGAGAAAATATTATTTCATAGTAGGTACTAAGTTTCCCTACAGTAATTAAAAAAAAACGGCGCCATTTAAATGTATATTCAGAATTTTTTGTCAAGTAATCACTTCAATGAAAAAAAGTTCGCAGAAGTATTTATTTTTATAAATAATACGAATCCTAATGTTGAGCTATATTGGAGCCCAATTTATCAGTTAAATCCGTTTATCGGGTACCTACCTAGTTCATAATTTGCAGTTTTACAATATTCTGTATTTATATTTTTTACACATGCAAGACCAACTCACAAACTTGGACTAATCCCGCTTGAATTTTAACCGCACCAAGCCGTAAAAATTGAAATCCGCCATCTTTAAAAAAAAATCTTCATACAAAAACGTATTATGGGGTGATTTCGTAAGTTCAAGAGGGTTATGGAAAAATTTTCATTTTCGGTGTTGCAATATTGGAGAAAATTTACCCAACCTGATTTTATTTGTAAGAAAATTAGGTTTTATACTGGCTAGAAAGCCAAAAGATATTTTAGAGGAAAATGCTTTTTACGTAAAGTGTCAAAACATGTCATTGTGAAATGCACTCTTGTGTAACATTTTGAATGGAAAGCGAACCATGTCACAGTTTTAACTGCTTGTAGTAACTCTCTACTTAAGATTAATTCAAAAACATCTCGGCCAGAATGCGTATTTTTGACGATATCTTTGACCACGCAATGTACGTTCGAAATGTCGAATTTCCAGCCCCCTCGCCATAAAATAAAAATAGAATAAATTCGTGTGAATTTTTCTTATGAAAATAATCAGTACTTACATTCTTCACCGCTAGATGTCTCCCTGTACATATTTTCTACAATTTTGTGTAGAAAATATGTACTAATCGAGTTAATTTTAGCCTTCTGTGAAAGTTCAGTTCAAATTCTATTAAAGTTCTTTAATTATTTCAGTTTTATGATGCGACTGGCCTATAACGATAAAACAACAGAACTCGAATAGAACTTACACAGAACGTGAAAATTAACTTTAAAAACATTGTTGAATTATTCAACTTTATTGAAACAACTTTACCTTAGTATTGCATTAAAACCTAATTTATTGTGAAGCTACCTATTCGTGAAAGTACCTACGCATTTCTTTTCAAATTTTTTCAATGAAGTACGTCGTCGTCAAATAAGTACCTACCCAGGAATGAAAAACTAAAAATTTCTAAGCACGTGTTTTTCGTGGAAAAATCTGATTTTGTTTAGCTTGCCCTGAAATATTTCACATGCGATGCGTATGTAATGACGATCGAATTAGTTGAGGAGACATCTAGACTATAATATTTTTCAAAAACATTTTAGCCAGGATCGATTTTTCGGCCGTAATGCCGTTTGTCGTAAAACAACAACCGAAACCGCTGAGAGGTCCGGTTTGTTGACAAAAGTTTGACATGTGAGTTCGCGACCCACCCCACTTGAACTCTATAGTGATACATCATGTGCTCCTGGTAGATTTTCAATATTGTACTCATCTTTTTTGTCATTTTTCACAAAAATGGCGCCATAAAAATGTATTTTTCAAAATTATTTAACAAATAATAATTTTAATGCAAAGTCGTTCATATAAAAAATAAATCAGGGCAGGTGCACATGAGTACCTACATATTTTTTGAATAAATATTACGAATCCTAATTTTTTAATTTTGAAATTTGGTTTTGAAATGATAGGTACCTATCGACTTTGGCAAAAAAATACGACCATCTTTGTTTGTTTCTGTTTATTTGATATCATGTTTTTTTTTTATTTTTAAAAGAAAAAAGTCCCTAGGTATTTAAGTACCTACCTTGTCTAGGAAATGAGCATATTTTATTCAATATTTTACTCTTGCAAAATGTGTATTCCTGATGGAAACTCAATATTGTACAGCGCCCTCATTGTCATTTTTAGTTCGAATTTTTACTCACACAATCATAAAAGAAAAGTGTTTAGCATTGTATTTGGACCCATCTTACTTCAAAAACGTTCCGATTTATTTAGTACTAATTTCCTTCATAACTACAAAAGTCCACATACCTGAAATAATGCATTTTGGCAAAAATTGCGACCATCCCGAGTGATTTCTTTTATTTCAAATCATTAATTTTTTATTTGATATCTAAAGATGCGTAAGCCGGTACCTACCCGGTACTTACGCAGACAAACAATATTGATGTAGGTACCTAAGCATTTCCTTAAAAAAATCCGTTCATCTTACGAACAAATTTGTAATAATTCAACGGAAAAGTACCTACCCTGTAATTAAACGTGTTCTTTTTATATGGCCAGCAATATATTCTCTTCTGTGGGATTTTCAAAGCACGTTATTTTTCTCAAACGTCATATTTTCCGTAGCGTATAGTGAAATATTTTTAATGGTTTGCGTATGTTACGGCCGTTGAAAATGTTTTTTTAATCTCTCGACCTCCATAATATTCAAAAACATTACAGCCAGAATCGGTTTTCGAGCCGCAGAGGCGTTTTCAAATTGTCGACTCCGAAACAGGCTTGAAGCCGTTATTTTATACGGCTAAATCATAATTTTCTCCTAACTGACGTGTCTTGAAACTCAAGATTGTTTTTTATTATCAATTATTAGTCAATTTAATCGAATTTAAGTACCTACTCGACGACTTATTCTACTGGCCGCCAAATTTTTCACTTTCGACGGTAGTGAAATCTTAGCAAATGTCAAAAATAATGCAAGGTATTATGCAATATTGCAGAACATTTTGGATGAAATGCGTTACATGTCGCGGTTTTAAAATCTTAATAATACTCTCTACTACGAATCTGTCGTAAAACATCTCCGGCGGAAGGGTTATTTTTGACGCAATCTCGAATTCCGTGACGCACCTATAAAATGCCATTTTTTCCCAGCAACGCCGTAAAATTTTATAGAATAAAGCCCTAGCAAATTGCACTTTGTATGAGAAAAAAGTCTTAAAAAGTCTTAAAAAGTCTTAAAATATCTTAAAAATCTTAATTTCTTGTCTCGCCAAAATGGTCTCTGCTGTCGGTGAAACTGGATAGGCAGGGTGGTCGATTTTTGCTTGAGGGGGGGGGGTGCACTGAATCGCATTTCAAGCGAAAGCGATCCTTAGGGTGGACGAACTTAAGGGGCGGCAAGGTCGTCTTTTGACTGTATGACCCATGTGAGTTTTTCGAAAAACTGTGCAATACTATACTAACTAGCTTTGCCTGTTGCAGAGGCAACCAAGGGGTTAAACACTACACGATATGACGTGTGAACGCGGATGAAGCGAAGAGTGTGTGTTAAATAAAATAGGTAAAGAAAAAAACGATGTTTGTAATTTGTTACCCGTAACGTATAATTTACTGTTGCAAAGACTCCTAACATTGTGCCACTTTGGTCGCCGACACTTTTAAAACGTCCCAGGAGCTTACCGCTCAATTCAGTACTGAACCAATCCAGCCGCCCGACTCAGGGCGTTCAGTATTTCATTTAATTTAAATTAGAAAAACCAATAGAGCCTAAAAGGGTCTTCGGAGTTTATCGTTCAATTTTTTCAGTCAGCCCTTCGGATTGTGTAGGTCGAGACGCGTAATTTGATATCCATCTCGGGTACTTAGGGTGTAATTTAAAAAATAAAAAATTTTGGATTTTGAAAAAAAATTTTTTAGACTTTGGAAATTTTTTAATTTTGAAAAAAAAACTTTTTTGGTTTCTGGGAATTTTTGAATTTCGAAAAAAAAAATTTTTGTTTTCTGGAAATTTTTTAATTTGGAAAAAAAAATTATTGGATTCTGGAAATTTTTTAATTTTGGAAAAAAAAATTGTCGGATCTCGGAAATTTTTGAACTTATAACTGAAAGTAATTTTTCAAAAAACGGCGCTATAAAAATGTATTATTCAGAAATTTTAGAGACTTAAACTAAACCCAACTGGGGATGCCGTAGTCTCACTGACTCCAGACGGCAGTAGTTGGGACTCTTGTGCGGTATTCACATTGAAATTTAATGTAAAATGTACGAACGATTAGTTCCCGTACAGTGTTCAAAAGGTACCTACACCATTTTGCAAAAAAAAAATTGGACCATCTTTATTTAAATTTACTCATTTTATTAGAAATGTTCAGAATAAATAGTATCCGAGAAGGACGTTGTCAAAAAAAAATTCGAGTGCAGCTTACTGTAGTTTTTCAAAAAACGGCGCTATAAAAATGTATTATTCAGAATTTTTCAGAAACTAAAACCAAACCCAACCGGGGACGCCGTAGTCGCACTGACTCCGGACGGCAGTAATTGGGACTCTTGTGCGGTTTTCACATTGAAATTTAATGTAAAATGTACCAACGATTAGTCCCCGTACAGTGTTCAAAAGGTACCTACACCATTTCGCAAAAAAAAAAATTGGACCATCTTTATTTAAATTTACTCATTTTATTAGAAATGTTCAGAATAAATAGTATCCGAGTAGGACGTTGTCAAAAAAAAATTCGAGTGCAGCTTACTGTAGTTTTTCAAAAAACGGCGCTATAAAAATGTATTATTCAGAATTTTTCAGAAACTAAAACCAAACCCAACTGGGGACGCCGTAGTCGCACTGACTCCGGACGGCAGTAATTGGGACTCTTGTGCGGTTTTCACATTGAATTTTAATGTAAAATGTACGAACGATTAGTCCCCGTACAGTGTTCAAAAGGTAACTACACCATTTCGCAAAAAAAAAATTGGACCATATTTATTTAAATTTACTCATTTTATTAGAAATGTTCAGAATAAATAGTATCCGAGTAGGACGTTGTCAAAAAAAAATTCGAGTGCAGCTTACTGTAGTTTTTCAAAAAACGGCGCTATAAAAATGTATTATTCAGAATTTTTCAGAAACTAAAACTAAACCCAACTGGGGACGCCGTAGTCGCACTGACTCCGGACGGCAGTAATTGGGACTCTTGTGCGGTTTTCACATTGAAATTTAATGTAAAATGTATGAACCCGTACAGTATTCAAAAGGTACCTACACCATTTGGCAAAAAAAAAATTGGACCATCTTTATTTAAATTTACTCATTTTATTAGAAATGTTCAGAATAAATAGTATCCGAGTAGGACGTTGTCAAAAAAAAATTCGAGTGCAGCTTACTGTAGTTTTTCAAAAAACGGCGCTATAAAAATGTATTATTCAGAATTTTTCAGAAACTAAAACCAAACCCAACCGGGGACGCCGTAGTCGCACTGACTCCGGACGGCAGTAATTGGGACTCTTGTGCGGTTTTCACATTGAAATTTAATGTAAAATGTACCAACGATTAGTTCCCGTACAGTATTCAAAAGGTACCTACACCATTTCGCAAAAAAAAAATGGACCATCTTTATTTAAATTTACTCATTTTATTAGAAATGTTCAGAATATATAGTGTCCGAGTACGTTGTCAAAAAAAATTCGAGTGCAGTTTACACGCGGTAGAAGTGAAACTTTTCCAAAACAATCTCAACTAATACTTGAAAAGTGAGGTCTGAGTAGCCCAGTAAATAAATGTACCCTCTGTAATATTTTACTTCTGCGTATTATGAGCTCCTGGTAGATTTTCAATATTGTACGTCACCCTTTTTGTCATTTTTTACAAAAACGGTCCTATAAAAATATAATTATCAAAATTATTGTGTACCTATTTTTATGAGGTGTTGCTCATCCAACGAATGGTTTCCTGAGCGGCAGTGCCAATGCCCGCCTCTAACGTTGAATAATTATCATAAAGAAGCAAAATACAAAAAAAGCGTTATGTAACTTTAATATTTAAAAAAAATAAATCCCTTAAATATCTAGGCTAAAGACGAAGGTAGCGCAACACGGCATAACAGCCCAAAAAATTATTACAAAAGAAATTATCCTTTCAACTTCAAATAATTTTATTACAAATTTCCAAAAAAAAAAAACAGATGATTCCGATTTGTTATGTGCAGGTACCTACCTACTCAGATTCTCAGTTGGTACACCTGCACATACGTAAAAAAAACACGCCATTAAAATGTATATTCAGAATTTTTTATCAAATAATCATTTCAATGAAAAAGAGTTCGCAAAGTATTTATACTTAGTCCTCTCACAATTTTAATAATATTTTTTCTAGCTAGTGTAGGTACTACTTTCCTAAAATAGGCATTTCAAAACCGAGCGTCTAGCAACACTCGATACCGAGATCTTTTTTCGTGAATTGAGCAAATTTCTTTCGATACAGACGAACCTGCCGATTTGAACGGATTGAAATAGAACTACAGGCGTGTTCGACAGACATTTGATTTTGTTTTGTGTGAACGATCCGTACTTATATTCCACACCGCTAGATGTCTCTGGATTGAAATCTTTAGTTGGCGGAGAGAGCGGCCTTCCGCCATTTGTAAAATTTCAGAATCGAGTGTTCCAAGGTGTGAGAAAATTTACCCAACCTGAATTTATTTGTAAGAAAATTAGGTCTTCTACTGGCCAGTTATATTATGCACCCTCGAGAAAAATGCGAGTTTTGCGAAACGTCAGAAAATATCATTTTTCCGCGCGATATTGTGTAGCATTTTGAATGGTGACCGACATATTTGTCGATTTTAAAAGCTTCCTTAATTTCTATTCCTCCTATTTATTGAAAAACATCTCGACCACAATGCGCTTTTTCGACGATATCTCGTACCGCGTGTCGTACCTATAAAATGTCATTTTTTAGCAGCATCGCCATTAAAATAAAAGAATAAATTTCTAGCAAATTCGTTTCGCGTAAAGGAAATAGTGATTAAGATTTCTTATCTTTTTTGCAAATGCGAACCTGTCGGCGGGAAATATAACCGGGCCGATTTCTTCGTCGATGAGAGATTCAGCCGGAGGTTCCAGTTATCGCCGCTGATTTTGTATCAGTTTTTTCCGTTGACTTTTGGCGTTTCTAAAATAAGAATTTCGTGTGAGTTTCCTGTCTTGCGATAGTGGTCTCTGAGGTCGGTCAGACTCGAAGAGCGGAGAGGTCATTTTGGCGTGGGAGGCCCTGACTGAAAAAAAAAGCCCTCTTTTTCGAGCGAAACTGAACCTCGAAACGGGTAAAACTTGAGGGGCGGCAAGGTCGTCTTTTGCCTAAATTATGAAAAAGTGAGTTTTTCAAAAACTGTGCAATACTATATTACTAGCTTTGCCTGTTGCAGAGGCAACCAAGGGGTTAAACACTACGCGATTTGACGTGTGAACGCGGATGAAGCGAAGAGTGTGTGTTAAATAAAATAGGTAGAGAAAAAAACGTTATTTGAATGTGGATAAAGCGAGGGGTGTCCGTCTACAAAGGGCACAGATAGTTGACAGCCCAATTGCGTATGCCTGCTCTCTGGCCGCTTCGGTCACCCGGTTCAAGGCGTTCGGTACGGGCCTTTTCTCGCAAAAGCAGGCCAAGTAGCTTCCTGCTCAAGTTTTCACTGCGCCATTTGGGTTGTGCAGATCGATACGCGTAATTTGTTATCCGAAACGTATAGTTTACTGTTGAAAAGACTCTTCCCACAGTGCCACTTTGGTCGTCGACACTTTTAAAACGGCCCAGGAGCTTACCGCTCAATTCAGTACTGAACCAATCCTACCGCCCGACTCAGGGCGTTCGGTTTTTCATTTAATTTAAATTAGAAAAAAACATTAGAGCTTTATCTCGAACAATGGTCCTAGGAGTTTATTTTTTTCACTCAGCCTTTCGGATTGTTAAGATCGAGACGCGTAATTTGATACCCATCTCGGGTACTGTAAGGTGTAATTTAAAAAAAAAAAAAATTGGATTTTGAAAATTTTTTAAATTTGGAAAAAAAAAATTTCGGATTCTGGAAATTTTTTAATTTTGAAAAAAAAAATTTTTGGTTTCCGGAAATTTTTGAATTTTGAAAAAAAAAATTATCGGTTTCTGGAAAATTTTTTAATTTGAAAAAAAAATTTTTTGGTTTCTGGAAATTTTTTAAATTTGAAAAAAAAAAATTCGGATTCTGGAAATTTTTTAATTTTGAAAAAAAAATTTTTTGGTTTCCGGAAATTTTTGAATTTTGAAAAAAAAAATTTCGGTTTCTGGAAATTTTTTAATTATGAAAAAAAAATTTTTTGGTTTCTGGAAATTTTTTAATTTTGGAAAAAAAAAATTGTTGGATCTCGGAAATTTTTGAACTTATAACTGAAAGTAATTTTTCAAAAAACGGCGCTATAAAAATGTATTATTCAGAAATTTTAGAGACTTAAACTAAACCCAACTGGGGTGCCGTAGTCTCACTGACTCCAGACGTCAGTAGTTGGGACTCTTGTGCGGTATTCACATTGAAATTTAATTTAATTTAATGAACCCGTACAGTATTCAAAAGGTTCCTACATCATTTGGCAAAAAAAATTGGACCATCTTTATTTAAATTTACCCATTTTATTAGAAATGTTCAGAATAAATAGTATCCGAGTAGGACGTTGTCAAAAAAAAATTCGAGTGCAGCTTACTGTAGTTTTTCAAAAAACAGCCCTATAAAAATGTATTGTTCAGAATTTTTCAGAAACTAAAACTAAACCCAACTGGGGACGCCGTAGTCGCACTGACTCCGGACGGCAGTAATTGGGACTCTTGTGCGGTATTCACATTGATATTTAATTTAAAGTGTATGAACCCGTACAGTATTCAAAAGGTACCTACACCATTTGGCAAAAAAAAATTGGACCATCTTTATTTAAATTTACTCATTTTATTAGAAATGTTCAGAATATAAAGTGCCCGAGTAGGTACCTACGTACGTTGTCAAAAAAAATTCGAGTGCAGTTTACACGCGGTAGAAGTGAAACTTTTCCAAAACAATCTCAACTAATACTTGAAAAGTGAGGTCACAAAAACGGCCCTATAAAAATATAATTTTCAAATTTTTTGTAAACCCATTTTTATGAGGTGTTGCTCATCCAACAAATGGTTCCCGGGGCGGCAGTGCCAATGCCCGCCTCTAACGTTGAATAATTATCATAAATAAGCTTAATACAAAAAAAGCGTTATGTAACTATAGTATTTAAAAAAATAAATCCCTTAAATATCTAGTATAAAGACGAAGGTAGCGCAACACGGCATAACAGCCCAAAAAATTATTACAAAAGAAATTATCCTTTCAACTTCAAATAATTTCAATACAAATTTCCAAAAGAAAAAACATATGGGAATTGCATATGATTCCGAGTTGTTATGTGCAGGTTCAGTTGCAGTTGTTATGGTCAGATTCTCAGTTGGTACACCTGCACATACGTAAAAAAAAACACGCCATTAAAATGTATATTCAGAATTTTTTATCAAATAATCATTTCAATGAAAAAGAGTTCGCAAAGTATTTATATTTATAAATAATACGAATCCTAATGCATCGGAGCCCATCTATCGGGTACCTACTTAGTTCGTCATTCGCAGACGTACAATAGTCTGCAATTATATTTTCATCGCTGGCAAGACCGATACGAAATAATGTGTTCACCACCTCGAGCACGGCCTGAAAATCGAGTTGTTTTTAACGTTTTCCATACAAACAACGCTGTCCTGGCCCGTTTGAAACTTTAGTTGGCGGTTCCGCCATTTGTAAAATTTCAGAATCCAGTGTTCTCAGGTGTGAGAAAATTTACCCAACCTGAATTTATTTGTAAGAAAATTAGGTGTTCTACTGGCCAGACAAATTATGCACCCTCGAGAAAAATGCGAGTTTTGCGAAACGTCAGAAAATATCATTTTTCCGCGCGCTATTGTGTAACATTTTGAATGGTGACCGACATATTTGTCGATTTTAAAAGCTTCCTTAATTTCTATTCCTCCTATTTATTAAAAAACATCTCCACCAGAACGCGCTTTTTCGACGATATCTCGTACCGCGTGTCGTACCTATAAAATGTCATTTTTTAGCAGCATCGCCATTAAAATAAAAGAATAAATTTCTAGCAAATTCGTTTCGCGTAAAGGAAATAGTGATTAAGATTTCTTATCTTTTTTGCAAATGCGAACCTGTCGGCGGGAAATATAACCAGGCCGATTTCTTCGTCGATGAGAGATTCAGCCGGAGGTTCCAGTTATCGCCGCTGATTTTGTATCAGTTTTTTCCGTTGACTTTTGGCGTTTCTAAAATAAGAATTTCGTGTGAGTTTCCTGTCTTGCGATAGTGGTCTCTGAGGTCGGTCAAACTCGAAGAGCGGAGAGGTCATTTTGGCGTGGGAGGCCCTGACTGAAAAAAAAAGCCCTGTTTTTCGAGCGAAACTGAACCTCGAAACGGGTAAAACTCAAGGGGCGGCAAGGTCGTCTTTTGCCTAAATTACGAAAAAAGTGAGTTTTTCGAAAACTGTGCATTAATATATATACTAGCTTTGCCTGTTGCAGAGGCAACCAAGGGGTTAAACACTACACGATATGACGTGTGAACGCGGATGAAGCGAAGAGTGTGTGTTAAATAAAATAGGTAAAGAAAAAAACGATGTTTGTAATTTGTTACCCGTAACGTATAATTTACTGTTGCAAAGACTCCTACCATTGTGCCACTTTGGTCGCCGACACTTTTAAAACGTCCCAGGAGCTTACCGCTCAATTCAGTACTGAACCAATCCAGCCGCCCGACTCAGGGCGTTCAGTATTTCATTTAATTTAAATTAGAAAAACCAATAGAGCCTAAAAGGGTCTTCGGAGTTTATCGTTCAATTTTTTCAGTCAGCCCTTCGGATTGTGTAGGTCGAGACGCGTAATTTGATATCCATCTCGGGTACTTAGGGTGTAATTTAAAAAATAAAAAATTTTGGATTTTGAAAAAAAATTTTTTAGACTTTGGAAATTTTTTAATTTTGAAAAAAAAACTTTTTTGGTTTCTGGGAATTTTTGAATTTCGAAAAAAAAAATTTTTGTTTTCTGGAAATTTTTTAATTTGGAAAAAAAAATTATTGGATTCTGGAAATTTTTTAATTTTGGAAAAAAAAATTGTCGGATCTCGGAAATTTTTGAACTTATAACTGAAAGTAATTTTTCAAAAAACGGCGCTATAAAAATGTATTATTCAGAAATTTTAGAGACTTAAACTAAACCCAACTGGGGATGCCGTAGTCTCACTGACTCCAGACGGCAGTAGTTGGGACTCTTGTGCGGTATTCACATTGAAATTTAATGTAAAATGTACGAACGATTAGTTCCCGTACAGTGTTCAAAAGGTACCTACACCATTTTGCAAAAAAAAAATTGGACCATCTTTATTTAAATTTACTCATTTTATTAGAAATGTTCAGAATAAATAGTATCCGAGAAGGACGTTGTCAAAAAAAAATTCGAGTGCAGCTTACTGTAGTTTTTCAAAAAACGGCGCTATAAAAATGTATTATTCAGAATTTTTCAGAAATTAAAACCAAACCCAACCGGGGACGCCGTAGTCGCACTGACTCCGGACGGCAGTAATTGGGACTCTTGTGCGGTTTTCACATTGAAATTTAATGTAAAATGTACCAACGATTAGTCCCCGTACAGTGTTCAAAAGGTACCTACACCATTTCGCAAAAAAAAAAATTGGACCATCTTTATTTAAATTTACTCATTTTATTAGAAATGTTCAGAATAAATAGTATCCGAGTAGGACGTTGTCAAAAAAAAATTCGAGTGCAGCTTACTGTAGTTTTTCAAAAAACGGCGCTATAAAAATGTATTATTCAGAATTTTTCAGAAACTAAAACCAAACCCAACTGGGGACGCCGTAGTCGCACTGACTCCGGACGGCAGTAATTGGGACTCTTGTGCGGTTTTCACATTGAATTTTAATGTAAAATGTACGAACGATTAGTCCCCGTACAGTGTTCAAAAGGTAACTACACCATTTCGCAAAAAAAAAATTGGACCATATTTATTTAAATTTACTCATTTTATTAGAAATGTTCAGAATAAATAGTATCCGAGTAGGACGTTGTCAAAAAAAAATTCGAGTGCAGCTTACTGTAGTTTTTCAAAAAACGGCGCTATAAA
The DNA here is from genome assembly GCA_936435175.1 of Glyphotaelius pellucidus. NCBI lineage: Eukaryota > Metazoa > Arthropoda > Insecta > Trichoptera > Limnephilidae > Glyphotaelius > Glyphotaelius pellucidus. Next base: position 3,005,151 of record OW386553.1, on the reverse strand, counting down.
AATGTATTATTCAGAATTTTTCAGAAACTAAAACTAAACCCAACTGGGGACGCCGTAGTCGCACTGACTCCGGACGGCAGTAATTGGGACTCTTGTGCGGTTTTCACATTGAAATTTAATGTAAAATGTATGAACCCGTACAGTATTCAAAAGGTACCTACACCATTTGGCAAAAAAAAAATTGGACCATCTTTATTTAAATTTACTCATTTTATTAGAAATGTTCAGAATAAATAGTATCCGAGTAGGACGTTGTCAAAAAAAAATTCGAGTGCAGCTTACTGTAGTTTTTCAAAAAACGGCGCTATAAAAATGTATTATTCAGAATTTTTCAGAAACTAAAACCAAACCCAACCGGGGACGCCGTAGTCGCACTGACTCCGGACGGCAGTAATTGGGACTCTTGTGCGGTTTTCACATTGAAATTTAATGTAAAATGTACCAACGATTAGTTCCCGTACAGTATTCAAAAGGTACCTACACCATTTCGCAAAAAAAAAATGGACCATCTTTATTTAAATTTACTCATTTTATTAGAAATGTTCAGAATATATAGTGTCCGAGTACGTTGTCAAAAAAAATTCGAGTGCAGTTTACACGCGGTAGAAGTGAAACTTTTCCAAAACAATCTCAACTAATACTTGAAAAGTGAGGTCTGAGTAGCCCAGTAAATAAATGTACCCTCTGTAATATTTTACTTCTGCGTATTATGAGCTCCTGGTAGATTTTCAATATTGTACGTCACCCTTTTTGTCATTTTTTACAAAAACGGTCCTATAAAAATATAATTATCAAAATTATTGTGTACCTATTTTTATGAGGTGTTGCTCATCCAACGAATGGTTTCCTGAGCGGCAGTGCCAATGCCCGCCTCTAACGTTGAATAATTATCATAAAGAAGCAAAATACAAAAAAAGCGTTATGTAACTTTAATATTTAAAAAAAATAAATCCCTTAAATATCTAGGCTAAAGACGAAGGTAGCGCAACACGGCATAACAGCCCAAAAAATTATTACAAAAGAAATTATCCTTTCAACTTCAAATAATTTTATTACAAATTTCCAAAAAAAAAAAACAGATGATTCCGATTTGTTATGTGCAGGTACCTACCTACTCAGATTCTCAGTTGGTACACCTGCACATACGTAAAAAAAACACGCCATTAAAATGTATATTCAGAATTTTTTATCAAATAATCATTTCAATGAAAAAGAGTTCGCAAAGTATTTATACTTAGTCCTCTCACAATTTTAATAATATTTTTTCTAGCTAGTGTAGGTACTACTTTCCTAAAATAGGCATTTCAAAACCGAGCGTCTAGCAACACTCGATACCGAGATCTTTTTTCGTGAATTGAGCAAATTTCTTTCGATACAGACGAACCTGCCGATTTGAACGGATTGAAATAGAACTACAGGCGTGTTCGACAGACATTTGATTTTGTTTTGTGTGAACGATCCGTACTTATATTCCACACCGCTAGATGTCTCTGGATTGAAATCTTTAGTTGGCGGAGAGAGCGGCCTTCCGCCATTTGTAAAATTTCAGAATCGAGTGTTCCAAGGTGTGAGAAAATTTACCCAACCTGAATTTATTTGTAAGAAAATTAGGTCTTCTACTGGCCAGTTATATTATGCACCCTCGAGAAAAATGCGAGTTTTGCGAAACGTCAGAAAATATCATTTTTCCGCGCGATATTGTGTAGCATTTTGAATGGTGACCGACATATTTGTCGATTTTAAAAGCTTCCTTAATTTCTATTCCTCCTATTTATTGAAAAACATCTCGACCACAATGCGCTTTTTCGACGATATCTCGTACCGCGTGTCGTACCTATAAAATGTCATTTTTTAGCAGCATCGCCATTAAAATAAAAGAATAAATTTCTAGCAAATTCGTTTCGCGTAAAGGAAATAGTGATTAAGATTTCTTATCTTTTTTGCAAATGCGAACCTGTCGGCGGGAAATATAACCGGGCCGATTTCTTCGTCGATGAGAGATTCAGCCGGAGGTTCCAGTTATCGCCGCTGATTTTGTATCAGTTTTTTCCGTTGACTTTTGGCGTTTCTAAAATAAGAATTTCGTGTGAGTTTCCTGTCTTGCGATAGTGGTCTCTGAGGTCGGTCAGACTCGAAGAGCGGAGAGGTCATTTTGGCGTGGGAGGCCCTGACTGAAAAAAAAAGCCCTCTTTTTCGAGCGAAACTGAACCTCGAAACGGGTAAAACTTGAGGGGCGGCAAGGTCGTCTTTTGCCTAAATTATGAAAAAGTGAGTTTTTCAAAAACTGTGCAATACTATATTAATATAGTATTGCACAGTTTTTGAAAAACTCACTTTTTCATAATTTAGGCAAAAGACGACCTTGCCGCCCCTCAAGTTTTACCCGTTTCGAGTTTTTGAAAAACTCACTTTTTCATAATTTAGGCAAAAGACGACCTTGCCGCCCCTCAAGTTTTACCCGTTTCGAGGTTCAGTTTCGCTCGAAAAAGAGGGCTTTTTTTTTCAGTCAGGGCCTCCCACGCCAAAATGACCTCTCCGCTCTTCGAGTCTGACCGACCTCAGAGACCACTATCGCAAGACAGGAAACTCACACGAAATTCTTATTTTAGAAACGCCAAAAGTCAACGGAAAAAACTGATACAAAATCAGCGGCGATAACTGGAACCTCCGGCTGAATCTCTCATCGACGAAGAAATCGGCCCGGTTATATTTCCCGCCGACAGGTTCGCATTTGCAAAAAAGATAAGAAATCTTAATCACTATTTCCTTTACGCGAAACGAATTTGCTAGAAATTTATTCTTTTATTTTAATGGCGATGCTGCTAAAAAATGACATTTTATAGGTACGACACGCGGTACGAGATATCGTCGAAAAAGCGCATTGTGGTCGAGATGTTTTTCAATAAATAGGAGGAATAGAAATTAAGGAAGCTTTTAAAATCGACAAATATGTCGGTCACCATTCAAAATGCTACACAATATCGCGCGGAAAAATGATATTTTCTGACGTTTCGCAAAACTCGCATTTTTCTCGAGGGTGCATAATATAACTGGCCAGTAGAAGACCTAATTTTCTTACAAATAAATTCAGGTTGGGTAAATTTTCTCACACCTTGGAACACTCGATTCTGAAATTTTACAAATGGCGGAAGGCCGCTCTCTCCGCCAACTAAAGATTTCAATCCAGAGACATCTAGCGGTGTGGAATATAAGTACGGATCGTTCACACAAAACAAAATCAAATGTCTGTCGAACACGCCTGTAGTTCTATTTCAATCCGTTCAAATCGGCAGGTTCGTCTGTATCGAAAGAAATTTGCTCAATTCACGAAAAAAGATCTCGGTATCGAGTGTTGCTAGACGCTCGGTTTTGAAATGCCTATTTTAGGAAAGTAGTACCTACACTAGCTAGAAAAAATATTATTAAAATTGTGAGAGGACTAAGTATAAATACTTTGCGAACTCTTTTTCATTGAAATGATTATTTGATAAAAAATTCTGAATATACATTTTAATGGCGTGTTTTTTTTACGTATGTGCAGGTGTACCAACTGAGAATCTGAGTAGGTAGGTACCTGCACATAACAAATCGGAATCATCTGTTTTTTTTTTTTGGAAATTTGTAATAAAATTATTTGAAGTTGAAAGGATAATTTCTTTTGTAATAATTTTTTGGGCTGTTATGCCGTGTTGCGCTACCTTCGTCTTTAGCCTAGATATTTAAGGGATTTATTTTTTTTAAATATTAAAGTTACATAACGCTTTTTTTGTATTTTGCTTCTTTATGATAATTATTCAACGTTAGAGGCGGGCATTGGCACTGCCGCTCAGGAAACCATTCGTTGGATGAGCAACACCTCATAAAAATAGGTACACAATAATTTTGATAATTATATTTTTATAGGACCGTTTTTGTAAAAAATGACAAAAAGGGTGACGTACAATATTGAAAATCTACCAGGAGCTCATAATACGCAGAAGTAAAATATTACAGAGGGTACATTTATTTACTGGGCTACTCAGACCTCACTTTTCAAGTATTAGTTGAGATTGTTTTGGAAAAGTTTCACTTCTACCGCGTGTAAACTGCACTCGAATTTTTTTTGACAACGTACTCGGACACTATATATTCTGAACATTTCTAATAAAATGAGTAAATTTAAATAAAGATGGTCCATTTTTTTTTTGCGAAATGGTGTAGGTACCTTTTGAATACTGTACGGGAACTAATCGTTGGTACATTTTACATTAAATTTCAATGTGAAAACCGCACAAGAGTCCCAATTACTGCCGTCCGGAGTCAGTGCGACTACGGCGTCCCCGGTTGGGTTTGGTTTTAGTTTCTGAAAAATTCTGAATAATACATTTTTATAGCGCCGTTTTTTGAAAAACTACAGTAAGCTGCACTCGAATTTTTTTTTGACAACGTCCTACTCGGATACTATTTATTCTGAACATTTCTAATAAAATGAGTAAATTTAAATAAAGATGGTCCAATTTTTTTTTTGCCAAATGGTGTAGGTACCTTTTGAATACTGTACGGGTTCATACATTTTACATTAAATTTCAATGTGAAAACCGCACAAGAGTCCCAATTACTGCCGTCCGGAGTCAGTGCGACTACGGCGTCCCCAGTTGGGTTTAGTTTTAGTTTCTGAAAAATTCTGAATAATACATTTTTATAGCGCCGTTTTTTGAAAAACTACAGTAAGCTGCACTCGAATTTTTTTTTGACAACGTCCTACTCGGATACTATTTATTCTGAACATTTCTAATAAAATGAGTAAATTTAAATAAATATGGTCCAATTTTTTTTTTGCGAAATGGTGTAGTTACCTTTTGAACACTGTACGGGGACTAATCGTTCGTACATTTTACATTAAAATTCAATGTGAAAACCGCACAAGAGTCCCAATTACTGCCGTCCGGAGTCAGTGCGACTACGGCGTCCCCAGTTGGGTTTGGTTTTAGTTTCTGAAAAATTCTGAATAATACATTTTTATAGCGCCGTTTTTTGAAAAACTACAGTAAGCTGCACTCGAATTTTTTTTTGACAACGTCCTACTCGGATACTATTTATTCTGAACATTTCTAATAAAATGAGTAAATTTAAATAAAGATGGTCCAATTTTTTTTTTTGCGAAATGGTGTAGGTACCTTTTGAACACTGTACGGGGACTAATCGTTGGTACATTTTACATTAAATTTCAATGTGAAAACCGCACAAGAGTCCCAATTACTGCCGTCCGGAGTCAGTGCGACTACGGCGTCCCCGGTTGGGTTTGGTTTTAGTTTCTGAAAAATTCTGAATAATACATTTTTATAGCGCCGTTTTTTGAAAAACTACAGTAAGCTGCACTCGAATTTTTTTTTGACAACGTCCTTCTCGGATACTATTTATTCTGAACATTTCTAATAAAATGAGTAAATTTAAATAAAGATGGTCCAATTTTTTTTTGCCAAATGATGTAGGTACCTTTTGAATACTGTACGGGTTCATTAAATTAAATTAAATTTCAATGTGAATACCGCACAAGAGTCCCAACTACTGCCGTCTGGAGTCAATGAGACTACGGCACCCCAGTTGGGTTTAGTTTAAGTCTCTAAAATTTCTGAATAATACATTTTTATAGCGCCGTTTTTTGAAAAATTACTTTCAGTTCAAAAATTCAAAGTTCAAAAATTTCCGAGATCCAACAATTTTTTTTTTCCAAAATTAAAAAATTTCCAGAAACCAAAAAATTTTTTTTTCATAATTAAAAAATTTCCAGAAACCGAAATTTTTTTTTTTCAAAATTCAAAAATTTCCGGAAACCAAAAAATTTTTTTTTCAAAATTAAAAAATTTCCAGAATCCGAATTTTTTTTTTCCAAATTTAAAAAATTTCCAGAAACCAAAAAATTTTTTTTTCAAATTAAAAAATTTTCCAGAAAACGATAATTTTTTTTTTTCAAAATTAAAAAATTTCCAGAATCATATATTGCACAGTTTTTGAAAAACTCACTTTTTCATAATTTAGGCAAAAGACGACCTTGCCGCCCCTCAAGTTTTACCCGTTTCGAGGTTCAGTTTCGCTCGAAAAAGAGGGCTTTTTTTTTCAGTCAGGGCCTCCCACGCCAAAATGACCTCTCCGCTCTTCGAGTCTGACCGACCTCAGAGACCACTATCGCAAGACAGGAAACTCACACGAAATTCTTATTTTAGAAACGCCAAAAGTCAACGGAAAAAACTGATACAAAATCAGCGGCGATAACTGGAACCTCCGGCTGAATCTCTCATCGACGAAGAAATCGGCCCGGTTATATTTCCCGCCGACAGGTTCGCATTTGCAAAAAAGATAAGAAATCTTAATCACTATTTCCTTTACGCGAAACGAATTTGCTAGAAATTTATTCTTTTATTTTAATGGCGATGCTGCTAAAAAATGACATTTTATAGGTACGACACGCGGTACGAGATATCGTCGAAAAAGCGCATTGTGGTCGAGATGTTTTTCAATAAATAGGAGGAATAGAAATTAAGGAAGCTTTTAAAATCGACAAATATGTCGGTCACCATTCAAAATGCTACACAATATCGCGCGGAAAAATGATATTTTCTGACGTTTCGCAAAACTCGCATTTTTCTCGAGGGTGCATAATATAACTGGCCAGTAGAAGACCTAATTTTCTTACAAATAAATTCAGGTTGGGTAAATTTTCTCACACCTTGGAACACTCGATTCTGAAATTTTACAAATGGCGGAAGGCCGCTCTCTCCGCCAACTAAAGATTTCAATCCAGAGACATCTAGCGGTGTGGAATATAAGTACGGATCGTTCACACAAAACAAAATCAAATGTCTGTCGAACACGCCTGTAGTTCTATTTCAATCCGTTCAAATCGGCAGGTTCGTCTGTATCGAAAGAAATTTGCTCAATTCACGAAAAAAGATCTCGGTATCGAGTGTTGCTAGACGCTCGGTTTTGAAATGCCTATTTTAGGAAAGTAGTACCTACACTAGCTAGAAAAAATATTATTAAAATTGTGAGAGGACTAAGTATAAATACTTTGCGAACTCTTTTTCATTGAAATGATTATTTGATAAAAAATTCTGAATATACATTTTAATGGCGTGTTTTTTTTACGTATGTGCAGGTGTACCAACTGAGAATCTGAGTAGGTAGGTACCTGCACATAACAAATCGGAATCATCTGTTTTTTTTTTTTGGAAATTTGTAATAAAATTATTTGAAGTTGAAAGGATAATTTCTTTTGTAATAATTTTTTGGGCTGTTATGCCGTGTTGCGCTACCTTCGTCTTTAGCCTAGATATTTAAGGGATTTATTTTTTTTAAATATTAAAGTTACATAACGCTTTTTTTGTATTTTGCTTCTTTATGATAATTATTCAACGTTAGAGGCGGGCATTGGCACTGCCGCTCAGGAAACCATTCGTTGGATGAGCAACACCTCATAAAAATAGGTACACAATAATTTTGATAATTATATTTTTATAGGACCGTTTTTGTAAAAAATGACAAAAAGGGTGACGTACAATATTGAAAATCTACCAGGAGCTCATAATACGCAGAAGTAAAATATTACAGAGGGTACATTTATTTACTGGGCTACTCAGACCTCACTTTTCAAGTATTAGTTGAGATTGTTTTGGAAAAGTTTCACTTCTACCGCGTGTAAACTGCACTCGAATTTTTTTTGACAACGTACTCGGACACTATATATTCTGAACATTTCTAATAAAATGAGTAAATTTAAATAAAGATGGTCCATTTTTTTTTTGCGAAATGGTGTAGGTACCTTTTGAATACTGTACGGGAACTAATCGTTGGTACATTTTACATTAAATTTCAATGTGAAAACCGCACAAGAGTCCCAATTACTGCCGTCCGGAGTCAGTGCGACTACGGCGTCCCCGGTTGGGTTTGGTTTTAGTTTCTGAAAAATTCTGAATAATACATTTTTATAGCGCCGTTTTTTGAAAAACTACAGTAAGCTGCACTCGAATTTTTTTTTGACAACGTCCTACTCGGATACTATTTATTCTGAACATTTCTAATAAAATGAGTAAATTTAAATAAAGATGGTCCAATTTTTTTTTTGCCAAATGGTGTAGGTACCTTTTGAATACTGTACGGGTTCATACATTTTACATTAAATTTCAATGTGAAAACCGCACAAGAGTCCCAATTACTGCCGTCCGGAGTCAGTGCGACTACGGCGTCCCCAGTTGGGTTTAGTTTTAGTTTCTGAAAAATTCTGAATAATACATTTTTATAGCGCCGTTTTTTGAAAAACTACAGTAAGCTGCACTCGAATTTTTTTTTGACAACGTCCTACTCGGATACTATTTATTCTGAACATTTCTAATAAAATGAGTAAATTTAAATAAATATGGTCCAATTTTTTTTTTGCGAAATGGTGTAGTTACCTTTTGAACACTGTACGGGGACTAATCGTTCGTACATTTTACATTAAAATTCAATGTGAAAACCGCACAAGAGTCCCAATTACTGCCGTCCGGAGTCAGTGCGACTACGGCGTCCCCAGTTGGGTTTGGTTTTAGTTTCTGAAAAATTCTGAATAATACATTTTTATAGCGCCGTTTTTTGAAAAACTACAGTAAGCTGCACTCGAATTTTTTTTTGACAACGTCCTTCTCGGATACTATTTATTCTGAACATTTCTAATAAAATGAGTAAATTTAAATAAAGATGGTCCAATTTTTTTTTTGCAAAATGGTGTAGGTACCTTTTGAACACTGTACGGGAACTAATCGTTCGTACATTTTACATTAAATTTCAATGTGAATACCGCACAAGAGTCCCAACTACTGCCGTCTGGAGTCAGTGAGACTACGGCATCCCCAGTTGGGTTTAGTTTAAGTCTCTAAAATTTCTGAATAATACATTTTTATAGCGCCGTTTTTTGAAAAATTACTTTCAGTTATAAGTTCAAAAATTTCCGAGATCCGACAATTTTTTTTTCCAAAATTAAAAAATTTCCAGAATCCAATAATTTTTTTTTCCAAATTAAAAAATTTCCAGAAAACAAAAATTTTTTTTTTCGAAATTCAAAAATTCCCAGAAACCAAAAAAGTTTTTTTTTCAAAATTAAAAAATTTCCAAAGTCTAAAAAATTTTTTTTCAAAATCCAAAATTTTTTATTTTTTAAATTACACCCTAAGTACCCGAGATGGATATCAAATTACGCGTCTCGACCTACACAATCCGAAGGGCTGACTGAAAAAATTGAACGATAAACTCCGAAGACCCTTTTAGGCTCTATTGGTTTTTCTAATTTAAATTAAATGAAATACTGAACGCCCTGAGTCGGGCGGCTGGATTGGTTCAGTACTGAATTGAGCGGTAAGCTCCTGGGACGTTTTAAAAGTGTCGGCGACCAAAGTGGCACAATGGTAGGAGTCTTTGCAACAGTAAATTATACGTTACGGGTAACAAATTACAAACATCGTTTTTTTCTTTACCTATTTTATTTAACACACACTCTTCGCTTCATCCGCGTTCACACGTCATATCGTGTAGTGTTTAACCCCTTGGTTGCCTCTGCAACAGGCAAAGGCAACCAAGGGGTTAAACACTACGCGATTTGACGTGTGAACGCGGATGAAGCGAGGAGTGTGTGTTTAATAAAATAGATGAAGAAAAAAACGATGTTTGTAATTTGTTACCCGTAACGTATAATTTAGTGTTGCAAAGACTCCTACCACTGTGCCACTTTGGTCGCCGACACTTTTAAAACGTCCCAGGAGCTTACCGCTCAATTCAGTACTGAACCAATCCAGCCGCAACGACTCAGGGCGTTCAGTTTTTCATTTAATTTAAAATAGAAAAACCAATAGAGCCTAAAAGGGTCCTCGGATTTTATCGTTCAATTTTTTCAGTCAGCCCTTCGGTTTGTGTAGGTCGAGACGCGTAATTTGATATCCATATCGGGTACTGTAGGGTGTAATTCAAAAAAAAAAAAAAATTTGGATTTTTGAAATATTTGAATTTCGAAAAAAAAAATTTTTGGATTATGAAGAAAAATTTTTGGACTTTTGAAATTTTTAAATTTGCAAAAAAAAAATTTTGCATTTTGGAACTTTTTGAATTTTCAAAAAAAAAATTTTTGGATTTTGTAAATTTTTGAATTTTCAAAAAAAAAAATTTTGAGTTATGGAAATTTTTTAATTTTGGAAAAAAAAAAATTGTTTTCTGGAAATTTTTTGATTTTTGAAAAAAAATTTTTTGGATTCTGAAAATTTTTTAATTTTGGAAAAAAAAAATTTGGATTCTGGAAATTTTTTAATTTAAAAAAAACTTTTTTGGTTTCTGGAAATTTTTTAATTTTGGAAAAAAAAATTGTTGGATCTCGGAAATTTTTGAACTTATAACTGAAAGTAATTTTTCAAAAAACGGCGCTATAAAAATGTATTTTTCAGAAATTTTAGAGACTTAAACTAAACCCAACTGGGGATGCCGTAGTCTCACTGACTCCAGACGGCAGTAGTTGGGACTCTTGTGCGGTATTCACATTGAAATTTAATTTAAAATGTATGAACCCGTACAGTATTCAAAAGGTACCTACACCATTTGGCAAAAAAAAATTGGACCATCTTTATTTAAATTTACTCATTTTATTAGAAATGTTCAGAATAAATAGTATCCGAGTAGGACGTTGCAAAAAAAAAATTCGAGTGCAGCTTACTGTAGTTTTTCAAAAAACGGCGCTATAAAAATGTATTATTCAGAATTTTTCAGAAACTAAAACCAAACCCAACTGGGGACGCCGTAGTCGCACTGACTCCGGACGGCAGTAATTGGGACTCTTGTGCGGTTTTCAGATTGAAATTTAATGTAAAATGTACGAACGATTAGTTCCCGTACAGTGTTCAAAAGGTACCTACACCATTTCGCAAAAAAAATTGGACCATCTTTATTTAAATTTACTCATTGTATTAGAAATGTTCAGAATGCTCATCCGACGAATGGTTCCCGGGGCGGCAGTGCCAATGCCCGCCTCTAACGTTGAATAATTATCATAAATAAGCTAAATACAAAAAAGCGTTATGTAACTATAATATTTAAAAAAAATAAATCCCTTAAATATCTAGGCTAAAGACGAAGGTAGCGCAACACGGCATAACAGCTCAAAAAATAATTACAAAAGAAATTATCCTTTCAACTTCAAATAATTTCATTACAAATTTCCAAAAGAAAAAACATATGCAATTCCCATATGATGATTCCGAGATGTTATGTGCAGGTACCTACCTACTCAGATTTTCAGTTGGTACACCTGCACAAACGTAAAAAAAAACACGCCATTAAAATGTATATTCAGAATTTTTTATCAAATAATCATTTCAATGAAAAAGAGTTCGCAAAGTATTTATATTTATAAATAATACGAATCCTAATGCATCGGAGCCCATCTATCAGGTACCTACTTAGTTCGTCATTCGCAGACGTACAATATTCTGACATTGTGAACCCGTACATAAATTAAAAAACTACTTTCCTAAAATGGGCATTACAAAACCGAGCGTCTAGCAACACTCGATACGGAGATCTTTTTTCGTGAATTGAGCAAATTTCTTTCGATACAGACGAACCTGCCGATTTGAACGGATTGAAATAGAACTACAGGCGTGTTCGACAGACATTTGATTTTGTTTTGCGTGAACGATCCGTACTTATATTCCACACCGCTAGATGTCTCTGGATTGAAATCTTTAGTTGGCGGAGAGAGCGGCCTTCCGCCATTTGTAAAATTTCAGAATCCAGTGTTCCAAGGTGTGAGAAAATTTACCCAACCTGAATTTATTTGTAAGAAAATTAGGTCTTCTACTGGCCAGTTATATTATGCACCCTCGAGAAAAATGCGAGTTTTGCGAAACGTCAGAAAATATCATTTTTCCGCGCGATATTGTGTAGCATTTTGAATGGTGACCGACATATTTGTCGATTTTAAAAGCTTCCTTAATTTCTATTCCTCCTATTTATTGAAAAACATCTCGACCACAATGCGCTTTTTCGACGATATCTCGTACCGCGTGTCGTACCTATAAAATGTCATTTTTTAGCAGCATCGCCATTAAAATAAAAGAATAAATTTCTAGCAAATTCGTTTCGCGTAAAGGAAATAGTGATTAAGATTTCTTATCTTTTTTGCAAATGCGAACCTGTCGGCGGGAAATATAACCAGGCCGATTTCTTCGTCGATGAGAGATTCAGCCGGAGGTTCCAGTTATCGCCGCTGATTTTGTATCAGTTTTTTCCGTTGACTTTTGGCGTTTCTAAAATAAGAATTTCGTGTGAGTTTCCTGTCTTGCGATAGTGGTCTCTGAGGTCGGTCAAACTCGAAGAGCGGAGAGGTCATTTTGGCGTGGGAGGCCCTGACTGAAAAAAAAGCCCTGTTTTTCAAGCGAAACTGAACCTCGAAACGGGTAAAACTTAAGGGGCGGCAAGGTCGTCTTTTGCCTAAATTATGAAAAAAGTGAGTTTTTCAAAAACTGTGCAATACTATATTAATAATGTACGCCTTTATGAAACTTAAGTTTCCGACCGCAATCTGAAAAGAAATTATGAAACTTTGAGAATTTTTTATTAATTATTTTTACATGAAACGACAAAAATATAAGTGGACGATAATGTTTGTTGTAGTTTATAGTAATTTGCCTAATAAAATTTGTGTATATTTTTTTCGTAATCAGTAATTTTAGTTGGAAAAAAAGTAAGGTGAGACATTTAAAAAAAAAATTTATGATGTGTGCAAAATTTTTATATTTCAAAAATTATATGGGGTGTAACAGCGCGTACCCGAGAGATTTTAACCAGCGATTCATGGGCTTATTTAGAGTAAAAAATGTTGATGTAATTTTTCTGTCCGAAGACATTTTTTTCTATTAAAAACATTGAAAATATCACACGTCGCAACTGACTAGTTAGGATGTAGCGCGTTTATAGCCTAGCGACCATTTGATAAGCGTTGCGTCTCGTTCTAGCAGCACTTACTTTACAACAGACAAACGAAACAGCGCTAGTTCATCGTGTCGGAATATATCGTGATGGGATCAGTAGCGGCATGTGATTAAAATAATTTTTTTTGTTTTTAATAGAAAAAAAAATCATCCGGCAGCAAAATGATATCTACATTTTTTACTCCAAATATGCTCAGGAATCACTGGTTAAAATCCCTCAGGTACGTGCTGTTACACCCGTACGTTTATTTCGATTTATAAAATTTTAAAGCGTATTTTATCACCTTTCAAAAACAATTTTTAGTTTTCGGATACGTTCAGAAATATTCCATTTATTTGGATTTTATCGTAAAGCGGAAATATTTTTACCCTCTGAAATAATGTGATGTTTATGTGTCTAAAATTATGCCTTTCGATTAACCATTTTTTTGCCCGATATTTTTTTTTACAAATCGGATTATTGTCTTTTGTAAATAAAGCCAACGCTAATCCAATACGTTGACATTTCGAGCGACGGCGACGATACGTTGACGGCGCCATGATACAGCGCGAGCGCTCCGAACACGTCCGCACAGCGCAAAATCTACGACCTCTCTGCAAATCGGGTCATCTGGTGGCAACCTCCAATCTACAGCACTTCTTGCAGAGCAGCAAGAAGTGACTAGAAATCGGGTCGTGCGTAGACCACTTTACCCTCTGCCGGGCCCCCACTCTTCCAATTTGGCTGCAGAGTCTCTGCGTATCGGACCGTTAGTAGGCAGAACTCCCTGCCGTATTATTATTTCCCTTCTGCGGTGTTATTCTTATTCCGCTGCCGGGCCAGCGGCAGAGGCTTCTTTCCAATTTGCCACCAATCTGCAGAAGAACCGACTTGTTTCTACTTGCCTCAGCCCCGATATTTGTCATTTCTCACCGGGAGCGTTCAGGGCGGTCGTTGGCAGCGACTTATATTATTTACGATATAAATATTATTAATTTAGTTTGCATCATGCTTGAAAAGGAAAAAGAAATTTATGGATGGCCCCTAATTCCTAGAAGGAAGAATATTTTTTAACATTATTTTTTTTTTGCCTGTAAATCCCAGAAGAAGGAATAATATTTTTTTACATTATTAATATTATTTTGGCCTATAAATCCCAGAAGAAGAAATAATAATTTTTTACGGACTTTTTTAACGGACGGCCGGCGTAGTTCAGCGGTAAGGCTCTTGAGTAGCATTCCGAGGGTCGCGGGATCGAATCCCGGCGTGTTAAATAAATTTTATTTGATTAATTTGTGTTATTTCACAATTTATTTATTTAAAATAATATATAGTATATTTGCGGCACGTTCCAGAGTGGAAGATACTCTCAGTATCGGCCTGGTGTAAGACCACCATTCAAAATTGAAAAGTTGCTTGAAATGGCTTTGGCCGTGTTTGATGACCAGAACTGAATAGCCTGGTACTTCCCACCTTCCTCTTCCCCGTCTCCTTCCCCTCACCACTACCTTCAGCCTCACAACATACCCCAATTGGGGATGCCATAGTCTCACTGACTCGAGACGGGAGTAGTTGGGACTCATGTGCGGTATTCATATAAAAAAAAATTAAAAATCCCCAAGAGGGAATAAATTTTTTTTGCCACTGTTACTATTTTTACTATTATTGTATTCTTAACCCTCAAAAGCTATTTGTTCGATTTAACAATTTTTATTTCGAAACAATTCATAAAAGTCTCACAGAAATCAAATGTACACAAACGAAATAAATTTATGAAACATTGTGAATTATTTTTTCATGGAACGATAGAGGTGATAATAACGTTTATTTTTAAATTAAATATGTCCATTAAAATATGTATGTGTTTTAATTTTTTTGTATACGATGATATAATATGCAGTCTGTTTAAACACTCAGGCTAATTTGTTCGGTTGTCGGAACAACTCATATAGGTCTCGAAGAAATCAAATCATGGTTATAAATACAATCTAAGCGGTGCACTAAATACAAGTTCAGCAGCCCATCATCAATTTTCTGAGTGAGATTTCGTGGGATCCAGTTATCTCCAGATTAGGGATACTGAACAAAAGGACAGTGAAAACAATTCCAAAAAAAGTACTCCAAATACTTAAGATACCAGACCCGACTACCGGGAATGATTCGGTAATTGAACCAAGTAGTGATGACGATGGTGTATTGTCACAAGATGATGAAGACGATCTTTTCTGTGTATAAATATAAATAAATAGCTTGTGAAATGAAGTGAGCATTAAAACTGATTTAATATATTTTTCATTTTTTTATTTTATTTTTGTACTAAATATGTGTGACTTTTCGAACATTTTTTTTCAATTATTTTTATTAACATGTCTATACGGAACTAAAAATCTAAAAAGGTGTGATGTAATTACAACCACTGATTTGATGCCAACTTTCGGGGTCATCCACCCCATTGTACGGTGTTAGAAAAAGAAATTACCACTTTTTTTATTCAAATCTAAAAATTAACCGTAAAATAATTGAAAATGTACGCCTTTATGAAACTTAAGTTTCCGACCGCAATCTGAAAAGAAATTATGAAACTTTGATAATTTTTTATTAATTATTTTTACATGAAACGACAAAAAATAAGTGGACGATAATGTTGGTAGTAGTTTATAGTAATTTGCCTAGTAAAATTTGTGTATATTTTTTTCGTAATCAGTAATTTTAGTTGGAAAAAAAGTAAGGTGAGACTTTTAAAAAAAAAAAATTATGTTGTGTGCAAAATTTTTATATTTCAAAAATTATATGGGATGTAACAGCACGTACCCGAGAGATTTTAACCAGCGATTCGTGAGCTTATTTAGAGAAAAAAATGTTGATATCATTTTTCTGTTTTTCTATTAAAAACATTCAAAATATCACACGTCGCAACTGACTAGTTAGGATGTAGCGCGTTTATAGCCTAGCGACCATTTGATAAGCGTTGCGTCTCGTTCTAGCAGCACTTACTTTACAAAAGACAAACGAAACAGCGCTAGTTCATCGTGTCGGAATATATCGTGATGGGATCAGTAGCGGCATGTGATTAAAATACTTTTTTTTTGTTTTTAATAGAAAAAAAATATCATCCGGCAGCAAAATGATATCTACATTTTTTACTCCAAATATGCTCAGGAATCACTGGATAAAATCCCTCAGGTACGTGCTGTTACACCCGTACGTTTATTTCCATTTATAAAATTTTAAAGCGTATTTTATCACCTTTCAAAAACAATTTTTAGTTTTCGGATACCTTCAGAAATATTCCATTTATTTGGATTTCATCGTAAAGCGGAAATATTTTTACCCTCTGAAATAATGTGATGTTTATGTGGCTAAAATTATGCCTTTCGATTAACCATTTTTTTGCCCGATATTTTTTTTTACAAATCGGATTATTGTCTTTTGTCAATAAAGCCAACGCTAATCCAATACGTTGACATTTGTAAAGTGACAGCGCCATGATACAGCGCGAGCGCTCCGAACACGTCCGCACAGCGCAAAATCTACGACCTCTCTGCAAATCGGGTCGTCTGGTGGCAACCTCCAATCTACAGCACTTCTTGCAGAACAGCAAGAAGGGACTAGAAATCGGGTCGTGCGTAGACCACTTAACAGGTTGAAAAATTGAAATCAAATAATGCAAAGGTATTCCGCTGTTTTCTGTTATCTCTTCTGTTCTCAGAACAGTAGAGGCAACTGTTATTTTAAGGAAATAACATTATTAATGAAATAAAAATTTGTTATGTTTCCAAGAGCTCTTAATTACATATCAGGGTAAACATGGTAAACGAATAATGTTCTGATAAATGAATTCGGCCGCTTTGAAAAATATTTTAAAATACTATTCACATAATGTAATTTTAATGGCAATAGTCAGGGCCAGGGTTTTATTGCTATGGACATATACAGATTCTGGATACACCCCCAGAAACGCTACCGCTAAACTTGTTAACAGTAACAGTGCTAACTGCTATTTCATACAACTGCCTTCAAAATAACCTGTTTTTTTCCAACAGTTGGGGAAAACTGTTGGCGTTTTACAAATAACAGCTCGTTTTCGTTTTTAAAAAAGAACAGAAACGCCCACCTCTAAATGGTACTGGCTACTGGCAATAATAGTAATACCTAATTTCCAAGATGGTACTTACCTAATGTGACCAGTTGGTAGGTACTACATTTACCAAATTATGATGTGACCATTTTCCATGGCGGGTACTTACCTAAAGTGACTGTTTTTTTTTTACATTAGCTCCACACAGGAGGTCCTGAGGAAAATAAATTCCCTCAGGGCCGACCATCTTAAAGGATGCTGTATGGATGGTCTTTTTAAGGAAGGGAAGGATAGGAAGTTCTTGGAAGGAAAAGGGTGTGAGGGGTGGTTAGGAATCTGGGGGTCAGTGTGTCCGCGAGTGACGCACACTCTGACCCTGTCTGAATCCATCCCTCCAACTGCGGTGCAAGGCGATGGGTCTAGAGAGTCCGGCTGGAAAGGCCAAAAGGCCTCCCTCAACCAATCTCTCTCGATCCGGCCCACCACACAGCAGGTGGGCAGACGCATCTGCCGCCATGACCTGGACAAACCTCAACCCGGTCCTCTCTGCTAAGTCACCAAACATAGCGAACCACTTGGGGTGACCCATGGCAGAGGTGTTGGATACCCATTAAATGGTTGCTGGGGCGGCGGTAACCGCCTCCCAAATTGATGTAAGTCCTGTTTTGAACGGTCTACGGGCCGTTATATCAGCTGTTTTTTTTATGTTCGACTTGAGAGACATTTTGGTCAGTCAAGTTGCCCTCTGGTAAGAGCCCTGTCAAGATATGCCTAGTGATATCATTACTAAAAAATACTGATACACCGGCTCTATCTAATTTTTCGGTACCCTTCACCTCAATATATTTTGTGTGTTGCAGTTTCTTTCCCTGCTCTGTTCAAATAAAAGTCAACCTCACAACATGGGAATTGATGGAATAATGATTCAATACAAAAGCATATTTTTTATAAAATATATATTTGAATGGGTATTACATAACATACTTCTATATGCCTATGATAAGATCTGGTTACCAGGTATACGAGAATACAGTTCCAATCATTGTGGTACCAGATGCTAATAATTTATTTAGAAATTCGCTTTTTCATTATCTCTGAGAAGAGATTTACTAAATAATGTACACACATAGTCATAGTATAGTAAAATATCTACCATTTTATGCATTGCTAAAATTGGCAATAATTAATAATGTACAATATATTATTACACCAATATATTTTTATTTAGGACTCTCTTGCGACAAATCGGGAAATAAGATTGCAAACATCCGATAAATATGGAATATGAACTAACCAGTAATTTTATAAAATACATCCAAGCAATTATTTTTATGTTCAGAAATATTTATTGGGATCGAACAAAGAATATGGCCAATCTTTGGAAGAATAATATTCTATCTATTGTAGACATTACGGACAATTTATTTTGGCTTTGTAGTGAAACAGTCATAGATTCTTATACAATTAAATATATGCATCTACCTACCTACTTTGAAAAACTGTTTTTCACATAATTTAATTTGAGAAATAGAAAACAACAGGAAATTTAAGGTTACCTAAACACGTTTCTAGGATTATTTGAAAAACAGCTTACAAAATATAAAAGTTTAATACATTAGCAAAAATGAAATAATGTAAGAATATAGTACATAATAATGTAAACACATTTCTATGTGTAAAATGTTGAAAAATACCGGCCAATTGTACATTTTTTTTTCATATACTTAATTTAAACATCTGAAATCTGTAAAATACAAATAAATATTATTGATAAATTGATTTATTTCTAAGTAGGATCTTGTAGCTTACAGCTTGACACGCTTCACTTTGCAGTCAGTGACCATTGTAGACATTCAGGATAACATTGTAAAATAAGTCCCGGACTTGTAAGAATCAATAAATAATAATAAAAATATTTGAATTATTCTTTAAAAGTTGAGTAGCTTTGAGAAAAATATTTTGTACATCATTTTTTATGGGTTTTCCCATGTGTGTTTTATGTAAAGTGTTATTATCGTCGAAATATATGAAAAAAAATGTTTTGATGAAACCAAATCAGACAGTGTAATAAACAGAACATCTTTAGTTTCTTTTTGTCTGCCTGTAAAGTTAACAAAGATAAGCTGTAAGTGTTGTTCTTCATAGTTTTACATACAATTTTGAATTGTAATGTAAGTTGAAGAAAAATAAGGACTATGATGTAACAATAATAGGTGTGGTCGCCAGATTAAAATATACAGTTATAGTGTTTGTTCATGTTTAAACCACCAACTTATTCATGTAGCACTATACCACAATAAATTAAGTTTACATTAAAGAAAATTTTGAATAAATTGTTTGTTTTGATATTGTAATTTTGAGTACTGATTTAACCACATATAAAGAACTTGCTACATACAACTTTCCTCATCAATAGACTTTCCTATTCTTCTCAACATTTTTTAATTATGGAGAATGAAACTCTGGAAACACACTTGAAAAGTAAAAAATTGCACACTTAAATTCTGCAAACTGAAAACACCATACTGCAAACAAAACTTCATCACATAGTTAAATAAGATTGAAAATGCAGGCAAAGTATGACTACAAATAATATATTTATAAAGAAAAAACCATTTCTCATCTCTGTTTTAACTAATTCAAGTTTTCCACATTATTTTATATTAGTCAAATCTTTTTCTAAATGAACGCAGTTGGACCATCAAACAATTGCTGGAGGATTATTTGCTAGTGCTGTTCGAATAACTCATATAAAATAAAACTTTATAATATAAGATCAAGTAACACAGATCTAATACTTATGTATTTATATAAGGGTGTTTACAATACCACTACAATGCATTTTGAAAACACCTTTTCCTCCAAGCCCGTAATTCAAGTCTAAATATAATATTTTGGTTACTTAGCGCTATAAAAAAAAGATTTTTTTCAATTGTAAGAAAAGTAAAACTTACATATAAATACATAGTAACACATAAAAATCTGTCTACATTTTGTGCTTTTGAAGCAAAAGGCTTTCAATTGTGAACGAAAAGCGTAGTTAGTTCCTTAACGTTAAGAATCTGCTAATATCACAGGCAGATAAACATCTCTTTTCCGAAAAGTTTAATGATGGACCGCATTGTTTTATTATTTATAGATTTTAATGTACACATACAGTACTTAACAAGAATGTGTTTTTATAAACGAGTGAGAGGATTCGCTACATAGTAAATTTGTGGGTCGAAAGACAGACAATTATTATTTTATCAGTGTTTTTACTTTCTCTGGTCCCATTTTGTGCAGGATGTTGATTTAGTAGAGTGTGGAATTAGGAGGGATGTTACTATTCAAGTTATACTTAGTTAAAAAACAAGTGAAAGAATGATACCCGGGAAACGCTGCGTTGTTTCGTATAATGTGCACGCCTCTTGCCAGGGCTTTAATATTTCTATCAATAACAATTTAGACTACGTTAATTGCTGTAGAATATACGCAAGCCTTTACACGAAATTTAGCGGTTCTCGAAGCATTTTAATATTAAAGTCTTTCGTAAGGCTGCAATTATTATTCTTTTTATCTGGCAAAAGGTTCACAGGTAACGTGGTAACCAGGCTATCTTTCTTCTAACATATTGTGCCGTGACTATGTTATTATGATATAAAAAAGTGTATATCTCTAAACCAGTGATTCTCAAAGCGGGCAGTGCCGGGATCGTTGTGACAGATTAAAGTCATTCTTACGCAGAGATACTTACAAGCGACTCCAGTTTCATACGCGTACTGCACGCGCTGCTCGTGAGTACCCGCCATGCTTTTTTTGTAGTGTTCGTACACGATGCTACGCGCTGACTACGAGTTTGACATCAGTTGCACGCTACCGATAGTGCTCGTAGCGCCCTACGCGAATTGCATTCTTATCTACTACTGCTCATTTGATGTTTGTCAGAAATGGCGACCGGACTTGAATGGAATATTAAATTTGTTCTGGAAGTGGAAAAAATGTGTGTTTATATAAATTATCAAGATACATAAGAAAGGATTTAGTGGCGATGGCATGGATTGAAGTTGAAAAAAAGTTATATTTCCCTTATGAATTCTAGGAGTTAACAACTGCACCAATTTAAATAAGAAACCTTTGACATTCTGTAGAAAGAATGAAACTTGTTGTCATCATTCTCATCCAGTTCCTTGTTGGCAACGAATGCCCTACAGTTAATATTTCTTTAGATACCTGGATAAATCCAAAATCTTCTATTCGATAAACGAGAATATTATCTTCATCGCTAGTCACTTGACATTGTATTAACTCCACAGCTGCACATAAAAAAATGATCAAGTTCAGTATATATTTTGGACAGCGATGTGTGCGGAAACCATTATTAAAGAGTACCATGTAGATTACTCGTGGTTGGACCACAGTCTTGTTGGACCAAAATTTGTAAGTATCTCCGTGTACGAAGAGCCTAAGCGCCTCCGTACATGGAGCTACTTACAAACTATTCGAGCCTGATGCGCGTAGCACGCACACCGCTCGTGGGTACCCGCCATACAATTTTGCTGGTGTTCGTACACGGCGCTGCGCGACGGATGTCAGGTTGAAGTCGGTAGCGCGCTAACGACGGTGCTGGTAGCGCGCTACGCGTTGTAGCATTCGTGTCTGCTACTTTCGTTTGACGTTTGACAGAAATGGCGTCTGAACATGAAAGTAATGTTAGATTTGTTCTGGAAGTGAATAAAAATGCGTGTTTACATAACTTTACATTACCAGAATACGCAAGAAAGGATTTAGTGAAGAAGGCATAGATTAATGTTGGAAAAAAAGTCATTTGACATCGTTCGACATCGTGTTGACTCCACGGCTGCACGTGAAAAATGATCAAGTTCAGTATAATTCGGGTAGTGCCGTGTACGGAAACCAGCTTTAAAAAGTAGTACATCTGCAGGGTACTTGTGGTTGTGTCACAATCACGTAGTTTGTAAGTATCTCCATGAACGGAGGGCCTAAGAGATATGGATAGAAGCAAGGGTGTAGAAGAAGATGTGGGAAATGTGATTGATTATTGTTCATGATTCAAGCACTCCACTGTTAGAATATGTCTTACTTGGTGAGTTTCATACAATCACCTCTCTAATATTGATTTTTATGGTAGACTGCTACACTAATAAATGTCAAATTTCAAAACAATATTTGAAGAACACCGTTCTGTAACTTACGGTTTTTTGACTAGATTTGCAGAATCTCCCACTGATCAAAACTAGACCATAATAACACAAAATCAAAATAAGATTGCTGGAGATGCGATGAGATACAAGAAGGGACAGGAGTACTAAATGGTTTGGGAATCACTGATCTAAATGTTGAATGTTTTACAAAGGTGAATGTTTTAAAATTTAAATTTTAAACAATTTGGTAAGGAACACCCAATTTACGTTATTGTTTAATACATTCCAATCGGTTTTGTTCAATGTGCTTGATATCAATATGGTGCAATATTTGTATTTTAAATAGAACTGTTATTAATAATTAAATCTGATCTTTCAATGAATTATTACCAAATAAAAAATACAACCAAAGTATGTTTTACAATAAATAAATTAAATAATATCAATGCAGGTTATTTTTTATGGTAAAATAGAAATTATTTCAACGGATTAGATTATTTCAACACAACGACAGACAGTGTTGTGTATTTTCTGACATTTGCTGGTCAATATTTATTTTGTCATCATCTGGATGGTTGCCTAAAATATTGCTACATTGTAAATATTTACATTATTATGCCTTGAAAGAGTTGAGTAAAATAATAAAAATTTTGAATTATATTTGAATATTTATCATTGAACAGATGCTTCAATAAATACATTTATGAGACCCAAGCACTTTTTAAAGTTAATGCTTAAGTAAAAATCCGATTTTGAAGTTTGCTTTCATGTATCGATTTTCGAAAAACGTTCAAATTCATAAGTTGTATAAAAAATTCTTGCAAAGGAATTGAAAAAAACGTTTTCTCAAGCGTACAGAGACATCTATGGGTTTAAAAAGTAACTCCACCTACCCATAACTTCTAAAAAGCTTCAACAGGTGGCTCAAGTAATATTTTTTGAAAATAGTTTTTGAATGCTTACCAAAAACAATGATTGGTGCTTATTCAATTGATTAATTTGGAATTTATTTTGCTAAAGGGTTATATTCATAAGTAGAATTTGACTTTTACAATAAATAATAAGAAATTTGTTCGTAGCAGAAAAATTCACCCTTTACAAATGAAAATTTTAAAATATAGAATAATTATTAGAATCTCACTAAATTAAATGATTTACCATATTGCGTTATTTTTTATGAACCAAACTAAAGATTATAAATAAAAATAAACGTTCCTAAGAATAAAACATCTTTGTAAAAAATATTTCACTTTTTCCATCTACACAACAATTTTGTAAAAATCAGCGAAGTATTCCCTTTCATGATGAAAATAATAGAATGGCTATAGGCCATAGATGACCCAGACGTTTATGCAAACTTGTGAAGGTAGGTTTAACATTTTATAATAATTATAATAAAATAACTTAGTTTGAGTAGTACTTTATCTTACATTTTTAATATACAGTATGTTAGGGGATGTACTTGAGAAAAACTTTTTTTTTTATGTATTGGACAGTTAGGGGCACGATGAGGAGTTGGTTGATTACTAGGCTGAGTGACCAGTGACGACATGTGGATTTTTTTTGTTTGATTTTAAAAAAAAAATTATTAAAAAGACAAAAATTTCCGAAAACCAAAATTTTATTTACATTTTTTACTCCAAATAATGTCAGGAATCACTGGTTAAATTAAGTCAAGTACACACCTTAACACCCTTTATAAAACCGACCGGTTTCGGTTCAACCTGAACCTTCATTAGGATTAAATAAAATATTTTACATTAATTACAGAGTTACAGTGCATTTACAGGAAACATAGAAGAGGGAGAGGGCATCAACTTTTTCTCTCCCCTTCAAAGTTACCTATAGATATACCGTAATTCTGTTACAATTGAAAATGCTTTTTATGCACCCCTGATGAAGGTTCAGGCTCAGTCAAAACCGTTTGATTTTGCGTGTTAAATATATACCTATAGTAAAGTGGTATTTAAAAAAAGTTATTTCATTCTAATTATTGTAATTTTGTATACCCAAAAAATGTTTGCTGCATTTGAAAGTTTATAACATTTTAATTTGGCACATTTTTTTCAACATCAGTTAGTAAAAAAAGTTGGAAATAAGATTTTCAATTTACAGTCTTTATAATAGATAACTCCAAATTTGAAAAGTATGAGAAAAACACACAAGTTATTGATTATTGTACATAATATAGTGTAAGGACGAACGATGTAAAAATTAACATCTCTTTGGAAAGTATGTTAACAATGAAACAACAATATATTCATAAAAATAATTATTGTAAAAGATGAATAATGACATGCTAATACGGCCCTTCACGATAAAGACTAAACTTACATAAAAGTGTTTCGACGTATTATTGAAAAATTAAATTTATCGAGTGACCCAATTTTAGATAGATAATGTGTTCATAAATTGTAAAAATCTATCCTCTATAAATTTCTATCCTCTGTAATTTTCCCAGGATAGCGACTTATATTCAGAGAAAACTTTTGTCCCTTCAAGCGTAATTTTTTTTATTAACCCCTCAGGTTAACATATTCACTTTTTAATATTTCTATTTTTGAAACTGATAATTCATGGTGGAATTCCATTATAACATATTATAACTAGCTGGGTTACCCGGCTTCGCTCAGGACAACATTCGAGAGTGTTCTGGAATGTTCCACAATTTATTTTATTTATTTATACCGGACCCGATAGACATTGTCCTGTACACAACTGTCGGGACAAACTAAAATTAAAATAGAATAATATTGAATATTCGATACTGCGATGGTAGCGTAGTCTGCCGGATCCAATGTAAAACATTCCAAAATCAACAACTCCTTAGAAATAAAAAAAATAATTAAAAGAACATTTTCCAGTGGACCAAATTGTGAATCTAAACCATTCTAGAATTCCCTTGAACCCACACAAAAAATTTCATCAAAATCGGTCCAGCCGTTTAGGAGGAGTTCAGTGACATACGAGGTGTGTTCAAAAGAAAAGGTGAATTTCGAATTTTTTCGAAAAGTATTTATTTATTCATCAATATCCATTTTCTCCCATTCAAAGTAATCCCCCTCAGATACAATGCACTTATGCCAGCGCTTTTTCCAATCCTCGAAGCACTTCTGGAATGCGCTTTTCGGTATGGCCATCAGCTCGTTCTTCGATTCTGACTTTATCTCATCAATTGTGGCAAGACGCTTTCCTTTCATTGGTCTCTTCAGTTTCGGGAATAGGAAAAAGTCGCAGGGAGCCAAATCTGGTGAATACAGTGGTTAAGGCATGATTACGGTGTTGTTTTTGGCCAAATAATCACGAACAAGCATTGATGTGTGAGCTGGTGCATTATCGTGATGCAATATCCATGATTTGTTTTTCCACAATTCCGATCGTTTGAGCCGTATTGCTTCACGCAAACGTTGCATAACTTCCTTGTAATATTCCTTATTAACCGTACGACCTGTTGGCAAGAACTTATGATGCACCAATCCATCGTAATTGAAGAAAACAGTGAGCAAAACCTTCACATTGATCGAACTTGGTGTGCTTTTTTCGGTCTTGGCTCTTCTGGCCGCTTCCATTGGGATGATTGGGCCTTAGTTTCGACGTCATAACCATATACCCACGTTTCATCACCAGTTGCTGCCACCAATGCGACGTTGCTTTTGCTCAAAATTTAGCAATTTCGGAACAATCGAAGAACACACAAAAAAGTGATTAACCTTTCCAGTTGTCAAAAACAAACCACTAATCCAAAATGGCTGATAATGCTAACATATGATAAACATATGTGTACCAGCATAACAAAAAAAAATCGATAATCGAATGTACACAGCCTGCGAAAATTCAAAATTCACCTTTTCTTTTGAACAAACCTCGTACACACGGACAGAAGAAATATATATATTAAGATAAAAACAAATGTAAAACTTTTTTCCACTTCAGAGTCTGAAGATGGCTTTAGCGAGCTGAAACCGGTTACGGTCAATAAACTTAAAGTGGAAAAAGTTTTATACCTATTTGTTTTTATTATAATATATATACACTTTTCTCATAGAAATTGTTTATTTCCCAGAATGTCGGGATTCATTGTGAGAATTATGATCTAAACAGTGTTAGAAAGAGAAAACATCACACTTTACATTCGAGTCTACAAGTCAACCACAGAAATTTTTTAATATGCACCTATACAAATTTGAGAAAAATTTATGAAATTCGTGAATTTTAATATAAAATTTTATGAAACGACAAAAGTGAGTTGACAGTAACGTTAAAGTGTGTGTTTTTCCTTTTTTCGTTTTCTGCAATTTTAGCCATTTTTAAAACTTTTTTATGTTTTCATTAAAATTTGTAATATTTAAAAAAATTTCTGTGTAGGTACTTTCAGTTTTTAGTTTTCGAATATATTAAGAAATGTTCCATTAATTTAGAATTTATTGCAAAGCCGAAATTTTTTGACCTTCTGACAGAACACACCCAAGGCCTGAGGGTTAATGTAATAAATAAATACTAATATACTTAATATCTTGAATGTTATTATATTTGCCAGCTAAATAAACGTTTTTAAAAATAAAAATAAGGGGCCATCCATAAAGTACGTCACACGAATTTCATGATTCTTTGACCCCCCCCGTCCCTGTCATAATTCGGCACATTTGTGA
This sequence comes from Glyphotaelius pellucidus, assembly GCA_936435175.1. Classification (NCBI taxonomy): domain Eukaryota; kingdom Metazoa; phylum Arthropoda; class Insecta; order Trichoptera; family Limnephilidae; genus Glyphotaelius; species Glyphotaelius pellucidus. Next base: position 2,978,317 of record OW386553.1, on the reverse strand, counting down.
GACCCCTCCCCCCTAGTATGAAGTCACATATTTTGCAATTTTACGAGAATTTTTTTTTTGCGTTTTAATAATTTAGATTTTTACATGATACGTCACGGAGCTGATGACCCCCCCATACCCCTTGTGACACTTCTCTACTCCCCCCCCTTAAGGCTTCCCTGAAAATAAATCCAGCAATATGACTTTTGAAAACGAAAAATCATGACTACACGAAATTTGCCACAGATAAAAAATTAATGTTTGCAAGTGATGACACGACAACCTACAATAATATTAGGTATTTCCTTTTTAAAATGCTATAAATCAGATACGGATGGGTTAAATTTTGATTGAATCATAGATATCGCGAATCGCGACACTTTTACGAGTATTCTGCCTTTGGTCATTATTGTGGAGGGTCGATAATTAGTCTGTATCTAGGAATTTACATTGTTTTAATAATTTTATGACATATTTGACAGAAAAGTGTAAGTAATATTTACCCGAGTTTTTATTTCGTAATAATAATGTAACTAATTACTAATTTGAATAACATTTCTTTCATTTATCTACAATTAAACATATTCTAAAGAAACTACACATATTTTTATAAAACAAAAACACAATTATGTATTTTATTAAGTATTATCTGTGCATAACTATGTAAGTACAGATGATGCAGACTTAATAATATAATATATAAATTCATTATAAAAACAATTCTAAGGTTTTAGACAAACTCTATACACATTTAGTTAAGGATTATTGGCAATGGTGCCTTATGTTATTAACCAAAAGTTCAAATGACGGGAAGGCACTACATCAATAATTACTTGGTTAATTTCAAACAACTAACGTGTTAGTTCGTTAGTCAGTTAGTTTCACCTACATAGAACACTGGGATTGTAAATTAGTTACGATTAAGTTACAACACTACGGTTATTTTAAAAGAAAACCATTATTTAAATAAGTCGACACGTACAGAGACTTCGTCTTAATGTAAAGGCTTAATATTTTGGACAATATCGAATCACAATAAGTACACATTGAACGAACACCGAATATTATTATATGCTTAGAAAATGTTAGGTAAGGTAGGTAAAAATTTGACATCTTATAAAGATGTGTTTTTATAAAGATGGATCGAGTCAGTTTAAATTTCAATGTGTCATAAAAATTGACCTTTTTACGTATGTATCAACTACCAGCGTAATATCTTATTCTTACTCTAATCATATTTTCTAATATCAAAGGGGAAAGCATCGAGTTCTTTTATGAACTGCAACGGAGCCGGAGTCGCGAACTTTCTTTATCTTGAAGAGCATCGATTTTTCTCTCCGTACTGACAGCTCGGGCAAGTCTCTCACTTTATCATAATGATCCGACACTTTATCGCTGTCCAAATAAGAAGCATCTATGTTCTGTATACTGGCGTCACTGTTTGTTGATAGCTTTCTCGGGTAGAATGGCTCGAGCTTGTGCATGGAGGGACGACTACAAATGATGATCTCTTCGGGTATTAGAGAGTTGTTCTTCGAAGATTCGGAAAGATTGATGGAGTCTGATTTAGCTTCTATCACCGGAGAAAGAGTCCTTTCGGAATACTCAAAATGAGATTCGGCGGCATTAGGATCGTAAACAAACTGGTCAAATTTTTCAATAAAAATTTCAGGAATTTTATCCATCGCACTGATTGGTTCTTCTTCTAAAGTTGTCGAGTCACTTTGCTCTGAAATAAAATGTGGTTCATCTCGGCGAATACTGAGTTTATTTTGAACAGTTTCCGTGCATTTGGACGAATCATCTTTAGAAGATGATATCTTTTCTGGCGACACAAACACAGAGTCCGAGTAATAGCTCTTTGAGTCAAAGTTAGAAGGATTAGTTCCATCCGGAGATGATACGGAAACAAATTTGCTTGTATTGGGACTTTCATCATCGATTGGTCTAAAGTCAAGGTTGGTCAAATCAAAAACTGCTCTACTTTTATAAGTCAGGTCCCGCTTGATTGAAGATCGTTTTGATCTTATTCCGGAAGAAGAAAAACATGGTTCATATATATCAGATAGGCTTGTCCTATCGGATCTTGGTTCCTCGTAAAGAGTGAGGTTTCTGGTTTCTGTTGCATCTGAAGGAGAATCGTCCTGGTTGGATAAGTCCTCGATGTTAGAAATATCAGGAATGTCAAAGGTGAATTGCGTTCCCTCCTTGTCAGGACTCAGTAAAGGAGCCGATTGAGAATGATCTTTAATGTTATTTATGGATTCCATGGAGTCGTCTATTTCATAGTCGATGATGTCGGTTATTTCTGGTGGCAATGAGAACGGAACGTCAAAGCTGAAATGCGTTCTGTGATGTTTCTCAACATAAAATCTGCTGCCGGGAGATTTATAAGAAAGGTCTGTCGAATAATCAAACTTCTTCCCGGCGTGAATACTGTCCAATTTTTTAGACGCGCTATTCTTTTTAATAGCTCCTAAACTTAAGGATATTTCTTTATTGGCGCTAGTCGTATACGTAGCCTGATCTAGATTTGTTTGTTCGTCGCTGGTTGAACACTTGACTTGAACAGTTAAGTGGGAAGATTCCAACGACTTACTATATTGGTAGCACTCTTCGTTCCTTCTACAGCACATGGAGTATTCACCGTTATCGCTTTCGTGTCCATAGAGTGATACAAAATCTTCGGAGCAAAACTTTTCAAATAACTCTTGAGAACTAAGCCTAGCGGAACCGGTTTTATTATAAAATGCTTCAGTCGGAGAACGGTCGTATAAGGCGTTGGCACTTGACCGTTTTGGTTTTTCCGCTTTGCTTAATTTATAAAATTTTCCTAAATGTTTTTCGAACAGACCACTGGGGGCGCTGCCACCAGAATCGTTGGTTTTTTCACCTAAAGAACTAACACTCTTTTGATCGTGTCTTTTCTTGGCGATGATCCTATCAGAGGACGTTCCTCTCATACGTGTCGACCTGAAGGAGTTGTGTTTATCGTAAGTCATCTTATCACTAGGGTTAGTCGCAGCTTCTACAATTGTTAGTACGTTAGTATCGGACAAGCTAGATTTATCACGGTTACGCTTAGCGCAGGTTAGTTCACACTCGTGATCACACCTCGGGGGCCTGGGGGCTTCCGGGCTATAGACGTGGTCTTCCTGGTGTTCCTGGTCTCCCTCGGGTGGCGGTGAAGGTGGCGGGGAGGGCGAGTCCGGCGGGTACACCGACTGGTCGATGCGGATGGACTTCCGGAGCGGTGGGCGCGCCCGGCGAGTGGGGGGGCCTTGTGTGAAGCGGAAGCGCGGCGGGCAGTCCAGGGTCTGGCTGTGCGCCAGGAGCCTGGTGGCTCGGGGCGCGGGGTCCAGCGAGGCTCCCACGCGCAGAGGCCGGCGTCGCCCGCCGCCTTCGTCCGGGGTCAAGGGCAGGGCGGCCCCGCGACCGAACTCGATAAACCAAAGCTCGTCCTTCAGGTCGCACTCTCACTTCTTCTCCTTCATGTCTTTGTTGAGGTAATGCAGCACGTAATGGAGGACGAGGTCGTAGCAGTACTTGTACTCGGTCTGAAACGCAATATGACAAAATATTATGTATTTAACTTACGCAACAAGGAACTCTAGTGAAAAAAAAATTATGGTCAATAAAATCATAAAGAGATCAACAAACCCTAAGCCTTGATGTATTTTTTACGCAGAATTTTTTAAATCGTCATTTAAAAACGAAAACAACACCATCACATTAAGCACACTGTCTGAGTGGTACGACTGAATCTGCTATTTCTGATGTCACGGGTCTTAAAAGCAATCTGCTTGAGTGAACAGTATCTACGTGAGTGAACGATATCCATGGAGTCTACAATGTCCAAATTTGAACCGATAACCGATAACCACAAACCTCGGCTTTTGTTTGCATTTAAACTTATTGGTGAAATTTCTCTTTCTTCAAGATATTCACTTAGTATTCTGTAAGAGCAAAAGAGATAAAAGTTGGAAATAATCGTTCGTGGAAATCAAGAAACGAAGGCAGTTTTCAAATTGGAACCTAAATTTACGCTGGTCACTATCGCCAACTAGTGAAAATTCCAGCAAAATTTTCTGATTTTCAGGTTTTGAAGTATTTGCAGAGATATTGTGTAGTAAAATTTACACGGCTACGGGTATTTTACTTAAAAATAATTTAAATGCCATTTTTGGGGAATCCACATTCAGCCGAATCATGTCAAAGACGACTGTTTTAATTCAAATTAGTGTTCTCATTGGATGACAAAAAATTAAAATCTTCTTATTGGATAAGAAAAATATGCAAACATTTGTAATTTTTAAGATGGCCACGCGTTTGGAGGAAAAAAATACACAAGTCACGCCCAGTCTCAAATATCCCTGTAAATGCCTAAAATTTTCGCAAAATGGCTCCTTCCAAGAATTTATTTATTTATTTAATGTTTCTTCACAATTAAAATACATTATTAAGCATTTAATTATCAATGCATATATGTATGTAGATATAATTACTCTAAGCTCATTACTTACCTATACATTTTCAACCAACCGTTTCAAAAGGGATTATAAATCATATTTAGTTAAAAGTAACAAAAAACGTTTATGAAGAGCAGGTAAAGAGATTGAATAGGTGCAAGTTTTTGATAGTACCATATTTTCGATGAGTTGCGGACGATGCCTTCTGACAGTTTTGACCGCCTGGAAGATGTCTACTTCCCCATGCTGAATGACCTGCTCAATACACGCGTTGGCAGCGCAATACACGCCAGCCCGGCTCCTTCCGTCACTGGAAAATTAAACACGAAGGAAGTACGAGCATCATGAATAAATACATTGATTTACTTCGGATGCAGGGACATTAGAGGGTCTCGATTAGTTCAAAGCATCAAATGTAACTTCATTTGTAAAAACATAGAAGGGAGGGTCTGCCCTTGGCCAAATGGCACTTGGCGCCAATAAAAACCTCAAGGATGGTGGCTGATTCGCACTGACGTGACTTCGGACAGTGCGAATCAGTCATCTCAAGGGCGTTTTACATTAATTATTGTAATTGATAGTCTTTTCTAAAAAGTGAGTTTGAATCGGAGTCAGTTTATGATCTCTGACCAAAAATTACAGCTTATTCCAAGAATGTGGACCTAGCATGTTGAATGCTCTATCCTTGTACTCTGCAACATTCAGTCGAGAGGGTTCAGCCGATCTGTTTGACGCATTGGACTTGGCCGACCTGATCTGAGTTGCATCTGAGTAAGATTGTCTCTCATGTATCATGGTGCCAACCAAGGACTTGAAACAAGATTAAGTAATCACGTGTAAGAGGAATGAGTTAATAGCATCTATCCACAAAATTTGACTTACGGTGAGACGACGCAGACAGGACCATAGTCGGTCCTCTGCCTCCACCGCTCCACCATGTTCATGAGTTCCACCAGCGAGTTCGTTGAGGTGGGAACCTTGTGGCCCATCGGCCAACAGGTCAACTGGAACAGCTGGACTGTCTTAGGAGGTGCCTTCACTCCGGCCATCAGCTCCGTGAGAGACACGATCTTAAAACGGAATAAGACAAACATTGTAATTATCCACCTCTTTTAAGTGTGATTTCCTTTCCAATTTTGTTGAAATACGTTCATTTGATGAATTGTGACTTGTAAAACAAACAAAAAACGAACGAGATAGTGTTTGATAGAATTGAGTGGAAGTATGTAGATGTAATATATAAACAAAGAACGGGAGGAAAGGGGAAAACCAAATAACTTACCTACGAAGAAGTTCGGACATACAGACTCAATCACTTTCTTCATATTAGTTTATGTGTTTGACAATAACTCCGAGCACAATACCTCGAGGTAGTTAACAATACGTGCTTCCACGATATTGCTTAATGATGATTCTATATTTTTGGTCCAAAAGACAACAAGGCTCGAACTTGCACTTGCATTTTTTTTTAACTGGTAGTGATAGTTAGGAAAAGTTAGGAACCGGATAAATAGCAACCCGATAGAAACCAACTATCTCATTTCAAAAGCAAACATTTATAAATATTTTGAATCCACAATATTTTCTGCAGTAACACAAATTGTTTAGGATCGTGCAACAACAAGCTGGACACTGGGATTGTGGTGATAACATAAAATTTACAACCTCTCCTAAGTTTTTGGTTTACCTTTTTGTTGATTCGGAAGACCCAAGTTTTGATATTGGTGTAGTGATTGTGGGAAACGTGGTCGATGGTGAAGACAGGCCCATACTTTTTGGAGTGTCTCGTGTCGGGCCAGAAGGCCGGGAATTGTTGCTGGAATAAACAAATTACCATAAATAAAACTGCAACAATCGGGATACTTTGTATAAATCACAGAAAGATTGCTATAAAAATGGGCAATAAAGAATTAAGAGATACATTGATGTAAGTGTGTCGTTGGCGTGTTGCTTTTGCTGAAATTGTTCAAAGATTTGCAAATACTAACTCTTTCTTGAGCAGATTAACAATTTCATTGGCCTGTCTGGAGCTTCATAAGGTCTTTTGTAAACTTACAACATCGGTTTGGTTTCAAATTGGTATTTATTTATTATTTTTTAAACGTCCAGATGGCCTAGCATGGATGATCGATAAAACCCTATATCAATACAATATTGGTTAAATCCGTTGTCTATTGTCAGTTATCAATATTTGTGAGCACGGTCAACAATTGATAAGAAATATTGAAATCAAATATCTTGAGTGTCAGATAAGCTATCAGTACACAAACGTTTTGAATATATCGTTCTTTATGAAAAATAATTGGCTTATTGATGAATAAAGGCGAATCAACAACGCTCAGATTCGAAAGAAATCGTATACGTGATCCAAATAATTAAATAATTCATCTGAAACGCGATTAATTTATTCCTTTCAATCTTGGGAAACGAAAGTGGTTGAAATATGACTAAAAATCTCAGTAACTAATTAACCCCTGTTTAGTCGCAAAAAATGCTTGAGCAGCGCCAGATAATCATGTTAATATTTCATTTCAAAATTATCAATTTATTAAAGTTTTTAATTTTTACGATTTCTTACTTATTCCCTGTCAATATCTGACTGGCTATCAACAGTGCGGCCGTGCTCGGGAAAACGGTATAAAATTATGGGTAGTCACGCTTATCAATGCGATATTGTAAAGTTATCGATTTTAATGTGCTAAACTCCCAGAAGGCTTTTACAAACCATGAAGTACATCTTTTTTACATTTGTTTCAATAAAAATAATAATGAAAATGCACAAGAATTCAGAAAACACATGAAAAAGAAATTTTTTGATAATCTGCCAAAATCCACCAAATATTTATACAAAATTAAAAAAATGTTGTTAGTAATAATTTATAAAGTAGACAGAAATAGTTCGTAGACTTAACTTTGAAATTTGCTGTTCTTTGTATTTGTCTTAAAAGTTATAATTATTGTCGAAGACTTCCATATTCTATAAATATCTGTTACCAAGACCGTATAAACCTTGTATTGGGGAATGCACACCATAGTGTGCAATCAATATGGGAGTCGTCCAGGGAACCATTTATTGGATAACCAACACCCCTGCCATAAGTCAACCCAAGTGGTTTGCTACCTTTGGTGACTTAGCAGGGGTGCCCGGGTTCATGGGGTAAGGTTTGTCTAGATCTTGGCACACTTGCTTTGCCCACACTGCGTGGCGGGCCGGAACGGGAGAGAATAATTGAGAGAGACCTAATGACCTCTCGCCGAAGTCTCTCGACACATCGCCTTTACCGCAATGGGAGGGTTGGAAACACACGTCTTTTACTCCTGGGCACACTAATCCCCAATTCATAAAGGCCTTCAAAAATTTTTTTTCGCAGAACATACTCTTCTTCCTTTCCTTAAAAATACCCTCCGCATAGCATCTCCAAAGATTAAATAGGTCCTCAGGGATTTATCCCCCATGTGGACCTAATGTAAAAAACAAAGTACAAGAGAAAACGCCAATGGCAAATAATGACGAGGATTTGTTTGGTTCATCATTATTTTAGAGCCTTTTGTAATTCATAAAACGATAATTGACGATAAGACACAAAATGAATAGGTATATATATACCATTTTAATATTTACTTAAATTTTAACACTCCATTTTTTCTACCAGCCATGTAAAGATCTAAGATCTGTTTGATTAAAAAACTTATTAACAGCAGGATAACAGCGTGTTGCTTTTTAGCGTTATTATAAATAATGTTGTGAATTTATTTGAAAGTGCATTAAACTTTTCCCGCACTCTGTTGAGCAAACAACGTGTTTTATTTTCCAGAAGCTCGGTCGTTTGTTTAGCGCACTAACAGAGGTACACAACCAGCGGCCAACCTAAAAATGTTCGAATGTTAGATGGAAAATTAAAAAAATATGTATACGCGTGTGCTGACTGGATTTCCCATTCTCCCGCCTGACAGTCTCGGAAAATTGCCTTACACAGCAGTGGGAAGGATAGATTCATACTTCCATCATTTTTGAACACACTGTCCCCAGATTCCTACTCAACCCTCATACCTTTATCCTTCCCATAAATTTCTATCTTTCCTTTCCTAGAAAGACCCTCCACACAGCATAGGCACTTGACATAGGCTGTGAGGGGAATCATATTCCTCAGAGCCTCCCGTGTGGAGCTAATGTAAAAAAATCACATCTAAAGCTCGCAATTCCTCAAACGAAAACCGCTGTGGCCCAACTACAGTTATTTTAAATGGATCCCAAAAAAAAAGAATGCTTTAAATCGTTAGGATGGGTAAATTGATCATAATAATTTATAAGTTTTCTTTTAAATCTTAAATATTAATTTTTCAACATGGAAATAATTTTATTTAATACTCTTATTATTACTTTTATTTTCTCCACAATATATTAATTAATACTGGTAAATCTGAACTCTACATTTTTACATGACTTCTTACATTCACTTCTACGTATAAAAATATAAAAATTAATGTAAGTTGGCTTGCTTGCTTGTTTGTTTGTTGTTTATGTATTCCTAAGTTAAGAGTGGGAAATGTTTGAAACCCACCCTCGCGAAGGTTTCTGGATTATTACAATCACATATGAAAAGTTTTTTTATCATTAAAAAAACTCTTACGAAAATGTCATAAATGTATTTTGAGAATTACATTTGGCAAACCATCGATTGAACAATCGGAATTCACCTTTCGAATAAACTCTTTAAATTAATGAATTTAATTGAAGTACTCACCTACGGTACTAACAAAAATCGAATACTTCGAATCTAATCAAGAATTATAGGAACCTTTGCTAGGAATCAAATTTGGTTGATTGTTCTTATAATATAAACAAAAATTAATGTTTGTAATATATAAAAAATGAAAATTTGTATTAAAAAATTGCAATAGGTGGCATGCGAGCTGTTTGAAAACTGAATACACCGGGACTGAATATATGGGATGCGGGAGAAGGGAGGAGAACGCGGGAGGGGGGTTCGCTGGACGGTGGAGCGGAAGAGGGGAGAGGGAAGGCGGAGAAGGTGGAGAAGGAACGTACGAGGGAAAGGTGACATGGGAAGGGAAGGTGGAAGGGGTCCAGTGGAAAGGACACGCGAGGAGAAACAATTTATTTATTAAGCGGCATTGCAACGCGTGCCGGGAACTCACTAATAAGTTATATACATTTTTTAAGACTCCGTTTTCTATTTTTCAAAATACCTCGTACATTTGTTGTACGTAAGGAACTTCACATTTCGACTACCATAATACGGCATATTTTTGTAGTCGAAATCATGCAAAAAAAATCTTCTGATAAAAAAAAAAGTTGTGTATGATTATGAATACGAATAAAGAAAAAAATGTTTACACACAGAGTTATTTGTTACTTCTTGATCTAATTCAATCGGATGCCATAGTCTAGACTCACTGGCTTCGAACATTTTGAGCAGTCGTGCGGTATTCAGGTAAAAAATTGTAATCATTTCCATATTACTTAATTCTTTCTAAGCTCATCGTTGCACGATTTCTCAATAATTATATATTTTGCGGCCATGAACTTGTGGAGTAATTGTAAAAATTGACTCGATCGGTAAAAAGGTTGTGTATCACTTGTTACAGCGGAGCTTGTTTATAGCAGTTTCCGTAAATAAATATTGCACAGTTCAACTAAAGCAAACAAGGAAAAATAATCCAGCTTTAGATTACACAAATAAGCAAAACCATGTTAGGTACCATGTATTTCCTCAAAGGCCCAGCTCACTAGCTAGCAAATATTTTATAAAATCTAATATTCCATCGCAAAGTAATTCCTAGAGGAGTCCGGATGCTTATTTTTTTGTGATCCAGGGGAAACAAGAAACCCATACAGTTGACATTTGTCACAACGGGTCTTTTCTCAGACTCGTTCTTGAGTTCAACAGCTCGGCTGTGGAACGTTGTGCCGACCTACAATATTGGTGTCTTCACTCCTTCCTTTCCTCAAAAAAACCCTCCACACAGCTTCCCCAAAGATAACATAGGCCTGAGGAAAATTATTTTCTCCTGTGTGGAGTTAATCTAAAAAAGAAGGAAAAACTTGAACTACACCGCAGGTAATTTAATTTTTTCAAAAGGGCACGAATCTTATAAAAATTAAAAGATTTTTTTAAAATTATTAAATGGCGATTTCTCGGCATGCGTTGCAATGCCACTTAATAATGAAATTATTTCTCACTGCGTGTCTTTTCTCATTCGTCTTGTTCCCCTTCTGCCTCCCCTTCCCCACCCATGTCCCCTTCTCCCCACGCGTTCCCGAATATTAATAAATAAAAATTAAATTCAATTCAATTCTGTCTTGCGAACATACACCGAAAACCAAATGGTAAAAATTCGTTTACATGAAGAGTTTATTAAAAAATCGATCAATCAAATTTGGTACCTAACATAGGTACTTAACTATTTAAAATATTTATATAATTCTTGATTCGATACAAAATATTAGGCGAGTATTTCAAATAAATTTATTAATTTAAAGAGTTTCGAAAATTGAATTTTAATTAAACAATCACTGCTTCGCAAAATGTCATTCTCAAATTGTGACATTTTTGACAGTTTTGCAAGAGTTTTTGTAATGATTAAGCTTTTTAGATGTATTGTCACGTGGTTGTAAGAATCCAGAAACCTTCGCGGGGGTGGAAATAAGGTATTTTTAATGTTTCAAACATTTCCTATGCTTAATATAGCAATACACAGACAACTCACGTATATACGTATATATATGTATTTATAAGCAAGTGTTTGGTTCTGAAACAGTTTTTAAAAACAAAACTTAATCCATATTCCTCTATTCCTTCCATCATGTAATCCATTCTCTTCTTCCTTTCCTCAAAGTCTCCACCAGGAAAAGAAGATGTGCTTACCTACATGATGAACAATATTGACACCCAAGTGCGCGTTACCCACTTGTTATCAGTTGCATTTCGGAAGTGATATGGATCACAACTCGTTCTCGTAAAATATCGCAAGTAGTCGCAAATAATCGCAGTTTCGTTTCTTTTTATAAAATATAATAGTGTCGTGCATAAAATCTATGTTGTGCAATATATATGTGATAACAGAAACGACCCTGAGCAGCCTTCAGAAGCCGTAAAGGTAGGAGATTTCCTGTCAAACCGATTCTCCTTTGATCTGCCTTCAAAACACGATATATGGTCTATTTCGATTACAAAAGGGATTTACAGTCCACAATCTCGTGTAGTAGCATTCGGCTGCGACATTTTTTTGATCCTTCTACCCGGATAAATGTTGGTTGTTAGACATTGTGTTTTGAAGTACAGATCATTCCATTCGTTGACCCTTTTCCGATTTTTATAGAGCTGTTTCAGAATTATACATTCAATCGTGAATATTGATTAAATTTAAATTAGTATTGTTTAAGTCGTTGGGCGGCTTAACATTTTGAATTCGTAGATAGTGGGGTACCTTGTACGTATCACCGTTACGTGGTAGGTAGTTGGTGTACATACACGCATTGTCGCGTCGGTAAAGCAAATCGTGGATTGTTGTCGCATTTGACAGCTGTTATCACAGCAAACATTTTGTTTAGAAGTTGCGTTGACATTTAGTTAGTGTTATTATTCTGTTTGCTTTAAAATATTCATAATGGCGGCAATTAATATTAAATACAAATTGGCGCTATTAGATATGGAAAGTGTTCGTTCGTCGGCTATCAAAGCCGTAAAATCATCAAATTCTATTGACAAAAATATTTTCAAAGCTCGTTATGCCGATATATCTAACATTAGAGAAAATTTCGTCGCTTCACATATTTCAATTGAATCAAATAAGAAGGATGACGCGGAAATTAAAGTATTACAGGAAAAGTATACTGAAATCCAAAACATGTATTACGAGATTCAATCATATTATTCTCAATTATTTCCGGAAGTTTCGAAAAATGAATCGGATCATTTAATGGCCAATAATAATGTTTCGTTGCCAAAATTAAAATTGATTATTTTTTCTGGAATATCAACAGATTGGACAAATTACATAAATACCTTTAATTCGTTGATCGATTCTAATAATGCTTTAAATTCTGTTCAAAAAATGCATTATTTAATAAGTAGTCTATCAGGTGAGGCATTGACACACGTTAAACATTTACCGATTTCTGAAGAAAATTATTTTGTTGCATACAATCTTTTAAAGGAAAGATATGAAAACATACGCTTGATCGCTGATCGACATGTTGAATTAATTCTATCGATTCAACCTGTAAAAGCTCAGGATAATCTTCGGCAATTTATTTCCATTTTGAAAGAAAATATTGCTGCGTTAGAAGCTTTAAATTTCCCAGTTCGACAATGGAGCTTTCTTTTGTTACATACTGTATTGCGTAAATTAACGAAAGAATTACGTATTGATTTTGAAATTCAACACAGTTCGGAGAATATTCCAACGTTTGACCACTTGTTGAAGTACTTAGATAGACAGTGCTTAGCAAAAGAAATGGCACTTGGAGTTTTTCCTGAAAACCAGTTACAGGCTCATAAAGGTCAATCTAAATCGTATAATGCGAAACATCGATCAAGCAATAATATTAATGCGTTTGTATCAAACATTGAAATCAAGTGTATTCTTTGTAAATTGCCACACTCACTGCACAAGTGTGAAAAATTCTTACGCCTTACTCCAAAGGATAGGTACTTGTGTGCAAAGGAAAATAATTTATGTCTCAATTGTTTAGTGCAAGGAAAACACAACGCAAAAAATTGTCAGTCGCGTTTCACCTGTAGAGAATGTAAATCAAGACATCACACATTATTACATTTTCCAAAAAAAATCGTGGAAAATTCAGACCAGCAAGAAAATTCGTCGGAGCCTTTGGCGTTGACAACATTCTACAATAAAACCAACAAAACGGTTCTTTTGTCTACAGCTTATGTGGAAGTTTTAGATAAAAATGGAGTGTTCCAGAAAATGCGTGTTATTCTAGATAGCGCCAGTCAGGGAAACATCATATCGGAAAATTGTGTCAAAAAATTGGGTTTTACTCGTTTTAAGAAAAAACCACTCACCGTGATAGGTATTGGAAATACTCCTACAATTAATTCTAACGGATTAATAAAAACACAATTTCGTCCTGTCGATTCGAAGGAATCTGGTATTTTGACAGATTTCGTTGTTTTAAATAACATTTGTTCGAATATGCCATCAAATCGTATCGTCGATCATCATTGGGAACACATCGTAGGTCTCAAATTGGGAGATCCAACATTTTACATACCATCAGCCATTGACATACTGCTTGGAAGTGATATTTTTGCGTCATTATTATGCTCAGGAAAAGTGATGGGCAAAGAAAATGAGCCCATAGCCATAGAAACTAAATTGGGTTGGATTTTGATGGGAAATGTTGGACCATCAAATCATTGTATAAATTCATTCTTCACGTCAATGGAGGAAAATATTGATGAAAAGCTTAAATGCTTTTGGGAAATTGAAAATGTTCCACTTTTGAAGAAAATTCAATCGCCTGATGAAATTCGTTGTGAAAAATTATACACTGAAAGTACCTACCGTAACCAAGACGGGAGATACGTCGTATCGTTGCCATTTAAGGAAAGCCCGGAAAAATTGGGAAACTCATATGACATAGCGTTGTCACGCTTCAAGCATTTAGAAAGGAGACTGAATAGAGATTCTGATCTCAAATCCCAATATATTTCGTTCATGAGAGAATACTCAATATTAGGGCACATGATGGAAGTGCCACCTCAATCGCCAATTATTGGTAATTATTTCATACCCCATCATGGAATAATCAAAGAAACCAGTTCTACAACTCGTTTAAGGGTCGTTTTTGATGCCAGTACCAAATCGTCTTCGGGTACGTCGTTGAACGACATACTTTTGGTCGGTCCCAAATTACAAACAGTAACATATGGCACGTCATGCGCACCATACTTATCAATTCGCACACTTCATAAATTATCAAATGATGGAAAATTGAATTTTCCAACGGCTGCTAGGACATTAATTGAAGATACTTATGTAGATGATATTATCAGTGGTGCGCAAACTTTGGAAAGCGCTCGACATTGTATAGTGGAATTAATTGCATTACTTCAAAAAGGTTGTTTTGAATTGAGAAAATGGTCTAGTAACCATCCTGAAATACTGGAAGACATTCCTGTCAGCTATCGGGAAGTACCCTTAAGTTTTGAGTCGGATACTGACAAGAAAAACCTTAATATTTTAGGTATTCAATGGATACCGTCGCTTGATCAATTTACATATAAAATTCATAATGTTTTTAGTGACCACTGTACCAAACGTATAATTTTATCGACAATTGCACGTCTATATGATCCATTAGGTTTTATTAATCCTGTCGTTTTTATTGCTAAATGCTATATGCAAAACTTATGGAAAATTCAAATTGGATGGGACGAAGAAATCCCTTCGGACATGAATTTGAAATGGAAGAAATATATAAAAGAGCTTCCATCACTTGCCAATTTAAAAATTGATCGATATCTCGCAACTTCTCCAACCAGTCGGTGCATCCTTGTTGGGTTTGCGGACGCCTCTGAAAGAGGATATTGTGGAATTGTTTATTTGGTTGTGATTAATAACACAGAAATATCCAGCCATATTTTATTTGCAAAATCCCGTGTTGCCCCCGTAAAGATAACATCGATCCCGCGACTGGAATTGTTGGGAGCAGTTTTATTGGCAAATTTGTTGACTTATTGTCAAGAAGTATATAAAGATAGACTTCAAATTGAAAAGACTGTCGCGTTCACCGATTCAACTATTGTATTGGCATGGTTGAAGACACCTTCTTTTCTATTGCAAACTTTATCGCAAATCGTGTTGAAACAATAATACAAAATATACCTTATGAACATTGGTATCACATTTTATCGCAAGAAAATCCTGCTGACTTGGGTTCGCGAGGAGTTTTTCCCAGTGAAATCGCTGGCGCTTCGTTATGGTGGAAAGGACCTAACTTTATATCAACACCTTAGGAGGAATGGTTATTTGATAGGCCTCCAAATATCTCCGTGGACCAGTTACCAGAGTATAAGTCGAAAAATTTAATTTCTCTATCGACGAATGTGTCAACGTCTGACGAAGAGTTTTTATTGAAATTTTCATCATTATCGAAATTACTGCGTGTTATATGTTGGTGCCGTCGATTTATCAATAGATTACGTTCGGAATCGATTATCAATTTCAATGGTTTATCCCCACTTTCGTTAAAAGAAAATAATTTAGCCTTGCAATGTTGCATTAAGCTTGTTCAAGCAATTTATTTTCAACAAGATATGAACAATATCTCTTCCCATCGTATGTGCTCAACGCAGCTTCAAAAACTCGCTCCATTTATTGACGCAAATGGTGTTTTGAGAGTCGGTGGTCGAATTCGCCTTGCACAGATTTCAGAAAATGCTCGACATCCTATTATTTTACCGAAGCAATGTCATTTGACAACTTTAATAATTGATTATTACCATAGCATGTACCTTCATCCAGGTCCTCGTGCACTCCAATCCATAATATCATTAAAATATTGGATAATTTCGGCTAGGAACGTAATTCGACATCGATTGAGTAAATGCATTTCTTGTTTTAAAAATAACCCGCGTGGTAGTTTCCCGTTGATGGGTAACTTACCCGCTTCCCGTTTTCGAGAAGGTCGTCCATTTTTAAATGTCGGAACAGATTACGGAGGTCCTTTTTTGGTGCGTGAAAGTAGACGTCGCGGCGCAAAAACTTATAAGGCCTATTTATGTCTTTACGTTTGTTTATCAACCAAAGCCGTTCATCTTGAATTAGTTTCAGATCTATCTACTGAAGCGTTTGTGGCAACATTAGATAGATTCATCTCTAGACGCGGTATATGCCAAAATATCTATAACGATTGCGCCACCAATTTTACTGGAACTAACAGATATCATACTGGCCTTTCTAAATTCATACGTGAATCTGAAAACACTGACAAACTTGTTGACGCAACTGTCGCTCGTTCAATTACTTGGCATTTTTCTCCGCCCTCCGCACCCCATTTCAATGGAGTGTCGGAGGCTGGTATTAAGTCAACTAAATACCATTTGAAGAGGGTTGTGGGAGATCAAATCCTCACCTTCGAAGAATTAACTACTGTTCTGACTCGTATCGAAGCCATTTTAAATTCGCGACCAATTGGAGCGCTGTCGTCGGATCCATCCGAATTGAACCCGTTAACTCCTGCACATTTTTTAATTGGGGCTCCTCTTGTTTCTGTTGTTGAAGAAAATTTTGTGGATGTACCAATGAATCGTTTATCGCGTTGGCAACTATTGAAACAGATGTCCCAACATTTTTGGAATCGCTGGCGGAAAGAATATCTACATACTCTTCAACAACGAAACAAGTGGGCAACGTCAACTCCTAATTTAAAAGCTGGCGATCTAGTCATGATAGATGATTCGCAAGCAACCCCAATGCGATGGCCTGTCGAGAGGGTGATTGAATTATTCCCCGGCGCCGATGGAGTGGTTCGTGTCGCTACTGTAAGAACCCCTCAGGGCATTTTTAAGCGGCCCGTGGTCAAATTGTATAGGCTACCCATCGATTAAATAGTTTTAATTTTTTTTTGTCTTGTTCAATTCCTAGGTTAATTAGTTATTTGCTTTCGTTTTTCGTTGCTTTCTTTCGTATATAGTTGTTGAGAAAATATCATATTTCCTCAAGGTCGGCGGAATGTTTGGTTCTGAAACAGTTTTTAAAAACAAAACTTAATCCATATTCCTCTATTCCTTCCATCATGTAATCCATTCTCTTCTTCCTTTCCTCAAAGTCTCCACCAGGAAAAGAAGATGTGCTTACCTACATGATGAACAATATTGACACCCAAGTGCGCGTTACCCACTTGTTATCAGTTGCATTTCGGAAGTGATATGGATCACAACTCGTTCTCGTAAAATATCGCAAGTAGTCGCAAATAATCGCAGTTTCGTTTCTTTTTATAAAATATAATAGTGTCGTGCATAAAATCTATGTTGTGCAATATATATGTGATAACAGAAACGACCCTGAGCAGCCTTCAGAAGCCGTAAAGGTAGGAGATTTCCTGTCAAACCGATTCTCCTTTGATCTGCCTTCAAAACACGATATATGGTCTATTTCGATTACAAAAGGGATTTACAGTCCACAATCTCGTGTCGTAGCATTCGGCTGCGACAGCAAGCATATATTGATTTATATATACATAGATAAAAAAGGTTTGTATACAATTTTCATGGGTGCTTGACGTGAAGTGATCCATTCACCAGCAAAAAATAATTGAAAATTGATAAAAAAAATCTATGCAAGATTCATGGCGCCAGACCGCCAGAGCTCGCCTTTCAAGAGTATTTGCTGCCTCATCATCAAGTTAAGATGGTTCCAATATGATCAATAATGAGATTACTTACGATCAAAAGTTATGTTTATTTTCGCCCTTCCATTCTAGAGGGACTGGGCGGTGGTGCGCTTGAAATTCCCGAAGACCTTAGGGAAATAGAGGAAGTCCGGAAAGCAACAAGCAACAAGCAACAACTCACCGAGCTGTGCGGGGGTATGCAGAGCACCACCACGGCAGCGCACTCGTAGTCGTACACCAGCGACCAGAACTCGCCGCACGTCCCCTTCAGAGGCCACTCCGTAACGATGTACTCTCGAGGCTTCGTGTACCCCTGGGAACAACAATTACACAACACTATATTATAATATCTACTCCTTCACACGGATACTCTGCCATCGTAGATTTGGGGAGATGGGTACAAAATAAATACCTAGAAGTACGACGCTTTATTGGAAAGTATTAATAATCACTGTATTGACCAAGACGGGAATGACCGAGGACATTGTTTTTAAAGTACGTCTTTTTGGGTCAGGTTCGAACGCTAATATGTTATAATAAAACGAGAATTAGTATTGTAATATTAATTCAGAACAATGAAGTATTTTCATTGGGGTGACCCAGGAGACCCGAAATTTGAGCCATAGAGAGTTGAAATTATTTTAAAATTATATATTTTGTTTTAGTGCATTTTTTACGAACATCAAAGCTAAAATCGACTTCAATAAAATACCTTTTTTACTAAGTTGGTATGGATATCAAACGAGTTTATCCACGGTATCGATTTCTTGTACTTGTACGCTGGTGGTTTCTTCTTCTTTTGAATCTACATAACTTTTACCACTCTGTCACATTTCCACCACTCTATCACATTTTGTTTTTACTATAAATGAATTTTCTCTGGATCTCTGAGGGGAAATTGTAGCAAGAGGGGAAGGAGGCCTAAAATGCCTACTGGGGATGACAAACACGAGCTGCGGGTATACCTATTTCGAATGACAACCCACGTGACAGAATTAACGTACGACATAAAAGTTGTAGGAGGCAAGTTTTTGAGCTTTTTTTATTTATTTATTTATTTATAAATAAACGCCCTTTTTCGGGGCTTTTACATATATAGCATAGAAAAAACATTTTATTGTACATAACTGAACTGCCTCAATAACAATATTTTAAATTTATTCAAAGATAAATTGAAGATGTCCACTGACTTGGTATAATTGTTTCCCTCCATTAGTATTCTGGGCAAAGAGGAATACATATGGTAGTTAGTCCCAGAATTTCTGCACTGAAATAAATCCTGACTTCTAGTATTACGAAGTGGAATTCGGAAGCTTATCAATTCAAGTAATACCGGACTATCAACTAAATCATTTAGAATTTTATATAAAAATACCAAGTCAGTGAAAATTCTTCTGTCTGACAATTTAAGCATATTCATATCGTTTAAAAGTGTGTTGTAGTTTAACATATTTGCTGAAATACCCATTTTAAAATTTAGAAAACGTAAGAATTTGTTTTGTATTCTTTCAACAGCTTGTACGTGCATATTATAATGAGGATTCCAGACAGGAGAATTGTACTCAAGTTGGCTTCTAACATAAGCAAAATATAACATTTTAATACACTTTATATTGTTAAAGTTTCTAGTTAGCCTAGTTATAAACCCTAACATTTTTAAGCCCTTATTACAGATTTCTGTTATGTGGTTAACAAATGAAAGATTTGATTGAAAAGTGATGCCCAAGTCTTTAATTTGCATTAATGTCTGAAGAGCATTGTTATCAATGTTGTAATTAAATATCACTGAATTTTTTATTCTAGAAAATCTAACAATTTGACATTTTGAGATATTTAAATAAAGTCTATTTTCCATACACCAAATTAACAATTTGTTGATATTATCTTGAAGAATGTTGCAATGATAAATATTTTCAATAATTTTAAAAATTTTGAGGTCATCAGCAAAAAGTAAGATAGATACATCATGAAATATTTTTGTAAGATCATTTATAAACAAGATAAATAAGATTGGGCCAAGGTGTGAACCCTGTGGAACTCCACTTGTTGCATTAATTTTTTCTGACAGGGAGGATTTAATTCTAACTATTTGTTGTCTTCCAGTGAGATAGCTTTTAAACCAGGCTAATATATTGCCGCGTATACCAAGCTTTCCTAATTTCCAAATTAAGATTTCATGGGAAACTGTATCAAATGCTTTACTGAAATCAGTATAAACAGTGTCCACTTGTTTTTTTTCTTTAAAAGCATTGTTTATAAAATTTTCATAAATAATTAAGTTGGAAAGAGTACTTCTACCTGGCATAAATCCAAACTGGTGAGGTGATATAACAGGTTTTATTTGTGTAAAAAGTTTGTCAAGTATTAGGCTTTCAAAGAGTTTCGGTATGGTGGATTGAATACATATAGGTCTGTAATTACAAACATCACTTTTATCACCCTTTTTGAAAATTGGAGACAAATAACTAATTTTCCACTTATCAGGAAAAATTCCACTAGATAAAGATAGATTAAAAAGTTTGGATAATGGAAGAGCAATTACTTTGATACATTCTTTGATAAATATTGTAGGGATATTATCCGGTCCAGCAGATTTGTGGATATCTAAGGATTTAACTTTAGTAATTACATCAGATATACTTATGGTACACTTTGAAATATCAAGAGTTTCAACTAGAGTAGTTGTTGGAATAGGAGAATTATTTGAATCTGTTGAATAAACACTTTTAAAAAATTTTGCAAACAAGTTAACAATACCATCAGTATTATTGCTATGGCTGCCATTTAGGTGCATAATGCTCGGAAAATCAGAATCATCTTCTTTAAGAGATTTCGAGTATTTCCAAAAATAACTAACATTATTTAGTATGGAGTTTTGAATATTATTTAAATAGTTACGGTAGCAGGTCATAGACATTAAACATCATTAAAAATAATAATCGCTGTGACTTGATAGGTTATACCTTTTGGAGTTTAAGAATAGTTTTAAATTTTACACCGTCATATCATTTTTTATAACATTATAGAATATACGCAAGTCGAGGTAGCAGAAGACAATTGTGATTTGTATGAAATACACTTCTATCACGAGAAGTTACAACTCTGTAATGTAATTTTTACTACAAAAATATAAAAACATATTTTTTTTAAAACACACACAGGCGTTACGTCTTTAGACCTACAGTAGATTTTAAAGAAATGAAAAAATAATAATATTTGTAATTCTGTTGAATTTTTCTCCACTAACTGGTGGAGATAACTTTATGTAGGTTAAAAAGAAGAACGACCCTGGTACACACAGTATCTAGATAAGTATTTTTTTCTTTGATGCGTTTGAATAAAAATATGTTTTATATTTTTACTCGGCGGTACATCATTTCTAGTACTCCAACTCACATAGCACCAGCCTATCATAATTTGATTCTAGTAAAATATTGTTAGTTTTCAAGATACCGATACTTTTAAGAATTTCGTAGAAATCGACACCTTACAGCAGTTTTTCGAGTGCCACAGTTAAAAAATTCCAAATTTTAAGATTAACATTTTTATACCGTAACAATAATTTAACCCGCATTTTTATTATTTTTTACATTTTAACTTTGATTCCTCACACTAAAAAAATATACCACCATAAACTTGAAAGTCGTTAAAAATGTTGCGTATTTAGTGTAGTTTTTGAAATGGTACAATATTTGCTAAGTTTTACTGCAAAAATAGCTAGTTGTAAAATTATTTTAGAAAAATTTGAAAATTTGAAAAATGAAAAATCGCGTTTACGAATTTTAAGCACTTAATGAGGTTCACACTATCTTCATTTTAGAGCACTACTCTACAAACACTGAATAGATTATGCACTATAGAAATGCCTTTCTTGTATATTTGAATTGAAGCCAATGTGGCCACTGTCTCAATACCTTTTGATTCTTGTCTTGTCAAACATCACTATGAAAAACTGACTAGAGTACAGAGCTGGGCACGCGAGCCCCATATTTCGAAATCAGTGCAGTCGCTAAGCACATTTCACTATTTAAACTAGTCTAATCACTCTGTGGTAACAAATCACACAAATCAGTAGTAACAACGAGTATCAACAACATTTCCGCCATTTGGAAAATGTTGTTGCTCGGTGGCACTGACTTGACACTGTTATATTCCAAAACATGTCACGCGCCCAGGTCCGTACTATTGTCGGTCTTATCACTATCCGATCTGAATTTCATGATTTGAAATACAGTTTCGTACTAGAAATTTAAGTGTCAGGCGCTTAATTACAACTAAACAAAACACAAATAAATATCAACGGTGGCTTTCCCCATATTTTTGGATGATTTTTCGGCAAAATTCGAGCCATTTTTATAATAAATATCGCTACATATTTGTTACAAAAGCAAAAATAGCACTTTTATAAGGGTGGCGTGTTACATTTTAAATTTTTCGCGACATTCTTATTCGGTAGTGTTGCAGGTCGAAACTAACATAATTTTTAATTAAACTAACTAACCATCACGCCGTTTTCCCGCAGGGGTAGGCAGAGAGAACCGACCACCATACAACTCGGTCCTGGCAAACACTCTTTGCATCACTCACATTCATACATCGTCTCATACATACTCTTCTATTTTTCTGACTTTTGACATGGCCCGACTCAAGTATCTGATTCACTTGATCGTGCCATGGCTTCCTCGAGCGTCCCCGACTTTTTCTACCATTCACATTTGCGTCATATATTCTTCTTACACTACTTTCTTCGTTCATTCGCTCTACATGCCCAAACCATCGGAGGGTCCCTTTCTTAATCTTACTCATAATGCTAAAATCAGCCTTACATTATTTGCGGATTTCTCACACGATCGTTCATGGTTTTACCACACATATGCCTCAGGGATCTCATTTCAACTGCATTCAGTTTACTTTCATCTTTCCTCTGCCAGTTTCGTGCCTCACTGCCATACATCAGGGTAGGTACCAGGACTTCATTGTGGACTGCTAGCTTCGCTTCTTTTGACAGTTTTTTTATTAGCGCCAACGGCATTCAGTCCTCCATTAATGCTTAGTTCACATTACTCTATAAATCTGCGAGCAGATATCTGTTGATTCGCGAGCGCTTATATTTTGTCCTTTCACACGAGGCTATCAAATATTTCTTCATGTCGTAGGAGAGGGGGTCAGTCAAATTAGGGAGCGGCAACGGAACGCATATTTTTTGTACTGAAATCTGTCAACTTGACATCTGTCATCCACGGGTCTAGGCAGCTCCGTAATTACAATGACCCCCTCTCCTGTTTTAGTCGGAGAAGAGGAGAGTTATCTTCTGGGATATCGCGTCTGGAGCGGTTACGTCTGAGATGTGTATTGTCTATGATTGATGTGCGCTTTAAAACGCTTAGGTGCGAACGGTCTGAAGGGATTGTATGGAGAGCGTTATTTGGCGTGCTCTGATCTTTTATATTTGATAGCGTAATGTGAACCAGCTTTAATGGAGTTACCGGCATTTATCCTTCTAATTTTTAATTAAGTGTCAATAATTACAGTAGCATGTACACACGCTTACAATTCCACACCACATTTAAAATAAAGTAAAGTTTCGCAAAATGTTTTTACAACTTCATTTAAACAGAAATGTTCCTTCATAAAACCGTCCGCAATTTCCACTGTACGTAGATTTTTTTATTGCAGTAATTTCCCTAGAAGAATGCAGAATACATTTCGTGTCTAACGGACTTCCCGTGGAATTAATATGGTGGAAACTACTGTAACTGAGTGAAATTCGCTGAACAAAAGAATTTCATTCCAGTGTTGGGAGGACAAAGCGTCAGAAACTTGAAAAAATCGTTTAAAATTTTCATACTCTCCCACTGTCTCTACTTTCTATGTGATGGAAAACAGGCCTTTATTGCGTAGAGACATCTGGAGAGTTTTATTCTGGCGAAAAACAAAGCCTTTGGGGAGTTAATAAGCTTTTTACGAGTCTACAACACACATACACACCCAGAGTTTTTGTGTATGCAATGGCTCCCAGGTGTTTTTGAATTGTTTTTGACACATCATACTGTTGAAATTATCAGCTTCTGACACCTGTTGTTTTACTGACAAACTAAATTACTTTACGTAATAAATTTGCTGTGTTTGAAGATGTAAATTACTGTGTTTAAAGATGTAAATTACTGTGTTTCAACATGATTTATTGACAAAATTATAATATAGTTTTATGATTGATTATTTATTAGCTAGAATGCATTTTTATATCCCTATAAATTCGTCGAGAAAGAATTTCGAAAGGGTAAATTTTTTCTATTCCATTGAACACAAGCAAAAACTTCTTGTGAATAATTGAAGCAGTGCCTAAATACTCGAGTGAGTTCTGACGTCATAAAATTTCATTGAAGAAGAAGATAACACTTATAATCTAAATGAAAATATGAAAGAAAACAAGACACAGAAAAATAGAAAAAGACAATGGTCGCAACTGGGACTCGAACCCAGACCTCTCGTCTAACCGGGACGTGCGCGTTATCCAATTTCGCTATTGCCACCTTCTGTCAAACCGTCATATTTGTCAATCTCATATTTCAAATATTTAGAATCAACAATATTATCTTCAAATATTTCTTTTTTCCATATTATAGGCAAATAAAATAAAATATATTCATAAAATTTACTCAGATTTTTTTTTGTTATTTTTTGACAGCTTATCGCATGTTTTAAAGTTTTTTTTACCTTAGTTCCACACAGAAAAATAAATCTCTCAAGGCCTAGTCATATTTGAGGATAAGGCGTATATACTGTGATACTGGGAGGGTCGGAAAATCTTTTTAGAAAGGAAAGAAAGGAAGTTCTGTGAAGTAAACAGATATGATGGGTGGGTAGGAATCAATGGATAGGTGGTCAATGTGTCCAGGAGTGATGGATTTATGAATCCATCCATCCCACAGCGGTGCAAAGTGATGGGTCGAGAGAGTCCAGCCAAGGAAGCCAAAAGGCCTCCATCAATCAGTCTCTCCCGCTCCGACCCGCCACGCAGTAGATGTGTAAACGCATCAGCGGCTAAGATCTAGATAAACCTTACAACTTGAACTCGGGCACTCTTGCTAAGTAACCAATTGTAGCGCACCCCTTGGCAGGGGTGATGGATTGTTTTATGTTGGAAATGAAGTTTCGATCTGAAAAAATCCGTGTAAAAATTTAAGGCGCCACATCTCACCGTTTAATATTGTTTTCTGCTTCACTATCACGAAGTTCGCCCTAATTTTCATTGCCTGAGGAGAATTATTGCTTTACAGTCTCTACACTATTTATTATTTATAAATTTATCGTGTAGAAATCGGTATAATATATTTAAATTATTGTATTTTGAATAATAAGAATGTAATTACGTGTTATTATTTTTTAATTGTTCTCTAGATTTTATGTCCGGGTTAAATCTTCCTCACAGGAAAAACTTAATCCTTCCACACACTTTTCCACAAATGCTAATCTAGTCAATTCACGCGATGTAATTGCATTGTATAAGTATACTAAATACAAAACTATACAAGAACAACACGTCAACCTACCAGAGACCATATGGGAAAATACTTCACCGACTCCAGATATTTTCATATCAGAGGGTTCGGCTCGATAGAACTCGTAACTGAACCGATAAATCCTACCGATCCCTCAATATAAATATTTAAAAAATCTTTCGTAATCCTACATGTATTTAATATGACTGATTTTTGCATTTTTATATAAAGATTCTTTGACAAATCTAATATGCCTAAATTTTTAATTAGAGAGCTAGGTATAATGCCAGTAGCCGAAATAACAAATGGTAATATTTTTATAGTCCGAGAATGCCAAATTCTTTTAATCTCATTTCCTAAATCTGTATATTTTCTAATTTTTTCAGAAACAGATTTTTGAATATTATTATTATTATTATTTATTATTATTATTTCAATATTAGTTTTATTTGTATTATAGATTTTTGTATGTTATCGTATCTCTGGTGCCATTTCTCTTTCAAACGCCACAATTATCTGTTATAATCTTTATTTACTGTTTCTAATATGTTTCCTATGATTTTGTGACATGTGTGCTTATGGTATATTTAAACAGTGAATATTAAATAAATAAATAAATAATTATGCAAAACGACTGTTTCTCTCTTTTGGGTGTTGATTTAATATTCGATTAACTTGTACAATAAAGTGAACACTGTTTCATTTAATTACAATTTAATTTATGAGTTTATGGTCCAATTATTATAACGTGCGTAATTTATTCATTGTTCAAAACATTTACAGAATGTTAACATTAATAATTATTAGATTAATGAAATTGGCGTTGGGATGTGCATAGATATTAAAAGTCCAATTAAAAATGTTCACAGCATGCATAAATCCAGGTTCAGTTCTTACAAGGTGGAGATGCTACTAGTAAATTATTATTTATAAACAAAATAAAATATTAAACGAATTACGTAAATTAGGGTGCTTCGTAAAACGTATGAAAAATATTTTTTTTCGAATATGTCGGGCACCTTTTCATGTGTTTCTAAATGTCTGAAAAACTACACAGTTTTTTTTTCAGGTTTTTTAAGGGGGTCTTATAATTTATAATTTTGCTTACGACAAGATTAAAATCGACGAAATTTTTAAATACACACTCACGCTTGTGGGCGCCATTTTACGTCACGATTGTAAAATCAGTCTAAATACAAAAAATACGTTATTACTTTAAGAATCTCATTGCGATACTAATATGCTTCCCGTTGTTTGCAATACTGCGAGGGCTGGGTAAGGGGTGTGTTTAACTTACAAATGGCGTAGGTAATAATTCAGCGAAAAAGGATAAGGGGCCTTACATCAATTACGGGGTAGGGGGGGGGGGGGGGGGGTGTCATCAGTTCTGTGACGTCACATATAAAAATCTAATTTATTTAAACGCAAATCTAAAAAAAAAATAAAATTAAGTGATTATTTTTAGATGTAAAATTGCAAAATGTGACGTCACACTAGGGGGGAGGGGGTCTCACAAATGTTAAGATATGAGACAGGGGGGGGGGGGGGTAAAAAAAATCATGAAATATGTGTGACATAATTTATGGATGGCCCCTAACCGAAAGTGTTCAAGAGAAAAATGTTACAAGTCGATAGAAATGCGGAGTGCCGTGGTTTAACTGAAAAAAATGCGTGTACGTTTTTTGGGCCATTGAAAGCGTTCACATGGGTGACCCGTTAAAAAATACGAATTTTTAACTTTTGAAGCAGCCTAAAGTACACATTCTAGAGAAAGAAAGAAAATAAATAAATAATAATAAAGTATTTTCTTTGTTTATTTTTGGGGTGATATGCCGTGTTGCGTTACCTCCTTCTTTAGCAAAAATTTCGGACAGCGTTGCAGCATCCTTAATCAGGGCTGATGTTAAGAAATAGAACAAAATGTTTTTTTTTAATAATTTTAGGAGCATACCTTGCGATTTTCTCTATCGAGGGAATTTCATGAAATTTCAGGGTTCGGTACAGCTAATGTATAGATATTGTCTTAAAAAAAAACAGAATTTTAAGAACTAAAAAACACGTGACCAATGAAAACATGCTATAAATCAGAAGGAATGACGGTCTTAAGCTCATTTCAAAAGCTTTTATTTTCACTGCAGAACTTTAGTAACTTTTTCTGCGCATCGTCTCAGACTCGTTCAAAAGAATTAATTGGTTGTTACTTTGGTTTTTTACGGTTGGTAGGTAAGAGTTACTTACGTCAACAAACACCGCATTAATGTAGTCTGTGAAGCTGTTGCCTTGGAAAGATGTCAGGTAGGGTCGGAAGTTGTCAGCTAGAAAGAAAAAAAGTTTATTAAAAATACATAAATTCTGGAAATCACGCCTTTATTAAAAAAAATGTATTTTGGTTTATTGATGTATGGAACAGAAAAATTAATTAACATAATAAAAAATTACAAAGAAATGCTCCATCATACATAACTGTTACCATTTATTCATATATTTCCACAATTTTAATATATCAAATTATCTTAATTAACTCAATTGACTTAATTATATTTAATTGCTTAACTATCTTTACTAATTTGATATGTGTTATACATTCGATTGTTTCAAAGTATGTAAGCATCTCAACAAAACTTACAAGTCATCAAATAAAATTATTAATTTTAAATCAATTACCTCACTTATCATCTCTAAATAATGATATTCAAAAATTAAATCCATATATTTTATCACATTTCTTAATATCTAACCACTTGATTCCCTCTATCTCATTGATTGTAGATATTGTATTTGGTTGTTTTGTTTTGATTGTTATTTTTCTTGCACTTTTTTTACTAATCTTAATAAGTTTAATTTTGTTAAATCTCCTAAACATGGTAATTTTATTAATTCTCTTACGTCGCTCAGTAATTATTATACACTTAATTTTAATCCCTTTACTTCTCCATACAATTAAATTCTTCTCTAATTCACTTTACTATCTTAATCGCCTGAACTATTATTATAACAATGGTTTGAACCATTTCCAATACTTTAACAACTTAAATCATACAATCTGTTGTAATTATTTTGATTATCCCAATATCTTTTATTTTTCAATGATTTTAAATTATTCCATGTTTACTCCAATTCTTTCTATGGTACTAATTTATTTTATTTTCAATGTCTTTTATTTTTCGATGATTTTAAATTATTTAATTTTCATTTTTACTAACATCCCTCCTATTGTTGTAATTTCTTTTATTTTCAAAGTCTTTTATTTTTCGATAATTTTAATTTATTCTATTTTCATTCATACTCACATTCTTCATATTGGTCTAAGGTCGTTTATTTTCAATGTCTTTAATTTTTCAATGATTTTAAATTATTTTACTTTAATTTTTGCTCACATTCTTCCCTTTGTTCTAATGACTTTTATTTTCAATGTCTTTAATTTTTCAATGATTTTAAATTATTTTACTTTTATTTTTGCTCACATTCTTCCCTTTGTTCTAATGACTTTTATTTTCAATGTCTTTAATTTTTCAATGATTTTAAATTATTTTACTTTTATTTTTACTCACATTCTTCCCTTTGTTCTAATGACCTTTATTTTCAATGTCTTTAATTTTTCAATGATTTTAAATTATTTTACTTTTATTTTTACTCACATTCTTCCCTTTGTTCTGATGACTTTTATTTTCAATGTCTTTAATTTTTCAATGATTTTAAATTATTTTACTTTTATTTTTACTCACATTCTTCCCTTTGTTCTGATGTCTTTTATTTTCAATGTCTTTAATTTTTCAATGATTTTAAATTATTTTACTTTTATTTTTACTCACATTCTTCCCTTTGTTCTGATGACTTTTATTTTCAATGTCTTTAATTTTTCAATGATTTTAAATTATTTTACTTTTATTTTTACTCACATTCTTCCCTTTGTTCTAATGACCTTTATTTTCAATGTCTTTAATTTTTCAATGATTTTAAATTATTTTACTTTTATTTTTACTCACATTCTTCCCTTTGTTCTGATGACTTTTATTTTCAATGTCTTTAATTTTTCAATGATTTTAAATTATTTTACTTTAATTTTTGCTCACATTCTTCCCTTTGTTCTAATGACTTTTATTTTCAATGTCTTTAATTTTTCAATGATTTTAAATTATTTTACTTTTATTTTTACTCACATTCTTCCCTTTGTTCTGATGACTTTTATTTTCAATGTCCTTAATTTTTCAATGATTTTAAATTATTTTACTTTTATTTTTACTCACATTCTTCCCTTTGTTCTGATGACTTTTATTCTCAATGTCTTTTATTTTTTGATGACTTTAAATTATTATATTTTTATTTCTACTCACATTCTCCCCATTGTCCTAATGTCTTTTATTCTCAATGTTTTTTATTATTCAATGATTTTAAATTATTCTATTTTTATTTTTACTTATATTCTTCCTATTCTTCCAATGTCTTTTATTCTCAATGTCTTTTATTTTTCAATGATTTTAAATTATTCTATTTCTATTTTTACTCACATTCTTCCAATTGTCCTCATGTCTTTTATTTTCAAAGTTTTTTATATTTCGGTGATTTTAAATTACTCAATGTTTACCCTTAATCACATTCTTCCTATTGTTCTTCCTATTATTCATTCCATCCTTACAAAACTCCTTAATCTCATACTTTCAATACATTTAATTAACCCAATGATCGTAGTTCCTTTAAGTGTACGTACTCGCTTTATATCTGTGACTCTCCTAAGCTCTAGAGTAACTAAACATCTGCAAAAAAATTCATTAAATATTAATTGCTACTACTTATACATCCACACAACTAATAAAATCTCTGCTAAATTCGAACCCCCACCAAACACAGACGCTCATAATGGATCCAACTAACTCTATCGATAATTTTCTTAACATCACTGTTCAAACGACAAATGATACAAATGCGTATAAAAAAATGATCTCCAAACCTAAAGCACTAAAAATGTTTGCCATGAACATCCGTAGCCTCAATAAAAACTTCGACAATTTACTTGTACTCCTAACTGACTTAGGAAATGAATTTGATATAATTGTTCTGTCAGAGTGCTGGATTAATGCAAATTATATCCCGAAAATAATTAACAACTACTCTGTGTATAATACAACTCAGCACTGGTCCCAATCCGACGGGGTCATAGTTTATGTAAAATCTCACTTAAATCATATAGTGTCTGAAACCTCAGTTGACCATGCAAATTGCCTCAAAGTCTCTATTGACAACTTAAATATCTTCGCCATATATCGCTCCCCTAAGTCCAATAACGTCTCCCCTTTTCTCTACTCGCTCGAAAAAAAAATCGATGACACCACTAAGGATCTCATCATAATCGGTGACATCAACATAGACATCCTAAACGAAGCCAGCCCTCATACTACAAAATATCTAAACCTCATGGGTCTGCATGGCCTTATACCATACATCAACATACCTACCCGAGTTACACTCACTACTAAGACATGCATAGATCACATCATGGTCAGAACTAAGCGAACCGCTAAATCAATTGTATTTGAATCTACCGTAACAGACCACTACTCAACCATCCTAGAATTACACAACTCAAAATCTACTCCCCCTAAGTCCAGCAATCCCTCTCATAACATTGTAAACATGGATTATCTGATAAAGTCTGTAGAACAAGAAAAATGGGAGTCTACCCTGCTTTCTGAAAATGTCAACACAGCTCTTGAATTTTTTTCTGCATCACTAACTGCCCACATTAACCAAGCGTCTTTCCCCACCAAAACAGCCTCCAATAAAAAAAAGAAACTGAAACCTTGGATTACGAATGGCCTTATCTTCTGCATACGTAAAAGAGACAGACTACATAAACAAGCACTTAATAATCCAGACCCCCAAGTCTTACGTTTCTATAAAAAGTATCGTAACATCTGCAATAACCTGATAATAATAACCAAACAAAAATACTATAAAAAAAAAATTGAAGATTCAGGATATGACAGTAAAGTAATCTGGAACGTAGTCAACGACATCTCAGAAAATAAAAAAACCTCACTCAACATTCAATCACTACTCATTAATGGTAAAAATATCCAAGTCCACGAAGACCCAAAAACCTTAGCCGATCACGCCAACCATTACTTCAGTGACATCGGCATGAACTTAGCCAAAAAAATTCTTAAAACCACAAATAAAACCGAAAATCTTCTAACTTCACGGGTAAAACAGCAGAACTCTCTTCATCCCACCCTTATCCTAGCCCCCACATCCACTAAAGAAATTGTTGACACAATACTCTCCATAAAAACAAATAGTGCTGCAGGTATTGATAAAATCTCACCTTACATACTAAAACACATAGCTCACTTTATTTCCACACCGTTAAAACATATTGTAAATCTAAGTTTCAAAAGCGGTTCCTTCCCTAATCAACTAAAACATGCAACGGTGATTCCAATCTATAAGAGTGGCGACAAAACAAATATCGAAAACTACAGACCCATTTCTTTGCTAAGTGTCTTATCAAAAATCATTGAAAAAGTTGTTAAAAGTAGACTTATCTCACATTTGGAAACCCAGAAGATTCTCTCGCCCAATCAGTTTGGCTTCCAAAAAAAAATGAGTACAGAATCTGCAATCTTAGACTTGACTGAGAACATCACCAACAGCCTGAATGAAGGCGATTCCTGCCTAGCCATATTCCTAGACTTAGCCAAAGCATTCGACACGGTTTCCCACCCCATTCTTCTGGAAAGACTATCTCAAATAGGCATCCGGGATTCAACTCTTAACTGGTTCTCCTCATACCTAACTGGAAGATCACAAACCGTGAAAATTAACAACATAGCTTTAAGCAACCCTTTACCAATCCAATTCGGAGTTCCACAAGGAAGTGTTCTAGGCCCTGTTTTGTTCCTCATATACATCAATAAACTCTGTAACCTACCCATAACCGGAAAAATTATATCCTTTGCAGATGACACTGTGCTTATAGCTCGACATAAAAATTGGAAAGGAGCATTCGACATAGCTCAATATGACATAGGTCTGGTAAAGAATTGGTTAGATGATAATCTCCTCACCCTCAATGCTGGTAAAACTAAATTCTTAACCTTCAGTCTATCTGCTGCAACCCAACCTTCTATCAATCAGAAAATAACAATTCACTCCTGTCCAAGTCCCTACTCTTCCTGTACTTGCCCAAATTTGGAAAAAGTATCTCATATAAAATACCTGGGGGTCCTAATTGATCACCATCTTCGTTGGGATCAGCACTTAGCCAGTCTAACTCCCCGAATTCGCAAGCTCTCTTATGTTTTTCGAACTCTAAGAAATATACTTACTCCTATAACACTAAAAACGGTTTACTATGCTCTCTGCCAATCCCAGTTAGCATATGGCATCATAATTTGGGGCGGCTGTGCTCTTAATTTTATTGATCCTCTGCAAAAAGCCCAAAAAACGAATTTACGTGCTATCAACAAGCGACCAACAAGATATTCCTCCAATAGACTCTTCACAGAATATAATGTCTTAAACATACGGCAACTTCATCTAAAATTTACACTAACACATTTCATGTTCAAATACAAGAAAAAAACTCTTTTACATCACAGTTACACCACCAGAACAATAACCAAACGACACTACAATGTTCCTACACTACGCACCACATCAGCTCAAAGACATTTCATGTACCTAGCTCCTAAAATGTTTAACCTTCTCCCCGAGAACCTAAAATCCGAAACCCAACCCCATATCTTTAAAAAAAAATTATCAAAATGGATCCTTACATTCAGTAACGATGATGAGTAAAAATTTGCTATTTTAATTGAATTGTAATATAATTGATACAACTTGTAACATAAATTAATTTAATGTGTTAATTAAATTACTAACTTAATTTGTTTCTAAATATGTTACTTAAACTACTTAAATGAATTGCATAAGTTAATAGCTGTACACTGTACCTACACAATCTGTAAACTTCATCCGCCATAACACAGGGACATCCTAGCATGGCGGATGAATTAACACAATTTTTTGTTCATTGTATAAACTTCTTTTAATAAATAAATAAAATAAAATAAATAAATATTTTAGAATAAATATCATCTATCCAATAACGTTGTACAAAATATTAAAACAAAACAGTAAATATCACATGACAAGAAACCATAAAGTTTGAGTCAAACGAGGTTAATTAAAAAAGAATACAAGAAAATTTGTAAAGTTCTGGGGCTTTTATAGTTTTAATTAATTAATATGGTTGAGATAATCGCACAAGGAGTTATTTATTTATTTGTAAGAGACAAACAGCTTTTACATTAAATATACATACTTAAAAAATTAAATTAAGTTAAGCCAAAAAGGTCTCCCATGCTAAAATTATTTGAAGATGGAGTTTTATTAGATCTAAAAATCAATTCTTGGTGAGGGGGAGAGGAAGAGGAAAATAGGATAAGGATAGGAGATGCTCCCGATACATTCTACAAATTTGAATTAATTTTGAATTAATTTTCAATCGTACGCGTTACTTCTATTCGGTATTTCTGAAGGGTATTGTTAAAAATGTCTATATTGGGTCTGGGCTGACAAATACAATATTGGATTGAATCACCGATGCAATATTGTATTTGTCAGCCTCTTTTGAAAGATTTGAGTTTTTTTATTGACAAAACTATTTATTCATATTCATATTGCGTATGTACGGGCGCGAACCATTAATTATTCTTTATCTTTTAAAGCATAACATGTAAAAAGCGTTTTTCCATCAAATAATTATAGGCGTGCCATCTATGAAAGAGTAGTATACGAATTCTTTTGACAATCACCTTAAATACTTTGAATGTCCGAATGCTTGTGTGTTGCCATTGACGGTTCTGCTCGGCGGCGGTTCGTGTGCAATTTCTGCGCCAAAACGGGCGAATCGGCTCGCCGAGCATATTCGTGTGTTTATTCTGCCGTTAATCTGTGGATCAGTTTTACTTTTCAACATCAATCTTCCTCATCTCTTTACTTTCCCCACTCCCTTCAACCTCACAACATACCTTTACTGAGTAAGCTGTAATCCCATGTCTTCGGACAGTTAGGGGCAGTTGGCACTCTTGTGCAGTATACACGAAAAATAAAAAGCGAATCGATTATTTTGGCGACGTAATTTTACTTTTACGTAACGCAACCTTTTATACTCTTGGGTTTATCACGTGGGGATGTATCTAATGTTTTGATTAAAGGAAAATCATTTATTCCAAACAATATTCGTAATTTGTTTTTACGCCTCAATCCTCAGAATGATATGAGATTCTAAATTAAACCTGTTTCTATTTTTGGACCCCTTTGTAATGTAACATCACAAACGGCTCGTGGAGAGATTGGTGAGGCGACTAATCGATTTTCAGAAGAAAAAAATTAACAAAATTTATTTATTTATTTATAGTTTGAAACATTTACAGAGTGTTAACAATTTTAACAATAATAGAATTGTCGTTGGTACAGATATTAACACTCCAATTAGAAATGTTCACAGCGTGAGTAATCAACGTTAAGTTGTAACTAGACGGAAATGCTTGTAGAAATAACAGAAATAATGATAATCAATATTAAATATAAAACATAGTAGTGTCAAATATAATACCCTGCAGAGAAAGAGAAAAAAGAAAGAAAGGGTATAACAATAAAGCAGCTACATAACTGTTCTCCACGAAGTGTCATGGTAGGTGTTTGATAATTTGGTTTTTGAAATATGTGAGATTGTTTGCTTAGATATCTAAATGGCCACATTCAATGGTATTATATAGACGACTCATTCGAGACAGAGGATTGAAGTATGCAATATTGTTATTAAATAATTCAAGATGGAATATTTTATGACTCCTTAAATTACGTCTATTAGGAACTTTAATATGAATATTGCTTGACGGTAGCCAACTCAGCTGAAATCGACGGTAGCCAACTCAGAATCAACTCAACTCAACTCTTTGAAAAGTTATTAAAAACTATGAAAAAAAAAATAGCCCATAATCTAAACTAACATAACCAATTTTTAAAATATTTGTTATTATTCACTTTTAAAGACTTTTCAAAGGAGGTTCTGATTTGATTTCATTCTGAGTTGTCCGGTCACCGAACTCCACACAGGAAGCCTTAACGAAAATATTTTTTCCTAGGGTCTTTCCCGTATTTGGGGATGCTGCGTGTGGGATCTTTTTAAAGAAAGGAAAAAGAGGAAGTTCTGAGAAGAAAAAAGGCAGGAAGGGTGGATAGGAATATTGGGGTAAGGGTGTCCAAGAGGGACGAATGAATTCATCTTTCCCACTGTGGTAAGGCGATGGGTGAAGAGTCTCACTAAATCGGCCTCTCCCTATCCGGCCTTCCACGCAGCCTCGCAGCTCCCTCTTTCCCGTGGTCGAGGGGTAAGGCTCCCCCGACTAGCGACCCCGAGCTCGCGGATTCAAATCCCGGCGTGCACAAATAAATTTTATCGGTTTGATTTGTGTTATTTAACAATTTAATAGAACCAAATAATACAACCTATTTTTGCGGCACGTTCCGGAATGGAAAATACTCTCAGTATCGCCCTGGTGTAAGACCACCATTCAGAATTGAAACGTTGAAATAGCTTTAGCCATGTTTGGTCTTTAGATCTCAACAACCGTGTGCTTTCTCACCTTCTGCGTCCCCATCTTCTCACTACTTTCACTCTGCCAACATATCCCAATTAGGTATGTCATGGTATCACTAGCTCCAGGCGGTTCGGAACAGTTGGGACTCTTGAAAAAGCTGCTGGCGGACAGGTGATTCCGCTATCAAGATCTGACCTTGACAAACCTCACCCACTGGACACATCTACTTAATGGCCTCAAACCTCTACTAAGCGAACCAGCTTAGGTTAAGATGTTTTTACATCAATTTCATTCAATATTCTGCCGTGTCATGGAACCGTTTCCTCTGTTCGTATCGAGTACTATTCTCTCTGTATTACTGAAGTCTTAGGCTAGGTTTACACTCGTAAGTTTTTTCCCGTAATTCGCTCGTGTAAGCGATTTATGGCCAAATTACCAAAGTAAACGACACCAAAAGTCACTTAACGTAATTTAAAGCAAGTTACAGATTTTCTTCTTTCGGAAGTTTTTTGACAGGTCTAATCGCGTCCGCGCAAAATTCCAGCCTTCTTGCAACTTATAAAATCAGTTTGATAAGCTGAGAGACTTCCCGCAAGAAAAGATACCTAAATGCGCTGTTTGCTAGATGTCAAAAAATAATAGACTTATTTAAGTTTTCTGAACAAATAAGTCTATTATTTCTGGTGCCAAGAGAACTATCTGCGACTAAATTTATATCAGGGTTGGTTGGGTTTTATTATATCATGGAATCGTTTTCTCTGTTACGTTATTTGTATTACGTATCGTATAACTGAAGTCTATCCCCATTTGTAAGCCGCCGAAGTAGGTATTATATAATTCCCTTATTACGTAATAATAGGTATTATCCATGTCTTATAATATTATATACTGATGAGTCATTTCAGTAATCCTCTTAGCTAACTAATCAAAGTAATCTCATTAGGTATATTCTAGTAAGAGTAATCACGTCTGCCAGAAGATATTAGCTAATAGATAATTGTGCTGTTATTGGTAGTTGGTAATTAGGCAGGAGCAAGAATTGTATCCATTCAAACGTATTCCCCAATTTGACACTACTAAAAACATTAATATACTAGGGTCAGTCAAAAAGTAAAGCCGTCTATTTTTTTTCTCCTTTTTTTGTTTTTTATTCTAGTAAAAAAGAAAATTACATTTTCACTCATATTAACCAGAAATAATTAAATACATTAAATCAAACTAAACACCATAATACATCGCTACTCCATTTCATTACTCTGTTTATCAAGAATATACATTAACAATTTTTTTTTAAATTTACCCACCTTTTTTTCTTTTTTAATGTCGTTTGGGAGGCAATTATATAAGTTACCCCCCTCGTAACCAATGGATTGTTTACCATAGTTAGTGTGGATGGTGTTTAAATGTATGTTATCGTGTTGTCGTGTAAAATTTTTGTGAACTTGGGATGTTTTAATGAATTCTGTGTTTGTATGTATGAGTTTATTGTTTATTTTGTATATAAAGAGACATGTATTGTATTCATACGGTTTTTTAATGTTAATAGTTTTGTTTCTATATATCCTTTTTGTATGGATGTTCTAGGCTTGTAGTGAAATAGTTTTTTGATTAACTTGTTTTGTATTACTTGTAGTTCATTTATATATGTTTCACATGTGTTTCCCCAGATTTCAATCAAATAATTTAAGTGGGAGTGTACAAGACTATAATACAAACCTTTATAAATGTATTTGGCAACAGATGTGATAGCCGGCTGAATACACCAATTAATTAATTAATTAACCTTTGTCATGAAATAAAAAATGCAATTACGTGGGTTTAAAACGACATTATTTACGATTAATTTTTTCCTTTTCAATATAGTATCCGTCCGTTTCCACAGCATTGGTCCATCTTTTAAAAAGGGTATGTATCACAGTGTTGTAAAAAGCACGATCACATCTAGAACACCATCGCCATAACTTTCACCGCCGATCACACTGTTTTGATTTTTTTTGTCCTTGGTGAGTTTGTGTGATGTCATTCATTGACTGCCTCTTTGATTCAGATTAAAAAAATGAACCTATATTTCGTCGCCGGTCACAATTTTTTCCAGAAATCAAGCGCTGCAAGTGTTGTGAGGCTATTGTTTTTCTTGTTTCTTTATTCTGGCCGGTTAACATTTTTGGTACCCACCTTGCACAAACTTTTGTTGAATAATCAGTTGTCGAATAATCGTCATCGCACTGACTTTACTGAGAGAGAGAATGCGACATCTGTAGTTATCTGGGGTCACCACGAATGATGTCATCAACTCGCATGCAGTCATAGAAATCAACGGCCGGCGCCGTTCCGCTTTTTGTCAGCCAGCTGTGTTTGTCTTTCAGCGAGGTTTGTTACAGCGACGTACCCATCATATAGCAGTGCTGACATCTATTGTTGCGTCATGGTACACATTTTTCAGTTTTTCATGAATGCGAATGGGCGTTTCACCTTCTACAGTCAAGAATCAATCACAAAACGCTGTCTATTACGAACATCGATGTCTGCCATTTTGCAAGCGACTGCAGTGCTGCCACCTGTTGGCGCAAAAAGTTACTATTGCAGTAGATTGTAGAAGATTTGAGGAATAGCATCAAATTCAAAATGTTCACTTAAGTAACTTTATTTAAGTAGAAAAAAATAGGAGGCATACGTTTTTAGATTTTCACGGCCAAAAGTATTTTCGTTATTTGTTTTTGGGGTGTTATGCCGTGTTTCGCTACCTCCTTCTTTAGCCAACGTTTCGGACAGCGTTACAGTGTCCGTCATCACATCATACATCTGCCTTGATGATGGACACTGTAACGCTGTCTGAAACGTGGGCTAAAATTTTTAACGAAGGAGGTAGTGCAACACGGCATAACACCCCAAAAACAAATAACCTATTGTTCAAATTTCTCGGCGACCGAGTTCCCTGTTAACCGGTCAGTGGCTGAGTTTGGCACCGCGTTGGCTCCCACCTGGGCGTCGCGTGTTCGATTCCTCGGCTAGCTAAGTCCTCCAACACGAGTCAAACAACATTTTCGGCTTACTGTGGTGGGTTATTCGTAACCCGGGAATGTTTTTCTTTCTTTAAAAAAAAAACAAGTCAGAGGACTTCATTCGAATGTTATCAATGCTATAGGTACTGAAGGTATTCACAACCTCTCCGTTGCCAACAGGATACCCAAAATCTCAGAAATTACTATGTTTTATGAATAATTTAAAAAACAGACCTAATTGATATTCTTTGTACTTTTACAAAACCTTTAAACAAAAATAGTCTACCATTTCAAAAATGAACAATTAGATTTTTGATTGAAAAAATATCATCGGACAGCAAAACGACAACTTTTCCTACTCCAAACTTGCTCAGGAATCCCGTTAAAATTCTTCGGGTACGTGCTGTTACACCCTAGCTGGCCGATGCATGACTTCTGAGATTGTCGACCGAGTCGCGTTTTCAAATTTACAGTACTTCATAGGATGGTTTTTCCTTCCTCCTTTCGTATTCTTTATATTCGCAGAGCCTGAAGCATGAATATGTTGTTGAAGCCTAATTTTTTTCGATAACTCCTCTAGA
The DNA here is from genome assembly GCA_936435175.1 of Glyphotaelius pellucidus. Lineage (NCBI taxonomy): Eukaryota > Metazoa > Arthropoda > Insecta > Trichoptera > Limnephilidae > Glyphotaelius > Glyphotaelius pellucidus. Next base: position 2,938,793 of record OW386553.1, on the reverse strand, counting down.
TTTTTGAAGTAAAAATTTCTTTACCGCCGTTGTGAGTTGAAACTTGATGAAACGAAAAATAGCGACACTAAAAATAGACAAACACATACATTTATAGGATTTAGTCTGCGAGATAATGAGGTAGTGTAATCGGTCTCCTCTTTGTGCGATGCTTCGTAATCTCCCCACTCTTGTCTACTTTAGTTTTCTGAAGGTTTCACTTCTACCGTATGAATTGCACGCTCTGTTTTGTATTTTTTTACACCACCCTAAATCAAAGCAAATGCCCTGTATAGTGTATTTTGGGAGCAATCATACGATTTACCCACAGTAAATTGATATATAAAGATTCATAGCACACGATGGAAACGTTGTGAGCTGAAAACAGATGTGAATTCAAAAAATTCAGACCGAAAAGACTGAACTAATTTCCAGACGCCAGAGCTCATCTTATATCACGTGATCTAAATTAAAAATTGTAGAATCCACAACGTAAGACTTGTCGAATACTGGACCCAGACAGGCTAATAAAATTACTTACCTATTATTTTGATAAATTTGATCAGAAATGAAGAAAAAATGTTTGTTTTGGACACATGAACACGCTCACAGCACGCTTTTGTATGTTTATATCTTCAGTACCTTTTCAATATAAGACTTTCCCATTTTTACTTCCTCAAAACAAAACTTTCAAAAAAGTTATCAACAACGTGGCAACAAACAGGAAAAACAAAAAACAAATTTTCCAACTGCCGAGTAAATAATGTTCCCGGTAAAGTTGTAGAGACTAGCGACATCTTGCGTTAACTAATGGAGGTTTAAAACTTTAATATAAAAATTCAAGCGCGAATTTCACACTATTTGACGAAGTTTTTCCGTAACAAATTGAATTATTTTTCTCCTGTTTTTATCAAATCCTCATTCAGAAAGACGAGAGTATAAAAATCACTGAAAAGATACACTGATAGAAGTGTCTTACGGGCGTATCGGTGTGTCCGAACTGAGTTGTAGATGCCTTGATGAAAGACAGTGATCAGATGTTAATAGCCAGGTATTATTTCACAACCTTCTTCTAACTCATCTCCTTCTTTTTCTTACTACCGTCAGTTGGGAAACATGCCAAACTCGCGCAAGATTTATGCATAGTTGACATTTGGGTGAGAACGGATAATTTTTACGACTCGTCCTTCAGTTCAATAGCTCGGCTGTGGAACGAGGGCCGGCCTCAAGACCCACCTTCCTCTCCTCAAAAAGACCCTTGACATAGGTTCTGAGGGAAATTATTTTCTTCAGGGCCTCCTGAAGGAGTTAATTTAACGAAAATAGTCACAACATACCCAAGTCATACTCGTTTGGGGGAATTGGGAGTGTTGTGCGGTGTTCATATAAAAGTAAAATTTTTAAAAACATCCTTTGAAATTGATAAAACATCTTCAAGCATTAAATTTATTTCCTGAGAGACCAAAGAAGGAGACGGACTTTAGTAATTTGGCGACAACTTTTTTCTTTTAAAATAGGTATTTTTTACATTAGGAGGCATGTAATCTTCGGGGATGCTGTGTGGAGGTTCTTTTTAGGGAATGGAAGTGGAGGAATTTCAGAGAAGGAAAAAGACACGAGGGGTGGGTATCAATCGGGAGGTCAATGAGCTTAGGAGAGACGGACGTACGAATCCATTCCTTCCACTCCGGTGCAAGGCTATGGGTTGAGAAGGTCCAGCTGGAGAGTCAAAAACGTCTCCGCCGCCAAACGCACATGCCGCCAAGACCTGGACAAACCTAACACCATGTACTAGGGCACTCTTGCTAAGTCACCGAACGTAGCGAATCACTTGGGATCACTACGGCAGGGGTATTGATTATCCAATAAATGTTTCCCCAGGCGGCATTACCCATACCCGCTTCTCGAATTGATAAAGATACAGAACTTCTTGTAATTTTTAGTTCAGTGATGAAAATAGACAAAGAATTAGGTACGTATATATTCGTGAACCGTTGAGTTTTTTTTATTATTAGGAAAGAACTGAAATGAAATAGAGCAAAGAGGGATTACTTGGTATTCAAGTTAACAGTTTTTTCCGCTTTTGAAGAAATTTGCGAAGAAAACAACAGTAAAATGATATATTTCGTGATTGGCTCTCTTTTTTATGTGATGAGACAAATACATTTTACGATGAAAGAATAATATAAAGAGAAAGACAATGAAATTTGATCCAGTTTCACATTGCAAGAGAAACATGGTTTTGAAATCCATTCTCACGACAAAAGTATGTTTTGTAATCTAAATTCAAAGCTATTTATATTTTAACAAAAATTTCAAAAGATCGGCCAAGTAGGTTTTGAGTTACGATGTTCACGAACTTCAAAAATATGTATGCGAGAAAATCGATTCAAAGTTTTTTTAAACTCGAAATATACTCAAATCGAGCATGAGGGCCGGTCGCTTGAAACACTGTATCTTCGTTAGTTTTGCTCCGATATACTTGAAATTTTGGTACATGTTAGGTGAATTAGGTGGGGGTAGTGGGAGGGGTGATTTTGGGGGAGGGGAGGCACAGATGTGTCGAAACCGGTAGCAAAAAATAAAAAAAATTAAGTAACAAATGTACATATAAAATAAAACTCTTATTTAGAAATTGTAACATAGTTAATAACCAGATTCTGGCGCTTCTTCTGCTGCCGGCGGCTTTTTGTGAACGCTCTGAGTTTATCTTGAATAACTTTTAAAGTTTTCAGTTTTTCGGGAGTAAAAGTAGCAAAAAATAACCGCGATAATTTTTAGGTTAAGTGTATAAAAATAAAATAATTTTACTGTCGCTCTGTCGAGCTTAATTAAAGTTTAATCATAAAAGTTAAAATATTTTAAGTTCAAATCTGCCACGTTGTTTTAAAACGGCACAGTGATAGCATCGGTCATCGGTCATCGGACAAAAAGGGACTGCAACCTGCAACCTGCCACATGTTGTAGACCGAAGTGAATAGCGAGTGTCAAGTGTAATGTGAGTGATTTACGGGGATATACTTTGGGCTATGGTGTCTGCGAACAGTATTATTTACGACCGAGCCACACTACTTAAACTCAATAGTGAAAGTGTTTTGGACCCTTTACTAGTTGCAAAGATTACGCTGCATGGCCTTGAACGCGTTAATACCACTACCCATAAAATCAAAATTAGATACAGGGGCTGTCGTGGAGGGCGGAATAGGACAAAACACCTGGGCATTAGAAAGGAACAAATTGAAATAGTTACGTCATCACCAATACCAGAACAGGGAAACATTCCAACACAAATCCTCTCAAAGCCTGAGAGAGAATATAATATTGTTAACACACGTGTACAACGGCATGCCAACTTTAAGAGCCGACAACTAGGTATAGGATTTTGGAATGTTAGATCTCTTAACAATAAAGTAGAGGAGGTAGTGGAAGTTTTAAATGAACAGAATCTGCATATCCTGGCCATAACGGAGACTTGGCATGAAAATGGCGACTCCTTTTCAATAAAAAGACTCCGAGCCTTAGGGTTCGCGGTTCTAGAAGAAGCCCGACCCAAAGCCACGATTTCTAGGGATGATAGCATATCTAGCGTAAATCATGGGGGAATCGCGATATTCGCTCGCCAGGGCTTTCGTTTAACGAAGGTGTCAATTGGTGCGTACGTAACTTTTGAGTACTTGGGATGCCGAGTTTCTTCAGCAGGAGCATCATTCATTTTATGTACCCTGTACCGGCCTGGCTCAAAACAAATAACCTCAGACTTTTTCAATGAACTGTCGTGTTTCCTCGAGCGAGTTGTAGGACTTTCCGATACAATTTTTATAACGGGCGATATTAACATACACCTAGAGCGTCCGGATTCACCCAACACAGTTAAATTTAGTGACTTATTGGACTGCTTTGGATGCCATCAATGGGTTAATGCTCCAACTCACGATTCAGGCGGAACTTTGGATATTTTTGTCTCAAAGTCGAGCGGCCCGCCCCTGGTAGCGGATAGTGTGGATGTAGGGCTATCAGATCATAGGCTAATTCGCGCTGAAATCGATTTTAACCCTCCAAAAATCCCTTACGTAACTATCACGTCAAGAGCATGGCGTAGCTTTAACTTTGATGAGTTTCTGTCAGAACTAAAATCTTCTCCGCTTTGTACACAAAGCGCTTGGGAAACAGAGTCACCAACCAAACTGACAGAATATTACAACACTTTTCTTTCAACCCTTTTAAATAAATATGCTCCAACTTCTACAAAAACTCGGCGACTGCTTAAATCTGACGACTGGTTTGACGAAGAATGTCGGAACCAGAAGAGATCAATGCGCCAATTGGAGAGGTCCTACAGACACTCAGGGGTAACTTCACGGGACGATTGGATACGTGCTCAAAAAGAGTACACTTTATTAATCCGCTCGAAAAGATCTGAATATTGGACAAGTAGGATCAATTCAGAGCGTCAAAACCCACGAAGTCTCTGGAACTCGATTAAAACGGTCGTTGCTGATGTACGTGCGCAAAATACAACCGACATAGCTCCGGAAATCTTCTCCAAATTTTTTCTTGACAAAATTAATTCAATACGCGCCCTAACAGCTTCCGCTCCACCACCATTTTTTACTAAAAGTAATTGCGGAAACTTTTCTGCCTTCAAACCAGCAACCCTTGAGGAAGTAAGGAAGTTAATACTTACTTCACCGAACAAGCAGTGTTCACTTGACCCTATTCCAACCTGGTTACTAAAAAAGTGTTGCAATGAAATATCTCCCTTTCTAGTACATCTTTTCAATAAGTCGCTCAGCATAGGTGATTTCCCAAAACCCCTTAAATCAGCTGTTGTGACTCCACTAATAAAAAAACCGCAATTGGACACTGAAGATCTCTCAAATTACCGACCCGTTTCAAATCTTCCATTAATATCAAAAATTTTAGAAAAAATAACTGCCTCACAGATAATATGTCACTTAAATTCAAATGAATTGCTGACTAAATATCAATCTGCATATAGAAGGTTTCACTCAACGGAAACCGGACTACTACGTGTTTTGTCAGACATAACTCTTGCTATCGAGTCAGGAAAACTGGCACTCCTTTCAGTCTTGGACATGAGTGCCGCTTTTGACACGATCGACCATGATTTTCTTATTAAACGATTAGAAGAATCCTTTGGTTTAAATGGCGGCGTTAAGAACTGGCTGACATCGTACTTGGGCAACCGTTTACAAGCCGTAAAGGTGGGGAAAAACCAATCAAAATATGCAACCCTTTCATCTGGAGTACCCCAGGGGTCTGTTCTGGGCCCACTTCTCTTCATCCTCTTCACAAATGATGTCGCTAAAATAATCGAATCATTTGGCCTACTAGCTCACTGCTACGCTGATGATCAACAAGTTTACTTTTACTGCTTACCAGAGGAAGTAGATAGTCTAAAAAGTCGCATAATTGAGTGTCTAGAGGCAATCACCCGCTGGATGACCTCAAATAGATTGAAACTGAATCCGTCGAAGACTGAGTTTCTCTGGACCGCCACAAGCAGACGTCAGCATAACATTGATAACTCCCCAATAACCATTTCAGGAAGCGACATCACTCCAAAGAAGTGTATAAAACTACTGGGTGTCAATCTGGACGCTGATTTTTCCCTTAAAACTCAAGTGAACAGAACCGTAAGCACGGGCTTCTTTCAATTAAGGCAAATTAAAGCAGTAAAGCGAAACCTACCAACGGAGGCGACTAAATTACTAGTCAATTCGTATGTCATTTCACGTCTAGATTATTGCAACGGAATATATGCCAGTCTTCCGAAATATCAAATCAATAAACTACAATCCGTTTTCAACGCTGCGGCAAGACTTATCACCGGCCTATCTAAATATTCCCACATTTCAGAGCATCTCAAAAATCTTCATTGGCTCAAATGTCCTGAAAGAATCCAGTTTAAGCTCTGTTGGATGGTATTTAAGTCCCTCAACGGAATGGCCCCGACTTACTTATCGGAATTGTGTATTCCAGAAAATTCCAATTCTCGACAGTTAACCCTGAGATCAGCAGCGTCATCAGCTTTCGGAAGGTTAAAGGAACCAAAGCGTGCACCAGATACTAAGTTCGGTGAGCGCGCTTTCGGAGTGTCAGGACCCAAAGCCTGGAATGGACTGCCACACGACTTAAGGATGATCACAAATTCAGCGGAATTTAGAACTAAACTTAAAACCCACCTTTTCAGACAGTCGTACCCTTAAATTCAAAAACCTTTCACCTTAACCTTCAATGCCCGCGACATTGTAAAAATAACTCATTTGTTAAAAAAAGAAAAAAAAAAAATAAAAAAAAAAAATAAATAAAAAAAAAAAAAAAAAATAAAGAAATCAGTTATAAGCTTTATGTAAGGGTCATTTCATGAAGATTCCCTAAAGACTCCTAAATTCTCCAGTCTCTCAAAATAAATACAACTATACTTTTGCCACTAATCTTTTAATGTAAATTCATGCAAAGTCCAGTGTTTTAAATATAATGCCCTCCGCGTGCAAGACCGTATCTTCTGCAACTATCTTAACGTATCTATTAACTTTCTAATTTCTCGGAAGTGACCTGCCAGGTAAGTATGTTTCTGTATCTGTTTGTAAATAGTTAAATTAGATAGAACCTAGGAATTAATAATAAGCTGTACAGCGCCCTTGAGGTGATTTTTCACAAAAACGGCGCTCTACAAATTATCCAATTATTATTATTATTATTATTAATACCCAAGAAAAAAAAATCAAATTAAATGCTGTTATTATTAACTTGCCCAAGAATTTCAGTTTTTTATTATTGTGAAAGCTGTTTCGACTTATAAGACCTTTTTCAAAAGGTGGTCAGACCACTTTGAGACGACTTATTTATGGGATTCTATTTACCTCCGCCCGATTTAAATTTTTAAAGTGCCTAAAATTATTTATTACCGGTTAAACCAAATAAAATTGAAGTATTCCAATGTCTTTAGATTAAACCGATATACCGAGAAAATAATTGTGGCAGTAGATTTTCTATTTTGTAATATAACACTAATGAATAAAATGGCTTGTTAGCCGAAACAGCTGTTACAATAATAAAAAACTAAAATACTTGTAGAACTTAATAATAACATTATTGAAATTGATTTAAATTAATTAAAAAAATAAATAAATGGAGTTCTACGAATTAAACACGAAAAATACAACAATTTTTATATTTAAAAAATTATAAGTTTATTTCAAATCGTTATATTTGAAAGTGTATTTTAACACACTTAAAAAACAGTTTTTAGTTTAGGAATACGTTCAGGAAAATTATATTTATTTAAAGTTTATTCCAAAGTGGAAATATTTTGACCTTCTGACAGAATACGCTCAAGGCCTGGGGAGTTAATATTTTATATTTCAACATAATATTTACAAAGCAGGTCAAATTTATTTAAAAATCACCAACTCGCACGTATTTGCCACAGTTGCCGCCAAAATCGTGATAAATCAAGTTCTTCAATGGGCCATATTTTACAGTATAAATAAATAAAATAGCTCACATCCTTAGCTTCTAGATATTTTCCAAACCTTTTGATTTAAAAAAATGTGATTCCTGACATTTGATTCCTTTTCTGCGGTGGAGGGGTTGGATGGTTACTCGTTTTTTAATAAAAAGGCGGTAAACAACCCTAATAATTTTTGTTTGCTCAAAACTCACACTTTCGCACACAATTCGTAATCTTAATAATTTTTTTACTCCAACCGATTCCTGGGGATGTAAGTTATTTACTTTTAAAATTAATAAAACAATACCTTACCATTTATATATTTTACGTACAACTACTTTAAAACTTTATAACCAGTTTTTCAACTATAAAGTTAGCGGTAAGCACCAGATTTTATTTTTCTAGACGATGAATTAATAACTTCGGGATTATTATTCATTTAGAAACATCTAAAATATTTGTAACACGTTCTTCAGAATTAATTAAAATGAACGCGGCAGAAAGGTCGAATCTCCACGCCCGCTAGGGCGAATTTGACCGTACGTTGGCCTAATTCGCCGTGCAGCGGGTTTATATTTGTTTACACATTCTCTTCACTTTCGTCGTTAAGATTCCCAGGTTATTTGTCTTCTTCTTCTTTTCTTTGATAGGGCAAATTCGACAGTAGGTCCGTCCAATACACGGGTCGTGAGTCGCAATTTGTATACCCGGCTTCTTTACTTACGTCGTTAAGATTCTGAAAATATTTTAGTGTAAATTGTCGTCTTAAAGTCAGGTTCCTTCCTTAACACCGTGTCAAAACTGTGGAAAAGGAAGTTATTTCAGAATACAAAAGATGAAGTTGAAAGTGTTTGAAGTGCTTCGATATACTCTTGACTTCAACGAAATAGAAATGTTTTGTGATTTTCCAAGCGGCGTTTTACGGCCAGTGTGCAATTCCCAGAGCGTTCGACGCTGAATAATCTGGGCGTTCTAGAAGCCACCACACGACATTCTTTTGTAAGAGCCACACTCTTTAATAGTAATCGTTTGTTCCTTCTGTCTGTATAAGTAATATCCAAGGCGTCTTGCAATTTAATACTGTCAAGGGGAAGTGTCGCCTGTGGGCGGGAAAATATCACCCTATGTTTGAAAGAGTCTATTAATTCGTCCGGTTAGATAACTGTAATGTATTGTATTGGTCTACGATTTAGTTCCTAAATTACTTAAGTTGTATACGAGCTCTTCGGGTCACATGGTCTCGTTGCCGAGTTTTACCGAAGGGGACCGAAGGTAAATGCGCCGATCAAAGGTAATGGAATCATTATCTTTGGTGTGGAGTCATTATAGTTCAGGAGCTCGACAGAACCTAGCTTTCAGTCAGGAAGGACGTTTGTCCTGCGCTTCGAAGAATCATATAAATTATGAATCGTCAACAAGAATACTGGTCACAGTACTTACAAATAACGAATGTCTCTGGAGAGAAGAAAGGAGATATTACAATAAGCAAGCGGTCCAAAGCGTCGGATTCTCACCCAGGTATCGCAGATTCTTTTGTACGCCCAGCTATGTCCTTCATCTTTGCTCAAACACTATTTTCTGCTTATAACGATGTTATTATCCATGCCCGAGATGCACAATATTATAAAGATTAAGTATATATTCCAACATAATATCTGCAAGAAAAAGTTATTTTTATTTACCTTGTTAAATTACGAAACCACTGTAACCTCATAAAATCAACCAGTAAAAAACAGTTTTTTTTTACTACGATAAATCTATTTTCAAGTTTTTTTGAAAATAGATTGAATCTTCGTCCTCAGGGATCGACCAAACAACGCTAACGGCGCTAACATCTTAATCGGATAGGACCTATATTTATTTCGTACATTAACTGCTGTAAATTTTTAATTCATTGATTTCAACCGAATGTTAGAATGCATTCTAATAGTCTTTTAACTTGATCGGATTCAGTCGAAAAGTGAGTTAAGATTCCATTTCATCTATCAATTCATCAATTAATCAATTGATCAATTAATCAATTCATCAATTTATCAATTCATCAATTCATCAACTAATAAATTCATCAATTCATCAATTCATCAATTCATCAATTCATCAATTCATCAATTCATCAATTCATCAATTCAGCAATTCATCAATTCATCAATTCATTAATTCATTAATTCAACAATTCATCATCTCAGCATTTCGTCAGCTCGCCAATTCATAAATTCATCAGTTCATTCATTCATCAATTTATGAATTCATTAATTCATCAATTCATTCATTCGTTCAATAATTCATTCGTTAAAGAAAACACAATCGAAATTCAAAAGAGATGTATTTTTATAAAAGATGCTTATCTTCTTGAAGCTGTGATCGTTAATCAAATACATAAGTAGTAAATAATCAAATAAAAAGTAAAAAAAAATATTAGAAAAATGAGAAGGGCTTCAAAACCCCAGTCTAGGCGATATTTACACACTACCATCAAAGCACTACTAATGCACCAGATAATGATCCAGACCCAGGTGGACTGCCTGCGCGAACACCCTCGGGTAGGAGTTGAGTCAGATCTATTAATATATATATTACACACTGATAATGCAATATACTCACGTGGCACTACCAGCACGTCTCTATTCTTCTCTCTGTTGTCCCCCCTGTGGCCGCCGGCGCAGTCCCCGATGGTGAAGCGAGGAGTCTGCCTGCAGATCTGCGCGTATTCCCGCTGGTAGGAGTTGAGTCTGGTTGCGGGGTCCCTTTGCGCCTTTAGCTTCAGGCACTGCGACAGCTCCTTGACGGGGAACCAGGACACGCCGCACACGATATGCTCCTCCAGGGTGTCGTACACGAACTTATACTGGTCCTGCACAAACGAAAATATAGCATATGGTTACATTATCTTTGTAAGTTGTTTGTATTTTGTAATTCTGGTATATTTGAGAGCACTGCAAAGATTAATCCAAGTGAGATCCATTCGATAGATAAGTTTTTAGATTTTCACGGCCAAAAGTATTTTCGTTTTTTTTTTGTTTTTGGGGTGATATGCCGTGTTGCGCTACCTCCTTCTTTAGCCAACGTTTCGGACAGCGTTACAGTGTCCATCATCAGGGCAGATGTGTAATAAGAAAGAGGTAGCGCAATACGGCATAACACCCCAAAAACAAACAACGACAAAAGAGATGCATTTGGTTCCTTAGAACAGGCAATTTGCCTAGCGAGAAACTGAAATCGTCCTGACAAGACATTTTTAAGACAGCTTTAACATAATATGAATAGTGAAAAAATATACACAATATTTATTACACATAACCAAACGGCCTCAGCAACAACATTATGTATTTGTTTTGGTAATAAATTGAAGATTTCCACTGACTCTAACGAAAATGGCGTTATAGAAATCATCCAAACATTATTATAATTATAATCGGTTGAATTATTTCCCTTCATTAGTAATCTGGGCTTAGAGGAACACATACGGTAGTTAGACCCAGAATTTCCGCACTGAAATAAATCCCGTCATCGGCAAAAACTAAGATAGATACATGATGCAATATTTCTGTAACATCATTTATAAACAAGGCTGGACCAAGGTGTGAACCCTGGGAAAACCACTAGTTGCGTTAATTTGGCGACAGGTAAGATTTAATTAAAAAAAAATTGTCTACCAGTAATTAAATCAGTAATTTACCAGTAATTAAATATTAAATCAGCTTTTAATCAGGCTAACCTGTTGCCACGTACACTAAGCTTTTCTATTTTCTAAATAAGAATTTTATAGGAAACTGTATCGAAGGGTCTTCTAAAATCAGTATAAGCAGAGTCTACTTGTTTTTTTAAAGCATTGGTTATAAAATCTTCATGAAAAAAAAAATGCGTAAGCAAACGGCATACTACAACGTGGCATAAGCTGTAACTAGAAACTACGCGCGCGCCCTCCGACTGCCTCACTAAAATGCGGCCTAAAGCAGGAAATTACTGCCTACAGCTAACTTCATACAAGATATAATATCAATGTTTACGAAATGCATAGAGTAGAACTGTCGTTTAGAATTTGTTTCTATGAGGTTTTTTGTTAGTATTAGGCAGTGATTTCTGGAATAAAATTAGCAAATGGCAATCAGTGACGACAGTGACATCTCTTGTTATCTATTTCTATCAACTAGTTGTCTTTCATAAATGCGAATTGTATGTTCAAAAGCGTTTGTCGTACTTTAATTGTGAATTATCTGATAAAATATGGAAATTTTAAACTGTGAAACTTGTTGTAGTGAAGGAAATAAGGTAATTTTTGGATATTGGTGGCCACGGCTATTACGAATAATTTTTAGAAAAAAACTTTAGATCTGCCTTAATCACTATAAAAGGAAACTTATTGCATCACGGCTGGCGGAAAATAATGCATTTTAATTTTCAATATCGTTAAATAAAATTTCACTTCGCGAATCGATCTACGACAGCCCGCCCGCTGCCGCTCGCCATTCTGTCAACTGTTGTGTTGTTGGTATCCTTGACTTCACACAAACGATTGTAGTCGACTTCGCGGGATAAATAATAAGGCGCGTAGGTACTGGAAGCGCGTAGGTACTGGAATGGAGACAAACCATTCAAATCCTGGGATGTTTTTTAAAATAAAGATAATATACACAAGCCCGCTACACAAACCCTGCGTAGCCAAATAAACCATTTAAAAACGTAGGCTGTTTTTTAAAGTAAAGATAACATACACAAGCCCGCTACACAAACTTTGCGTAGCCAAACAAACCATTCAAAAACGTAGGCTGTTTTTTAAAGTAAAGATAACATACACAAGCCCGCTACACAAACCCTGCGTAGCCAAACAAACCATTCAAAAACGTAGGCTGTTTTTTAAAGTAAAGATAACATACACAAGCCCGCTACACAAACCCTGCGTAGCCAAACAAACCATTCAAAAACGTAGGCTGTTTTTTAAAGTAAAGATAACACACACAAGCCCGCTACACAATATTTATTACAATTATTATTATACACATTTTTCATAATTACGCGCCCATCATGTATCACGCGAAGTTGCCTACAATCGTATTTAGTTGTGAGGTCAGGGATACCAACAATGACAAAATGGCGGGCGGCAACCGGCAGCGGGCGGGCTGTCGTAGATCGATTGGCGAAGTGAAATTTTATTTAACGATATTGAAAATTAAAATGCATTATTTTCCGCCAGCCGTGATGCAATAAGTTTCCTTTTATAGTGATTAAGGCAAATCTAAAGTTTTTTTCTAAAAATTATTCGTAATAGCCGTGGCCACCAATATCCAAATTTTACCGGAAATAATGTAGGTTTAATTAATTTAAAAAGCAATGGGTTTTCTCGGTTATCTTTTATCGAAAAAAGGAATAATTTGTGTGGGGAAACGTATGCCTAAATAAGACAACATAAGTCAAATGAAAACTCCGTCAGTTACGCTAGTATCAATATGAAATATTATGATGAGTATAATTGGTTGACAGGCTATGTTCACGCTAATCGTTTAATCTGTTTTCCTCGTAAATTATTTTCTATTAATAAAAATGTTTGGAATGACAACGGCTCCTTCGATTTAAATAATTTTACCAGCGCTACTCAAAAACAAGACATGTCAGAAAATCATATAGAGTGTTTGGAGAAACATAACATTTAAGATTCGGTAATAATCGCATTGAAACTATAAATAATAATTTGAAATTAGACATTGAACGTCACAACGCTAAAGTAGTTAGAATCAAAAATATTTTTCAACGATTAATAGAGTTTGTTTGTTTTCTGGGGAAATAAGAATTATCGTTTCGCGGACATGACGAGACAAATCCTTCGTTGAATAAAGGTATTTTTTATAAATTGTAGGTTTATTGGCAAAATTTTACGGTATTTTGCAGCCAGCAAGCACTTGGCGAAAACTTGTACGAAGTATTTTTTTTATTTATTTGAATCCATTCGGCGGTTTTCCTACTGCCTACCCCGATCAAAAACTCTGTGCACGCCACTGACGTTTGCACACTTACTGCGTGGCGGGCCGGGTCGACTGAACGAGGTAGACATTTTGACCTCTCCAGCCGGACTCTCTCAACTTGCTCCGCAGTGAGGGATGAATTCGTACATCCGTCACTCTTGATTTCACGTTGACACTCAAAATTCCACCCATCCCTCATACCTTTTTCCTTCCCAGAACTTCCTCTCCTTCATTTCCATAAAAAGACGCTCCAAATAGCATCCCTAAAGATGACACAGATGGGCCACCTGTACGGAACTAATTAAAAAAAATTGTACTTTTCAAACTGAAGTAGGTACACTCGAAAATGTCGCCACTGTCATAAGATCATATTTTTTCACACAGAAAAATAAAAACACAACTAGAAATAATATTTAGTAAAAACTGACAATTATTTTACTCAAAATTTGTAATATGTATTCAAAAATCTTTTCTCCCTATTCTACGTATTAGTTTATCATCCCATTCTCGCACCACCGCGTCAATTACCTTGAAATTGTGTTTTCTCTGCTCGAATATAATTTTATTAGTGCGACAATATAGTATTACATAAGATTTCTAGGTTCGCCATGTTCTGACGAGTACGCCCCGCCAAATTTCGAATATATTGGCTGCTAAAATTCATTCCACCCACTGTTCGCCTTGATACGGAGTCACTCGTGTGGAAATTACTCCAAAACGTGTATTTTATTATTTTTCAGACTCGACATTCATTTTCCTCGGAGATGTAATTTAGAGACGCGTGTACATTTTCCATATAAAAGGTCGTTATTCTAATGGTTGATTTTGAGCGACTTTCAACGTAATGGCTCTCTACGTTACAAAAATCTCGTAAAAAAAAAAAATTAAGATTCATTCCAACACAATAACGATAGGGCTTTAACCGGTGCACTCGCCCAAATTCAATGTTACTGTTTGAATGTATTATGAACGTACTTAAAACCATAGAACATACAATTATCTATAAACTGTCCAAATATAAACTCACAGCAACAATCAAATGCAAAGATACATCATTTTAATCGTTGTGCCACTTTTTATGCGTTATTTTTTGTGTTTTGTTCTTTTTCATATTTTTATTCAGATTTATCAGTATTAAAATCTTCTTCAGTGATATATTACAATGAAGGGAATAAACTTCAAAAGTTTTACAGCCTAGTTTTTAAAAAACACATAAATTTGTTGTAGACCACTTTTATTTCATTAACACTTTACCGGTTTCGGAAGCACCCTTCCTTCGTCAGTAGGACCCTTCCTTCGTCAGTAGGACCCTCCATCATCCTGACGAAGGGAGAGTGCTTCCGAAACCGGTAGAGTGTTAATAAAATAAAACTGGTCTACAACAAATTTATGTGTTTTTCATTGTAAATTATGGCGAGCCACAAAGTTACAAATATTAAAAGTTTTTATAAAATAGAGTAAGAAGGTATTTCACCATCCTCTTGATAGCCTATCCTTGGGATAACTATTAATAAATAAACAAATTATGGAAGTACGTACCTCCGTATGTTAGTATGGTTTGTGTATAAATCAAATAAGCATCTAACACTGTTTATTATAACAATTTTATTACACGTGTATTATAACGATTTATAAAATATACGTAAAAGAGTAGTGGGAGCGAACAAATAGCGATTTATAAAGCTGTTATGTCTTCGGCAGTATGAAACAAAATGGTTCCTTTTAATTTATTCCGGCAGGCGGTGACTATGTTGAAATGTTGAGGGATTGTTATTGGCGTGTGAGGAACCAATAGGATCGCTTCCGCGATTCAAAATTACTGCATTGTTCGTTGACACAAAATAAATACTAGCAATAGTTAGAAAACTCGGCTTACTTTTCCACTATCAGATATGTAGCCACAATCAGTAGGATAGAGTACCGAAAAGTAACTCTGACTATAAAAATGAATAAATCGTGTATCGTAAATCGAAAATATACGTTATCATGCATTACGAATACCCTGAAATATTTGAGAAACTTTTATTATTGTCATTACGAGCGTGAAATGTTAATTATCAAGTGACGGAAAATTTAAATAGCAGATGAATTGAACTCACCACGTATCAGTGAAGAACCCGATGCATTTGTCCACTTAGCTAACACCAACATACTTTAGATCTTTGATTGAATCTTAGATTAAGTCATCCTTTTATTTGAACTGTTAGTGTGGAAAGCCGGCATTTATTTCATATGGGTGGGTCAAATAATGCCCCATCTGTACATACAAATGTGCCATTTTACCCTAATTATTATTCCGGGCGGCAACACAGCCATATTATTAAAAGGCAACTCAGGGGGCATTGCAATAATATGTTCGCCATTGGCCCCCAAGGATCCATGGGGAAATCTAGGAGCCTTGCTTTGTAGGATTATCAAACCGTTTGGGAATAATTCTTAAATGGAAAAATCAATTAGGAGTAATTAAATTTATAAATTAAAATTCAGGGAATTTTTTCTAGTTTCCCCCGGGAGTAGGGAAATTAAAATCCAGATAGCCAAGTGAGTATGGATACTAATTAAATATATTTGGTTATTATTAAGAACCAGCTGTTTCATAATCATTTTTAAATTCAAGTGTAACATTGATTATCACAAGGACAAATGGCCTGTTTTTTTGACATTTGAAAGGTCGCAGTTAAATGCCGATTCTACGTGAGTTTCAGGTTTTCTACAAAATTTTAATAGTCTGACAAGCGTAATTATTTTTCTGATAAAGTATATGGCAGAAATCTACTGATGATTTAGGGCTTTTCACATTAAAGATCTTCGGTTGCGAATCCTGAGGCTGCGGGATCAATTCATAATTCGGCCCGCTACGCAGTAGATACATCCATAGTCAAGACCCGGACACACCTCACCTCTTGGACCCCGGTACCCACGCCCTACTCCCAAATTGTAAGGCAATTATTAATTCATACATCACTATGAAAATCATCATATAGCAACCGATGCGCACTCTAACGTCAATAATTGAAATTTTGTCTTATTAAAATAGAAAAAAAGTGGTTTAAGTCCAGACTACACTGTGGCAGACGCATCCGCCGCCAAGATCTAGGCAAACCTCAACCCAGGCGCCCATGCCAAGTCCGTAAACGCTAAACGTAGCGAACGACTTGGGGAGACCTAAGGCAGAGGTGTTGGTTATCGAGTAAATGATTTCTGAGGCGGCGATACCCTTATCATCTCCCAAAGCGAGTGAATTTGAACTTTTTTAGCGAGGGAATTTCATATAATTTGCTTTTCGGCGTGAGAAACGTTACATTATCTTCAAAAATAACATATAATTTATATAATAAATAAGAACTTAAAAACTTCAAATGTTTAAGGGATGTTGTAAGAAATTGTAAGAAATCGTTAGAAATTCGGGATGCGGCGGCTTAAATACTTCTTTTTAACAGCAGAACTCTGATTAATATAGTTTATAAAGTGCCGCATGCAGTGCTTGCAACAAAACACATTAATAACAAATCGAGCTTCATGCAGTATAAAATATCTTTTCCGCAAAATAAGTTATGGCGTCTTAAAAGTTGCGCCGTTTTATTAGACTATTGTGTGTAATATAAACCTCAAATGGCGAGCTTTTATTGACATCGCAGGGGAATATAAAAGATTATGTTTATTTAGTTCCAGAACGAACAAGAAATATTCCGGGATAAACTGATTATCAGATGTATAATTCCGACCGTTGGGAAATTATACCCGGAAGAATACAATACCCGGAATGACGTAATAAGCTTTGAATAAGTTCAACTATTTTAAACGATCTGTCTTTTTTTATGATGATAACGAGTTATATTTAAAGAGTTAACAACGAAATTAAAACGAATTTTCGATATCCTTCGACGACTTTTGGTAAAACGTATGCAACAGTCACACGATTCAGTAGGCATATTTCGTAATCAAAAGACAGTACCGCAACGTATATATTGTGATCTGTGATCTCACAAGTTTTTGGCCCGGCTGCAAATATTGGCATTTAGATGGCTTATGTCTTCGGTAGGTACTATTCGGTATTTAACAAAAATCTAAAAGTTCCATCCATAGCATGTTTGGTTTTGAAATGAGAATTTGCATAGTTCCTATCGGGAGGTCATTTATCCAGCACCTACCTCTCCCTAGCCGTCACCTTGTTGGAAAAGTATTTGAAATTTGGAATAATAGCAAGAAAAACAGCTAATACGGGTGCATTTGTTTTTGAAAAAAACGAAGAAGAGATGGAACTATCTTGAAACACGTTTTCGTGTACATTATCTCATTTTCGTACTAAAAAGAAGGTACTTGACCACCTCGAAAGTAAAAAATATCAATAAATATTCGTTTTGTTATGGCTGATTTTCTGTGTGATTTTGTGTGCATTTGTGTGAGATAATTGCCTCAAGATATCGCGATGGAACTGTATAACTATATTGTGATGTGTGCTCTTACGCAGAGGTGCATTGGTAAGTGATTGGTTATCCTGTTTCCTTACGTCCCTAGTTTTTCCTTCAAATATTGTTACCCAATTACAGCCAACACATTTCTAGTTTTTACAGCCCATTTCCAAGTGCATCTGAATCCGTAATTCGTAAACAGTTTCGGATGCAACAACATGCCGTAATTAATATGATACATTTGTAAAAAAACATTAAATTTTGTGAAAGAGACCATCTCATTGCGTATTGACATAGGATGTATTGACAAAAAAAAATTATCGTGAAATTTGTTATCATCTTAAAGTGTTTCACATAATTTTGGAATCGTGCCCACGTGTTCTCTACGGTGATACATTTTTTACATCAATAATCATAATTTTTAATAATTTCTGTAACACACTTTTCATTGAGGTAAAAGATCACCACTCGGTATCGAAACATTGCTTGAAATGGCTTTGGCCATGTTTAATGACCAGATCTGATTAACGAGGTACTTCCCAACATTCCTCTTTCACAACACCCTCTTTATCTCCCCCTCTACAACCGTAGAATATACCCAAATAGGGGACACTGGCTCTGAAGCAGTAAGGTAACTGCGAAAAACATGGCTTTTCAGATCTGGTCAGCAAACACAGCTAAAGCAGCTAACAAAATTTAAATTCTGAATGTTGGTCTTGCACCGGGGCGATACTGGGTAACTTCCTTTCTGGAACGTGCCGCAAATATAACTTTTATTATTTTAAATGATTAAATTGTGAAATAACACAATTCAATAAAATACTTGGGCACGCCGGGATTTGAACCCACAACCTTCGGATTGCTCGGATTGCCGCGACCGCGGAGACAGTTAAATTCGGTCTTGTGCGATATTTACTTTAAAAATTTATATTGTAAGTAGGGTTCAAAAAATAAGGGAAAAAAATAATTTAAAATTAGCCGATTACCATTTCTAATAATAAAATTTAAAAGCATATTTCATCACCTTTCAATTACAGTTTTAAGTTTTCGAATACACCGAGAAAGATTTAATTTATTTAGATTTTATTGAAAAGTGGAAATTTTATGACCTTGTTTTTTCTAAAATATTAAACTAATTTTTATTTAAGGAAAATCCAATTCTAACGGAATGTGCCCGAGGCATGAAGGGTCACGACATTATCAAACTGTTTAATTAAATTTAATTTCTTTAATTTAAATATTATTGAATACTTACACAATTTTTTTATTCTATATGTGATTAATTCATAAAGCGTTCAATAATAATGTAAAAAAGGTACGAATAATAATGTAAACTATTGTTTAAAAAAGAAAATTTAGTCCGAAGACAAGAATGGTTTTAATATATTGTTATAATAGTGTGATATATTTTGACTAATATTATAAGAATGATATTATTATTCTCTTCTCATTTGACTGTTGCAAGTAATATTTATTCATTTAATTCAATTTCATGCATTATATTTTCAACTGTGTAACCTGTTTGATTATATTCTATTCAAGCCTACGAAGCAAATTATTTGTATGATTTGAAATGGCAAAGGTCAGCCGCAATAACCTTTTGAGGAATGCGATAAATAACCTTTCAACACTTAGAGAAGTTCCCACCCCTTTCGCTGGCATTGTATTGGGCAAGGGCAGGGGTGGCGGACCAATAACAAGTACTTTTTTCTGTGACCCGCTGGCAAAGTTCGTATTTTATGTGAAAATATTGTTAAAAGATCTCGCTTTTCAACATTCTGCACAAGGTTGTGGAACTTATGTCGTCACCTACTGGGTGTGGTGAATTTCACACAATTGGACAAAGAATTGGATAAAGATTTTCAGAAATTTGGAAAAACTACACACAATAATTTAAAATTTTTAAAACATTTTCGGCAATAATGATTCCATGACAGCCCATCCAATATGCAGTCGGTTTAGAGAAAATATGTTTTTTTTAATGTTTCTTGAGCAGTAAGTACTACGTGACACTTTCTAGATATTTTGTTTTAAATAGCTTTATTTCCCATATACATTTATCTGCTACAGTTTTCGATACATCCGTGTCATTTACCGATATTAAGATTGCTAATGAATGACACGGATGTTTCGAGACCGGTAGTAGAAAAATAAAAATTAAGCAACAAACGTAAATGTGAAATATAACTCATCAAAACCAAAAAGAAGGTAACCCACTTACACAAAATATAACTAAGTGTGCAGAGAGGATGACCGCCGAATAACAAAAGTCTAAAACATATTTTCATTCAAATGCTTCAAGAATAAAAGTTCCACTGTAAATCTGTACACTGTATATACTACCTTATAAGTATTAATCGACACTCTAAATAAATTCACTTGATATCTGATATTTTTGAAGTCAATTTTAAAATTGGTAAATAATGAACAAAAAATAGTATTTCTACAAAATTAGAATTTCGTTGGGCCAACTGTTGGGAGATTGACTGTCGGGTCACTGGGAACAATATATCGAAAATTTTGGATATTTCAATCTTAGTCCGCAATAAATTATTCGCACTCAAAAGCAACAAGCTGCCACTGATTGTTCTAAAATCCATTTACAAGGACACTACTAAAGTGATCAACTGATAGAAATATTTTACGGACGTGTCTGTGTGCCAGAACTCAGCTGAACTCACCTTACTTCCGATGAAATTGATCCAACATTTCGATCAAATGTAGAATTTCTTTATTTGATAAATATTCATTTTCATCAACAAAATGTTGGGTTTCTTTTTGCGTCTGAGTAAATTATTTCAAAAATCCACATACTCTAGTTATGCTTTATTACTAACAAGTCAGAAGTACACTTGAATTCGAATCGCCTGTCTGGAATCCCAAATGCACCCAGTATGTCAGTAATATAGAGCGCATACAAAATAAATTTATTAAGTATCTCGGTTATAAATACAACAATATTTATATCTGCGAACGTTAGCTGACATGACATTTCTCCATAAAATAATACACAACGAAATAGACTGCCCAGAACTTCTATCCCAAATAAATTTTACCATCCCATTTAAAAAAACTCACTACACCAACCTTTTTTACACAACCAGAAATAATACGGCCGCTGCAGCCAACTCCCTCATTTCCTGCATCCTTCAAACATTCAACTCAATTTAAACAAGCACAAATACCGATATATTTTTTGATTCACTTCCTTTATTTAAGAAAAACATTTATACTGAATTCGCACACATAACACACACATCCACACACACACACACACACCCACACGCACACACACACACACACACACACACACACACAAACACTCACACACACCTCTTCTTCTCTAATTTACTAACTAACTTAATTTAGGTAAAATGTATAATTTATCACATATAACATATATATAATGTATAACAGCGACATGTCATTGGTACCAATTATTGTATTAAATTCTATAACTTTGTAACTATTTTCAAATATGTATTTATGTACTGCTTGTTTCTGCAAAATAAATAAATAAATATCTGGGGCCCAGGAGTCTAAAAGTCTCACCTAATTGGCGACATCACCTTCTTTTAAATCAGCACAGACCACTCATCGATCAAAATTCTATTTCAGCGTTAATATATATATTTTTTTATTTCACAAAATTTTTCAACCGAGAAAAATTCAACAAATTTCTCTGCTGGTAGTAATGTATAAAACACACAATATCGAAGGGTAACCAACTTTACTTCGAAAACAATTAAAACTTTGCCTTAAAGAAATAAAGTACCGTCTCCTCGGTATAAAATAATCATTCTTCCTGAACAAATTTCCGAATCTAATTTTCAAAATGCTGAGCGGTGGAAAATCTAACAGAAAGTTTAATGACAAATAAAATATATTTATTATTCTCTTTTATTCTACTTGGAAATTGAATTTACAAAGTTGAGTTATTTCCAAGTTCTAGTAAGGGATTGCTTTTGATTGAACGTTTTCCCGGACATTAACATTAGCAACGAAGTAGTCGTCGTTCCACATCTTTGTAAATTGAAAGGATTTGTGAACAACTTTGCGAATTTCAATTCTAAAATTAATACTATTGTCTCGTTATTGGCGGTTGTTAGCGGGGAGCCATTTAAAGAAAATTTAAAAGTAGGCTAATGAAAGTTAAAGGCAAGAATAGAACATTGTTTGGAATTTTAAATAAGGAACCTGTTCTAAAAAAAACAATGTAACAACTTTATGATGAGTGGTGAAAATTTGTTACGATGAACGTTTATTGGATGAGAAAGGAATTTACTTATTAATTACGTATAAAACATACAATTTTTTTATATTTCGTTTTTATTTTGATATTTATTTGTGTATGTGGCACCTAGACTTTTCTGTTTTTTATTTAAAATTTTTTTTTCATTACTCCACTCAGACTGAATGCTGTAGAGTGAGAAACCTGAGGCGAATGTGTGATAAAACCTTGTACGATCGTGTGAGAAACGTGGAGATCTGCAAAGAATGAAATGCTGATGGAAGTGTTTTGAATAAGATTAAAAAAGGGACGCTCCGATGAGTTGGGCGTTTAGAGCAAATGAACGAGGAAAGGAGTGTAAGGAGAATATATGACGTAAATGTGAATGGTAGAAGAAGTCGAGGACGCCCAAGAAAGACATGGCACGACCAAGTGAATCAGATACTTGAGTCGGGCCACGTCAAGGGTCAGAATAATAGAATGATGTATGAGACGATGTATGAATGTAAACGAGGCAAGGAGTGTGTTCCAAGACCGAAATGTTTAGCGGTCCGCCTTCTCTGCCTACCGCTGCGGGGAAACGGCTTGATGGTTAGTTAGTTAGTTAGGTAGCTCCACTCAGGAGGCCCTGTGGAAAAGAAATCCCTCAGGGCCAACGTCATAACTGGAGATGCTGTGTAGAGGGTATTTTTAGAGAAAGGAAGGAGAGGATGTTCAAAGAAAGGGAGGTTTAAGAGGTGGGTAGGAATCTGGGGGTCAATGTGTCCGGGAGACAAATGAATCTATCCCTCCCACTGCAGTCCAAGGCGATGGGTCGAGATAGTCCGCCTTGAGAATTCAAAAGGTCTCACTTAACCTGTCTCTCCCGATCCGGCCAGCCACGCAGTAGCTGGGCAAACGCATCTGCCGCAGACGCTTAGACAAACCTCACACCACGAACCCGCGCACCCCTGCTAAGTCATAAACGTAGCGAACCTTGCATGACATCCTTGCGTCACTTGAGGTGACTTATGGCAGAGTTGTTGATTAACCGATAATAAATGGTTCCCGGGGGCGACAATACCCACACCCGCCTCCCAAATTGAAAAAATAATATTATTTCTAATACTTTTCAACACCATTAAATTTGTTCAATGTTAATAAAAATTTCCAATAAGATGAATTTTGGGAATATTTAGGACTTATACATCTATATCCATCCATACTAATATTATAAATGCGAAACTGCTCGAGTTTGTTTATGACGCTTTCACGCATAACACAATATAAAGACTTTAATAATTCTTTCACCAATAGAAAGCTAAATTATATGCGCAGACTACAGGTTGTATATGATGGTAAGCTCTGGCGTTATGAAATTATAAATATTAATATATTATATTTGTTATACGTTTTCTGACGCTAACAAAAGCGAGTTTTTGCTAACGTCAGAAAAAATCTTTTCCATGGAAACAATGTTGATATATTTTTGGGCTCTATGCTGGTAGGTACTCAGTCTACTGGTCGGCTACTACTGCAGAAAATTCAAATATTAGAATTCGTTTTTTTTTTTTTTGACAAGCTTGGAATAAATGTCAGATGAGGGTTCCTATATTAAAAATATAATTCGTAACGATTATAAAGACTGAATGATAAATAGAGTATTTTTTATTATATTAACGAACTTCCAAATATTTAAATAAAAATAAACATCCGAAATATTTGTAAGCGCATAAATTCCGAACGAATGAACAAAATTGGATAAGAAATTCTTTTTTTTCTTTGAGCTATAGCATTATGAAATTTAGGTGGTAGGCGAGATTTCGAAAACTGAATGTAAGGGAATGAATATATGAAATGCGGGAGGGGATGGTGGTGTGGGTGGGGGGGGTGGTGGGGGGGGGGGGGGGGGGGAGATAATAGATAAGTGCAAGCGCTACAGTAATTTCCCGTAATACCATGCGAGCGAAGCCGCGGGGAAAAGCTAGTATTTCATATTTAAAAAAAAAATCATCGAAAAATACCTCAGAACGCAATTTTATCGTTAACACCTCTTTTCTATCCAATACTTCACTGTCTATCAACAATAATAAGATTAATAGAAGAGCATTTAAATTCTAATTTACCTGATGATTTTCTAATCTTCGGGGTCTCTGCACTTAGAAATCCAGAAATCACGGGTTTGTTAACAATTTGAAGATCTGCATTTTCAAATCTTATTGTTTAAATTTGAATTGTAATCTACCTATTCTGTAGTTAATTAAAATGATTATAATATTGAGCGCTATTGTGGGAAATATTAATTTGCAATGAATATTCATTTTACAATCTCTCATACACAAGATTGGAGGATTCAGTGAAAGGATTGGTAATGATTTCTGTTTTAGATGGAATGCATTAGAATCGGTAGAGAATTAATTAAACCGGTCGATAAGTTCTTGAAGACGTTGTTAAGCTTCACATCTGAATAGTCAGGTACTCTCAACCTTCCTCTTCATAATCACCTTCCCTTCTTCCTCCCATTCAGTCTCACAACATACCCAAAATGGTGATGCGATCAGAGGTGAGCTTGGGGGGTAAATGGAAGGTAAATGCAAACTGGAGGTGAATTGTCACAAGACATCCTGGTATAAGATGTTAGATTTTCATGGCCGAAAGTAATGTAGTGATTTATTTTTGGGGTATTATGCCTCCTTCTTTAGCCAACGTTTCGGACATCGTTACAGTGTCTATCATCACACGTCTGCCCTGATGATGGACACTACAACTGTCCAAAACGTCAGCTAAAGAAAGAGGTAACACTACATAATATCTAAAAAAAAAATATTATAAATAGTGGAATAAATTTTTTGTTATGTTTCTATATGTTTTTTTTTTTACACAGGAGGCCCTGATGAAAATAATTTCCCTCAGGGCCTATGTCATCTTTGGGGATGCTGTGTGGAGGGAGGGAAAAAGAGTAGAGGAAAGTTCTGGAAAGGAAAAGGGTTTAAGGGGTGGGTAGAAATCTGGGGTTCAGTGTGTAGTGGTCATACGCCTCGAAGAACTAGACAAACCTCACCCCATGAACCCGGGCACCCCTGCAAAATTACCAAACGTAGCGAACCACTTGGGATAACCTATGGCAGAGGTGTTGGTTTTCCAATACAGGTTCCCGGGGCGGCGGTACCCATTCTCGCCTCCCAAATTCGTCTCTCTATATTTAGATACGAATGTGAGAGAGAGCGCGCTTACACTAACAATGATAATAATTATGAAAATGTTTAATAAAACACTACTCGTTTAAAACAGCAAAAATTTCATGGGAAATGTCTGAAATAGCATTTAAACAAACACTGTGAATTTTTTCATACACATAACTTGGCAAAATAAGAGAAAAAAACGTGTTTGTAATAATTTTCAGAACATACTCTGCGATTTCTTTTATTCTATCAAGGGAATTTCATGTAATTACCGTTTCAGCGTGAAGATGTTATTTCTAAAAATTACTTTGTTCAAGAGAATATTATCAAACGGTACAAATTCGGAACGTAGAGGCTTAAATTTAGATAAAAAAAAATAATAATTGCCAGCTTCAATTTTTGTAGCGTCAAAGACCAAATGACCCAGAGGGCAAGCTGCCACCGGATAACATTTCCCCACTATCTGGCAATGAGAGCAGGAGTTAAGTCAAAAACCTAATGATTTCAGACTCTATTCGTTTTTTCTCCGACAGAACTTATTTAATTTGTTTTTTGTGCTTTGAGATTTATATCGGTGAATGCCGCTGTAACAAGCCCCATATCAAAGACAAGAGAGTCATGGGTGTATAGTTTTACAGGCTCCATAAACCGTCTCCCATAAAGTCTTAACGACCGCGCTTTAACAATATAATAATGTCAAATAAACACCTCGATAAAACGCTGGCCTGGCTTCCGCGTGGCTTCTATATTCCTAGAAAGATATTACTTCACGTTATTCCAATAAAAAATATTATGGCTGTTAAGAAAAATAAACCAAATGGATATAAACGCTTTCATGATTTAATTTCTTTAAAAATAATTTTATTTATTAATTTTTTTAATCTACCTAGATTTCCACGGCATGAAATCGGTGTAAGAGGACTCTTATCTTGGGGAATGATTAAAAAGCAGATGAAAAGGCTTAAAGAAGGGTGAATATAGGTAACTCCATTAATGGAGGACTTGTAACAGTTGATTTTGTCACAAGGATCCTCGTAAAAATATGAATATTAGTAGACGAGAACAGGTAGGAGAGGGGTACAAACCAATTATAGAGGGACGCGGAGGGGAAAGATGACAGTGATGATATGTGATTCGTCAATAAATCAATCTGACATTATCTAGGCATTATAATATCACCATTTAGTTCTTAAAAGCAAAATCTGCTTTTGAATGAATAGACCTTTTTACATGGGAGCGCGAATTGCTCGCCACGTTATATGCTCGCAGATACGGAAAATAAAGTTCGCCTGTTTTCAGATTCAAGTATTTTGTTGCCGTAGTTACACTTTTACAAATGTTTCATAATTCATTATCATCGCTATACTGTGATGGAAAGAATACGTAGGTTGGGCAATAACTTAGTGATGTCGCTGAAATATTTAATTTGAGCTTCGACACATTTAAAGCCAAATTAGTCCACCATTTTTTAGATGTAAATAATGAATGAGAAATCATTTTATTTTATTTCGATTTTCTTTTGTTTGTTTTTATTCTTGATGCAAACAACGAGTAATGAAGTAAAAAAATTGATTTTTATAAATGTTTTTGTTACTCGTAGGTATATGAATTGTACCTACGAGTTCTCTAACCTATTTAACCAATTTTTATAAATATTTTTTTGTCACTCTAAATGACTTATCTGAGATGGTTCTGAGTTGGTTTCATTCCGAGTTGTCGGGTCACCGCTTTATTTATATATTTTGTAATCTTTTTATTTATGTTTTACAGTTGTTTTAAAATAAAATTTGTATTTGATATGTAAAAGCCCAATAGGGGGTCAATTTGGGAGGCGGGAATGGGTACCACCGCCCCGGGAACCTTTATTGGATAACCAACACCTCTGCCATAGGTCACCCCAAGTGGTTCGCTACGTTTGGTGATTTAGCAGGGGTGCCCGGGTTCATGGGGGGAGGTTTGTCTAGGCGGATGACCAGGACATACTGAACCCCAGATTCCTACCCACCCCTTAATCCCTTTTCCTTCCCAGAACTCTCCTTCCCCTTCCTTTCCTCAAAAAACCCTCCACATAGCATCCTCAAAGATGACATAGGCCCCGAGGGAAATAATTTTTCTCAGGGCCTCCTGTGTGGAGCTCATGTAAAAAAAAAATAAAAAAATAATAAATAAATAATTTGCCCCGTAAACAGCTACGAGCACTCTTGAGAAACGCCTACATATGTATATGTTACTAAAACTGATCATATTATGATCTGAATAAGCTTATAATAAAGTAAAATAATGCTTACCTACGGAATGTAATACGACAATTGGGTTTTTTCTCTTTTTCACTTCTATTTTCACACGTTTTCATAGCACAAGCACCATTTTTGCCTTGTTATTTCATAAAATATACCGATGAGAGCTCAACGCTGGTTCGGACAAGAATGATGATGTCACATTTTCTTAAATTCGCTCGAGGCCATTCGCGAGCCCAGCCGGCTCCAAATGGAGCCGGTATGGGGAGGGGTAAATAATACACTTTTATCACTTAGGGTAGGTTTATTAATATTCATATGTCAATGCATGGATCATTCTACTCCTTTTTTACATAGCAACAAGAATAGCGATCGGCTGCAGGCGTTCCTAGACACACTTTGACACGGACTGAAGGAACGAGCGAGATGCAGCTCACTTCAGTTGGGATCAAGCGGGCTCAAGATCAGGATGTGTACCTACTCAAGGCTTCCTAGGTGAATCTAACGTGGCGGATAAATCAATAACGTAAATCCTTCAATTTAATTTATTAGATACTTTAACTTCATTATATTAAATTACTTGATCGTTATGTTTAAACGATCTGGCGCCCATTATAGCAAATTTATCTACATTAGAATCATTTGACAATACGACGTGTAATTTTAATCTCAAGAAATTATCTCAGAGTTTATTGAACGCCCTGAGTATTTATTACAACAGTTTCATCAATTATTGAATAAACCGATATTATCTCCTTATTTCAGTTTATTACAGTAGTATCTCCTTATTTCAGTTTATTATTATTAGGATTGACTTCTTTATTTCATGCTTTATAATGACAATGATCTTTATACACATATTTTTTTTTGTTTAAGCGTCTCAGTATTTCATTATTTAACGTTACAGACTGAACGAGGTTGACGCTTAAAACATATCCAAAGAAGCGAAACTAGTGGTCCACAACGGAGGCTGGTAACTGCCCTCTTATAATACGGCAGTGAGACATGGAACTGTCAGAAAAAGAATGAAAATAGACCGAATGCTGTAAAAATGATGGGATGAATAATGAATGCTGTAGAAAATGTGAGGATCCGAAAAGAATCCAAGGCACACTCAAATGGTTTGGACAGAGCGAATTAACGAAGAGAGGAGTGTAAGGAGAATGTATGACGCAAATGTGAACGGTAGAAGAAGTCGGGGATGCCCGAGGAAGACATGGCACGATTAAGTGAACTAGATACTTGAGTCGGGCCATGTCAAGAGTCAGCATAATAGGAAAGGATGTACGAGACGATGTATTAATGCGGCAAGAAGTGCGTGCAGAGACCGAGTTGGCGGTTCGTTCTTTCTGCCTACCCCTACGAGGAAACATCGGTAAGATTCGAAGAATGTAAATTTATTTTTTATATCTCGGCCGGTAGACTTAGTGCCTCCGTACATGGAGCTACTTTCAAGCTACTCGAGCCTCATGCGCATAGGACGCGCACCGCTCTTGGGTACCCGCCATACAATTTTGCTGGTGTTCGTACACGGCGCTGCGCGACGGATGTCAGGTTGAAGTCGGTAGCGCGCTAACGACGGTGCTGGTAGCGCGCTACGCGTTGTAGCATTCGTGTCTGCTACTTTCGTTTGACGTTTGACAGAAATGGAGTCTGAACATGAAAGTAATGTTAGATTTGTTCTGGAAGTGAATAAAAATGCGTGTTTACATAACTTTACATTACCAGAATACGCAAGAAAGGATTTAGTGAAGAAGGCATAGATTAATGTTGGAAAAAAAGTCATTTGACATCGTTCGACATCGTGTTAACTCCACGGCTGCACGTGAAAAGTGATCAAGTTCAGTATAATTCGGGTAGTGCCGTGTACGAAAACCAGCTTTAAAAAGTAGTACATCTACAGGGTACTTGTGGTTGTGTCACAATCACATAGTGTGTAAGTATCTCCATGAACGAAGGGCCTTAGTCATTGGTCATACCGGTGGGGAGATCAATTTTTATTGTTATTGAATCAAGTCTTTACGGATGTCGACATATTTCCATCAGTGAAATTTTTTATTTGAATACTGCACAACAGACCAAACTGTCCCCTTCTAATCGTAGTCTAAGAGTATGGCATCTCCAATTAGGCTATTCAAAAACATTCAAGCAACCTTTCAGATTCAGATTTAAAAAAATTCTATACAAGAGGCCCAACCGCCCGGAACCAATGAGACTATTGCTTCCAATTGGGGTATGTTGTGACACAGAAGGTAGTGGGGAGGGAAAGAAGATGAGGAAGTACCAGGTTATTCAAATTTTGACTAAGAAAGGTGGTTTTTCACCACGGGATAAACCGAAAATATGCAATATAATATTATCTACACCGATATAAAAAAGTTCCGCAAGTATACTAATGACACAAATATTTTAAATGAAATAAAAAAGGGAAATAATACAATTGCACTAAAACGAATTTACTTATGCACGCCGGGATTCAAACACGCGACTTCCAGATTCCTAGAATTATGATGTCCCATTATTTTTCATGTGTCTCCGCTAATTTAGTTACTAAATTCATAATAAACGACAGTTCAAATTTGTGATTCACATAATATCCCTTTACTTTAATAGTTTCTGAAGCAAGAAACCAGGTTATGAAAGCCATCTAAATAACATTATCATCAGCGTGATTAATTTATGAATAGATAACCAACCCCACGAACTAATACCATCCCTGTGAACGGAATGTGATTACCTTCCACGCGTAGTGTAGTATATTCCACACTAACCAAATTATTCTATTTCACAATAATAATTTTCGGTATTTTAATTGCATTAAAATTCAGGGGCGGAGGAGGTATGAGAGGATTCGCCGGAGTCATGTCTGACAAAGCGATTCCAACAATGAGAAACAAGAAAACAAAATAAAAGAACACTGAGACGAAGATTGAGGATCACCGGATGAACGGATCTTCCCCAGATGCTGGGTGTTCGATCCAAATTACCTAGAGAGGAACGCTGAAGAGATAAACACAGAGAAGTGTGAGGTGGGCATGACTGTATGCCAGAAGAAAGCTTGATTTTTCTTTTCTTAGTTATTTTGTGGTGATAAATGAGAATGTAGTTCATCATTTTATGGATTGATTTTTATTAATTTTAAGTCAAATCTTCCCTTAAGACATAATAAATACGTTTTTTTTAATAAATACATTAAAAACTCCCCTATCTTAACATGCGGATCGTAAACTTTAGAGTACCGGGGTCAGGTAGGTATGCTGTCCGTGTTCTACCACTATTACAATGGAAGATGCCCTGTGGAACTGGTTTCGTTGATCCATTTGTCATCGGTACGCACTTACGCAGTCGAAGAACATGCCAAACGAGTGCACAAAATATGTACACGGTTGACATTTTTCACAAGTGAACGGGGTTTCTACGACCAGTTGTATGGGGCATTAATTTTTCCTTTCCATCGTCGATTATTATATCAGAAGCATTCGGCATACTAATGACCAGCGTAACCCGCCAGATTTCGATAATTTGAAAAATTATTTTAATAATGACAATGACTTTTTTATTATCAAAATATAAAACTGGGTTTCAAGGTATAAAAAAATACAGGAATTTCTTAATATTTAAGCTGACGACACTATTCAAAATTGAAATATTCATTCATAATTTGGGAAGCGGGAGTGGGTACCGCCGCCCCGGGAACCTTTATTGGATAACCAACACCTCTGCCATAGGTCGTCTAAGTGGTTCGCTACGTTTGGTGATTTAGCAGGGGTGCCCGTGTTCATGGGGTGAGGTTTGTCTAGGTCTTGGAGGCGGATGACCAGGACACACTGAACCCCTAGATTCCTACCCACCCCTTAAACCCTTTTCCTTCCCAGAACTCTCCTCCCCTTCCTCTCCTTTAAAAAACCCTCCACACAGCATCCCCAAAGATGACATAGGCCCTGAGGGAAATTATTTTCCTCAGGGCCTCCTGTGTGGAGCTCATGTAAAAAAAAAAAAAATAGCAAAAGTTACATCGGTTATATATATATTATTTATGTTAGAGTTGCAAGGTCTGCTTTTGATTTTTTTTAGCGTTTGACTCTTTAAAAGAAAACCGGGCGGCGTTTTTTGCATACAAACATATTCCTCAATTTCCTCTCTGGATTTCGACACTACTGAAAATATTTTTATTAGAACATAGATATCGACCACTAGCGTAACGGTAAGTTACTTCTTATTAAGCAGTTAGGACCCTCAAAAATCGTTAAAATTGTCTGGTTTGAACTCCATCAACAGACGTTCAGTACACAAACTAGACAATGTATTAAAAAAAAACAGAAAAACGTACAGACATGTTTCTTCTTATGCAGTTACTAAAAACTTAAAATCGGTCCAGTTTTGGAGGAAGAGAATAGGGACTGCAAAACCTAGATTTCGATGATTTTATTAAAGTATTATAGAAATTATGTAAGAGGTGAATGATATCTGATTATAATTATGATATTGACCAATATGACGGTTTGACAGAAGGTGGCAATAGCGAAATTGGATAACGCGCACGTCCCGATTGGACGAGAGATCTGGGTTCGATTCCCAGTTGCGACCATTGTCTTTTTCTATTTTTCTGTGTCTTGTTTTCTTTCATATTTTCATTTAGATTATAAGTGTTATCTTCTTCTTCAATCATATATTCCGTTGATGGGAGTAACCTTCAAAAGTTATAAAAAGATAGTTTTTCTCATAAAAAATTAAATAAATAAATTATCAGGCTGAGGTGCAGTCGTCCTTTTCGCTCAATACTCGGAGGAGTAAGATCGACAGTGACAGTTTGGAAAAATCCCCATTGCTCAAATTCCTTGGCAACCGGCTTTCCTCTCAAATCTTCGATTGAATTAAATACGTGGACTTGTTCGCTGGTTTGGGAGGGTCGTTAATGGTTCTTTTGATTGCTGACGCTTTCTTTCTTATTCGTATTGATTTCACTCTCGAATTTCAGAGATCTTTCCCCATAAATCTGCTCCGAGTGTCTTTGTAAAGAACGTTCGCTTTGATCGCTATCTTGAATAGAATCCGCTCAGATAAAATATATAGGAAATATCAATACATTAAGACGAATTGAGAAGCGAGTCAAATAATGGCTGTGAGATTATTTCCCCACGACTTACTGGTTCCGGACAGTTAAGAGCAATTAGAACTCTTGGCTCTTTTTTCTCCGTTCATCCACGTGGTTCCATGCCAACTGAGAAAAAAGTCAACTCAACACCTCCTCGAAAAGTCATTAAAAGCTATGAAAAAAATAATTTTAAAATAGCAGATAACCCTAAAAAACGTAAAATATTTAACCAATTTTTTATATATATATTTTTAATCACTCTAAATGGCTTATCTGAGATGGTTCTGAGTTGGTTTCATTCCGAGCTATCCGGTCACCCATCCACGTTTCTTATCGTAATCATCAAAAGGGAGGTGCATATGGGTATCGTGGTAAACTATTTATTGGACAACCGACACCTCTGCCATAGTTACCCCGTGGGTTTAAATATGTTTGGTGACTTAGCAAGGGCGCCCGGGTTCATTGGATGAAGTGTGTCCAGATCTTGGCGGC
Organism: Glyphotaelius pellucidus; assembly: GCA_936435175.1. Taxonomy (NCBI): domain Eukaryota; kingdom Metazoa; phylum Arthropoda; class Insecta; order Trichoptera; family Limnephilidae; genus Glyphotaelius; species Glyphotaelius pellucidus. The sequence continues at coordinate 2,905,752 of OW386553.1, read as the reverse complement.
GGATGCATCTGCCCATCAACTGCGTGGCGGCCGGATCGGGAAAGTCTGGTTAGGGGAGACTTTTTGACCTTTTCCGCTGTTTACTCTTGGACTCATTGACCCCTAGATTCCTACCCGCCCCTTATACCCTTTTCCTTCCCAGAGCTTAATCTTATTTCTTTCCTTAAAAATGACCCCCCACACAGCATCTCCAAAGATGATAAAGATGGTGGGGTTAATGCAAAAGTGCAGAAACCACCCATTTCGCAAATTGGTAAGTTGGGAAATTCGCATTTAAATGTTCTCGGAATAAAAAAAAATTACATCCCCGTGTTCAACGGTAGAAGCAAGTTTTTTTAAATATTAAAAAGAAGCATTGTTTAGTATGTCGAAAACTTCAAAAAACTCACCAGAAACCAAAACTTATTTTATATTTTATCTCGAAATAATGCCAGGAATCACTTGTTAAAATAAGTCAAGTTTGTCTTATAACATCCTGTGTAATATAATTTGTATGTTTTGTCTCGCGTTTATAAGAAGCGCAGGCGATGTCAGAAAAGTGAATTCACCAAAAAAAAAAATACCGACGTTAAAATTACAAAATTTCATTGTAAAGTAAAAAATCCGTTTGGGGACAAAAATTTGATTTTTTTTTAAGGAAAACGATTTTACATATTTGTAAAATGCATTAACTGTGTGGCTCACCACAATTTAGAATAAAAAACACATAAATTTGTTGTAGACCACTTTTATTTAATGCACTCTACTGGTTTCGGAACCACCCTTCATTTGTAAGGAGAATATTGTAACTAATCTACGACATAGAATATTGTCAGAAATACAAATTTTAGGTGTGAGTGGGAGAAAAGCAAGGGGAGGTAAGCAAGTGCTTTTGATACAGGGGTTAAAATTCTTCACCGTAACAAAAATAAAAGCAAAAAATTAGATAATTTAGAAGCACTTGAAATTATAAAATCCCTAAATAAAAATTCTAGTATTTTGAATAATCAAATTAATTTATCTATTAGTCCCATTTTGAACATATTTCTGTTCTTCGGAAATCCCGCAATTACCCCTACCCCCTTGCTTACCTCCCACTCATACACCTAAAATTTGTATGTCTAACAATATTCTATGTCGTAGATTAGTTACAATATTCTCCTGATGAAGGAAGGTTGCTTTGCAATCCAGTAGAGTGTATAAAATAAAAGTGGTCTACAACAAATTTATGTGTTTTTTAATTGGAAAACGATTTTCTCCTTTGAACCTAAATGGACCTGGGCCTAGCCTGAGCTTTAGAGAACAATTTGATGATACGGGGTGAAAAGGAATATTTATGAAAAATGCCACTAACTTCTAAAATGTTTTAGTAACGTATCCCATTCGCTGTTTCATCAGATACCAAAAATAAATCGTAAGCCGTTATGGTTGCATTAAAATAATACAATTAAAATAGTTAATTTTACATCCCCTTTGCATGAAGCTCAACTCAAAAGTTTGTTAAACAAGATGGCTACCAGTGAATTTCCCCTCTCCCTCGATGTGACTTCAATGTTATTTATATAAAATCACAGTAAGGCCCTTCGAACATGGAGATACTTGCAAACTACGTGACTGTGGCGCTGCGTCAAATAGCTTACCGGTATACTACTCTTCATACACGGCGCTATCGGAAATATACTGAACTTGATCATTTTTTCACGTATAGTCTTGAAGAATACGAAATCAAGTGACTCTAGCAATGAAGATAATGTTGTCGTTTATCTTTATTTCTGTGAATAAAAACGATCTGAAGATTTTGGGTTCACTGATATATCAAATGACATAAACAGTAGGGCGTTCGTTGCCACAGGAAAACTGCATAAGAATTATGACAAAAAGTTTCATTCTTTCTAATGCTAAAGAATTCTTATCTAAATTTGGTGCAGTTAACTCCTAGTATTCATAAGAAAAATACACTTTTTTCCAACATCAAAACATGCTTTCTCATTAAATCCTTTTTTACTTATTCTGGTAACGTATAGTTATACAGGGTATTAAGGGACGTACTTGACTTACTTTAACCAGTGATTCCTGACATTATTTGGAGTAAAAAATGTAAATGAAATTTTGGTCTCCGGTGACTTTTTCGGTGACTTTTTTTTTTCAAAATTTTTTTCTTCAAAATCAAACAAAAAATTTTTTCTTCCTCATGTCGTCACTGATCACTCCGCCGAGTAGCCAACCCACCCTCTACTCCGCCTCAAACTGTCCAACACCTACCATTTTTTTGTTTTTGTAGAAAAAAAAAAAACATCAAAAATGTCACAGGAGACCAAAATTTTATTTACATTTTTTACTCCAAATAATGTCAGGAATCACTGGTTAAAGTAAGTCAAGCACGTCCCTTAACACCCTGTATAAACACGTTTTTTTCAATTCCAGAACTAATTTACCATTCCATTCAAGTTCGGTCGCCATTTTTGTCAAACCAGTATTAGTAGATACGAATGGTTCCGCGACTTTTCATAAAATCCCCGACAAAATATCCCCCAACAAAATATCTACTAAAACCTTACCTAACAAAAGTAAAGCAGACATCCCGTAAAGACAATAAATTATTGTTATATGTGTTATTTTTGTATATACTATTTTTAAACAATAATTTATTGTAATATTTAATTAAATGAAGACATTATGATCGAAACTCAATCGAAAATCTGGAAACAAAAAATCAGAAAAAAGGTATTGGCACCTTTGGGACTCGAACCCAGGACCTCTCTCTTTCCGGGCGAGTGCTCTGAACTAGTGCGAGTGCTCTGAATAATCTATTGCCTTTGCAGGATATCTGTATTATTTTTTCCCATTTTTTTGTTAGGTTAGGTTAAGTTTTAGTAGATATTTTGCTGGGGGATGTTTTGTCCGCAGGATATTTTGTTGGAGGATATTTTGTCGGGGATATTTTGTCGCGGGAAGAAAACGCATATTACCGATATGAATGATCCTCGCATAGCACGCTACCAGCTACCTTAGTCGGCGCGTAGTATCGTTTATCGTTGACTAGCAAAATAGCAAGGTACTCTCGAGCGGCACTTGTGCTACGCGCATGAAACTCGACTGTATGAATGACTTAATTCTCTTTCCAGATATTTTTAGTTTCGTGTTTTCTCCTTAGTCAAAATGTTTTGAAATAAATTTTGTACACAAGTCAATTCTAGTGATTATCGCAGCGGAATTCGGTAGCTGCTTGACAAGAATTTATTGCCTATTATTTATGTACCGACATGTCCGGCTGAGCACGATGTCACAGTAGCATTTCGGAACGCTTTTCCGGCAGACGCGCATACAGTCGTGTATGCACCTCTCGGCCTACGACGTTATTCTCGGCCGGAAATGTTCGTACGTGAATACTATGGCAATATTATAGGGTTCAACCAAATTGATTCACTTTGGTTAAATGGCGCAGGAGTGAAAGGGTGTGCTAAATAAACGCATCCTAAAGAAGTGAACTATTAAATTCACATGGCTGAGGATGTCTTCAAATCAGATCGTGCGCTCGAGAATTACGTTAATTTGTTATCATTTAATTAACCAGTGAATGAAAAAGAAACGAAGGAGCTGACTACGTTACTTCTTGAAATGTTTCAAGTATAGAGGCGTATGCTTCTCTTTCCATTTATAAACCATTTTGGCGTCGCAGTCACGCGATCTTTCGCGCATGAATGAAGATCGAGTGAATCATTCAATACTTGTGTCTTCACGTTCATGTTTCATTCGACCGCGTTGTACGTCAAATTTTGATAGTGAAAATATTGAGCTAACTTTTTATTTTCAACGCGATAGAACAATGACATTGAGTCATTCACTTTTTAATTTTAAGAATTCAGATGAAGCATCCAAATTGAAAGGAAGAAAATAACGATGTAATATCGCCATTAGGCTGTTGAGCAGTGGTGTGGGATTTCCTGTAGAGACAAAAGGGGTACTAATTAAAATCATATAACATAATTATAATATTAAATAACTTACGATGTTCTCAATGAGTCCTTTCCTCGACTGTCTCAGTTTCTTCATGTAGCCGAAGACGTCGAATGAATCTTCTTCTTCTGCCAGCTCCATGTTGGCGTCTATGGCAAGGTACACTCCAGACCTGCCACCGCCGTCACTGGAACAAATAAACACGAACGATGTAAAAAATGTACAACTGACCAGCAGCTCTAGCACTATTATATTGTAAATTCATGACTTTAGCACCACTGCGGAAATTCACACAAATAGAACATTGCTGTGCTCCTATCATTTTGTTCCTGTTGACATCAGGTTCACGATTTGACGTTTACTATTTAAACCCAGCGCAGAACCATGAAAATCAAGGATTGTTCGAATTCTCGTCAACTCAATCCCAATTTTGAAATTGGCAATTAAAATAATTTTCTGTTAAAAATATTATAAAAACATTCATCGCGTGTCGTCTGAAAATAAAAATTCACATTTTGAAAAAGACACTCAAATTCAAAGCAAATCCGAAATCTAGAATTCATTGAAATCAAACCCGAAATCAGTATTTTTAATTGTTACGTAATGTTAAATATTTGCATACTGTGACAGCTTTGCGGAATTCAAACATGAATTTTGAATACATCAGTTATAATGACTTCATTCACAACAATAAACATAATTCAGCTGACTAATTGACTCGGAAACTGAAGTAACAACGTTTAGAATAAACTTCTCCTAAGTATTTGTGGAGAGAAAGTTAGCTCTATAGAGAAAGTCAAGTACCAGGAAAAGCGATGTGAAGCAGGTAATATACATAGATAGAGACGGACATTTGCAGATTTAATTACAAAATTACAATTTAAGCAGTTAAAAGATGTCGCCACTTTCATCAGCAGGTCGGATGGGGACGTGTCCCCCCTAGGTATAACTGCTACGAATTTGTGAATATGCAGTATCTCTCCGGATATGGAAAGATTGACTGTATTAAATATTTATTTCATGTGGCTATATATTACATATGACGTCATTGCCTGTCTCGGTTACTTTGTCCCAGTGACTAGCCACACTGGATGACGGTGGATCCGATCAACGGAACCAGTTCGTTAGGAACCAGTTCCTACAGGATTTATAAAATAGTCAACAACACTAACTGGACGAAGCTGAACCAAAATCCGCCCGCAGGGTCTAGCAGCAAAAACCAGCGTGTAGATTTGTTTGAAATTCCACGTACACAGATGTTATTTGTGGCACGGCGCGTATAGCGTGACTTCAGACATGCATTCGAGGCCGGGTTTTGAAATTCAACCACGCAGTCTCAAGGCTATTAATAACGTTCGATTACCGAATGAATTCATACCATTTATTTTAACTGTCGAGTCGTCTTATTGTGAAATATTTAACTTAATTTTCTACCTACATTTACATTTAATTTCATCTTCGTTCATTTCCGTCTGTGGTCTCGTTTACTTTCAATTTAACGCCTGGGTCGCATTTTATCTCAATATTCCACAACAACTTCCACTACGAATTTGTCTTTGGTTTCACTAGAGCGCAAAAGTGTCCACTCGTTTCGAAACCATTGAAATTTATTTCTTGCACAAACTTGAGCATCTTTTCTAAAAGCCGCACAGCCGGCATAAAAAAAATTTCGCGTTATTGCATATTTATCTGAACCTTTATAAGCAATCAACCAATATACCAGTAGTTAAACACAAGTATTTTATTCAGAGTATAACCTCAAAATTAATGTGCGATCAACCTCCTTTGTTTTGGATAACAAAAGAAGTCATACAAGGAGCTCGCTTTACGATCGACTCCAGGCCTTCAGCGACGAACAAGGGACCACGCATACAGTGTACAATGTTTACTGCTTTTAGTCATGACGTTGTAAATTTCAATTCCTCAGTTCCTAGGTATAAAAAATTAAAAAGCGTAGTTCTGAGATAATCAGTAGGAAATAAAATTTTGGACCGGTTTAAACTTTTACTGACTGCGCGTATAATTTTTGTAGATTTTTATAAAAATATGTACTTTTTCTAGCAGTCCTTTATGGTCCCAACTTTCTAAGACTGAGGTGTTTCGATCTACGTCATATTTGATTGAAGATCAGTATTAAACACCATTTCTTTGTCTGCTTGATCAAGTTGTAAGCAGTCCTCATATATAACAGCATGACTTTTATGCTTGATAATGCCTATAGCGCTTCGACCAAGTATATCAAGACATGCCCTGTGAAATTAAAAATGACGCCAGAAACCAAATAAAACTGGCTCAAGGCCCATTTATGAAAAAGTGCTAGCATTGTTTCGTACTATTTGGATCGCGTAGTGCTTTGTGTTTTACCTTTTATCGGTCCACACTGAAACTAATTGCTGTCCCAGCCGTCCTGACGGAATTAATTTTTTCAAACACAAAAATATCCTACTTCCGAATATTGTACAAGGTACAGTCCGCGGACTTTATTTTCGATAATGTAACAAGCTACCTGAATACATAAAAAAAATTATGCCTTACCGATAGCTTTAAGACAGCGTTTTAATAAATGTAACAATATTGACGTATTATTTTTTTGGCAAGCAAAGTTTCTGACGTCACTTAATCACCCAAATGCTTGTGACGTCACCACACACCGATACTAACACATAGACGAAGGGCTGGCATCACGATATGGCAGTGGTTTTTAAACTTTTTAAAAACGCGACCCGGTTTGTATAAAACGGAAACCTTTAAAATACATTAAACGCAGATCTTAACAAAAACCGCTGCACTATTCTTCAATTAAGGTCGAAAGTCAACCTATCTTAAGCCATAGCATTCCGAATTTCTACCGTTTTACGACATATTTCTCTAAAACACAAAGTTTTTAAGTGTCTAAAAAAATATATGTTGTTTTTGACGATAATATCTATACATTTGCCACGCCGAAACGGTAATTGAATGAAATTCTTTCGATAGAAGAAAATCGTATTATCGTATATTTCGAAAATTATTATAAGCACTTTATTTTTGTTATATCATAAGTTATATATATGAAAAAAATCATAATTCATTTTTTTCTAAGCTATGACATTTCCCGCGAGATTTTGGTTCTATTTTAAAATAGTTTAAACGAGTCATGTTTTATTAAACATTTTCACAATTTTCGCTTAAATATTATCGTTTTCGCGCTCCCTCTAACCTTCGTATTTACATATCTCACCTTCCTCTTCTTTTTGAGCGCTTACTAACGGGCTTTAATTAACTACGAATTTCTGTCATTTTTTAATTATTACCTATACACAAAAAAAAACTTAATGATTGAGCAGCTGATTCAAAACTTTTAAGAAAAATTATAGTTTTCGGCTAAGACATTTTGCAAAACAGAAAAGAAGCCTTTGAATATTTTTTAGCGCAATTTTTTTGATATTTTTTGTAGTCAAAAGTCCGGAAAGCAGTAAAAGGGCTTGCGGGCTGCTGGTTGCTCATCACTGTGTTAATGATAAGCGACCAACCTGGGCAGCCCACGGTGCGTGGGCGGTAAAAGGGTCAATTTTTCGTAATTATTTTCAAGCAAATGATGAATGGATTTTTTTATTTTAAAACTCATGATCAATATATACATATACGGGACTGTGTACAAGTTTTTGTACACGAATCTAAAGTATCGTTTGCAGTGTACACCGCTTTCAACAGGACACTTCGACGAAATTGCTGCTTGGTGGTTGACAACGAGCCATACGGTTCATCAGAAAAATAAAATTAAAAAATTATCAGACGCATCCGCCGCCAAGACCCGGACAAACCTCAATCCATGAACCCGGGCACCCCAGCATAGTCACCAAACGTAGCGAACCACTTGGGGTGACCTATACGCAGAGGCGTTGGTTATCCAATAAATGGTTCCCGAGGCGGCGGTACCCATACTCGCCTCCGAAATTGAATCGCTTGTCATAATAAAGTAAAAAAATATTTTTGTCTAATTAAATTTATGAATGTCTCGCGATCCCCACTTTGAAAACCATTTGTACACAACACAGCTTGTCGAAACGTCACGCATGCAAAACGTGGCCACCTATTGAAGTGTTAGTTCGACAAATCACACAATGGGATTAGACGGTGCTCAGATTTATATTGCCGAGAATTCGCATGCAAGACGGCGGAATTCGAAGGAGAGTTGTATTGCGAAATTACTGATACTTGGGGTTATTTTTTTCTGATTTTTACTATGAGACGGCTTGTCTAGGGTATACTAGGTCAATGCTATAGCGGCGTTGGTGGCGATGATCTATAGATGGCAGCAGTGGGATTCTATGTTTTTAACCGCTCCCTTGCCGTCCGTCCGCCGGCGTACCATCGGCGCAGGCCAAAATAATCACTAAAAAATAATTTTGTTATGCGATTTTAACCTTTATGTATAAAGAAAACGTATGAAGAAGAAGGTCAGAATGCTTGTGGCATTCTTGATCATAAGGTATAAGATACCGTGAACCCACCTAGAGCAGCGATATATTTTCTTTGAAATTGTTTATGACACGGCCTGGAACTTTTTCCCGCCGCTCGGCTGTCAGATGACGGCTGTCAAGTCTCGCGTCGCGGTCGATGAAATGATCGTAAAACGTATAAATCCATCAAATAAACGCAAGAAATGTTATATTTATGCATAGTTTAGTATTCAAGGAATGTGTTTCAGTAAATATTACATAAGTTAGCATAAAATTAACCTGCAAAATATTACGTAAAAGTCAAAACATCGCGAAATTTTTTCGTTTTTTCCGTGGCATTTGAAAAGTAGTAAAAAGTATAAATTCATTGAATAAAAGCAAGTAATATTGTTTTTATGTATAGTTTAGTATTCAAGGAATGTGTTTCAGTAAATATTACATAAGATAGCATAAAATTAACCTGCAAAATATTACGTTAAAGTTGACATTTTATCGTTTTTTCCTGGCATTGGAGGAGAAAAAATGAAAGATCGATTGTTCAAAAAGATGATTACTTTTATTGCAACAGTTTTATCACACACGCGCTATATTATCAGAAGAACACGGAACTATAATGTAGGAACTATGATTTTACGAACCGAATCGAGCCGATTATTGGGACGCAATAATCGCTCGGATTCTCGTTCTGCGGCATGACATTTTGAACCTGTGTGTCGATGTTGCCATAGGTTAGGTGTTTACTGAATTGAAAAATCGTTATTAAGTACGGTTCCTAATCGTAGTTCCTACAGTTGATAGAAAATGATCTAATGAAAAAAACGGCGCTTAACGAATTTATCAAACAAAAATATGTTATCAAAATACACAATAATATAAAGTAATACATGTTAATTTAACTGCGTGACAAACAAGCTTATCGATCCGATTAGTTAAAAAATGCACGTAATTGGGGAAACTTTAAAAGGGTGATAACCATAATTAATTTCTGACATTTTACTCGGAAACCAGTAAGGCCATAGGCAATAAAAATAAAAGCAATAAGTTTTACCGCACAAGTCTGTACCTGTCCAAAAATAATATAAATACATCGTATATAAGTGGTGTAAACACAGTTTGAAATGCCTTCAGAGGGTGAAGCAGCTGTTTCGTGTAGTAATAATTACTAAACAGCACTTATTTATAAATAAACTTTTTTTATAAATTAAATAATATTATTATTTAATATATAAAATAAATGAAAATTAAAATGGAGTTCTATTAATTAAACCTAATATCAATAACGGAGGTTGAAACACCCGGGCAAAGTGTGAGTTATTAAACATTAACAACACAAAAACTCCATTCTTCTGCATAAAGAGCCCTTAGTTTCATATCAAAGAAGCTCGGATGCACAATAGTGCCGGGCTGAACAGTGACACTTGACGGTAACCTTCAGACACAGTTGTGCCCCTCGGAGGGCCGGTATAATGAAGGAGCGCCGAAACAATAGATCTTTCCCTTTTCAATAGACCTCGGCGTCGCGGCGCGCGGCACGACGTCAAGACTTGAAAGACGCTAATTCAGTGTAGGTATGTCAACTAATTATGTCTCAAAACAAAGCGTTAATTAGGTTAATGTATTACTTCATGATGTTTTGTGTGAGAATTTTATGTTTAGTATTCGCAAAATCACAATGTTTTAAACACATTTAACACGCTATATCAATTAAAGCAATTTATTAATTTCAACTTTTTAAATGTTTCATTCAAACTTCTTTTAAAAAAAGCCATTTGAAAAAAAGGGTTCCATCGAAGCCAGAGTTAAGTTAGCCTCTCAGGCATCGCCCAAAGATGCTTTAATAGGACGCTCCCGTCTAGAGCCAGTAAGACTTTGGCATCCCCGATTGGGGTATGTTGTGAGGCTTAAGGTAGTGGGGAGGGGAAGGAGATGGGGAAGAGGAAGGTGGGAAGTACGCGGCTATTCAGATCTGGTCACCAAACACGGCTAGAGCCATTTCAACCAACGTTGCAACGTTTCAATTCTGAATGCTGGTCTTACACCAGGGCGATACTGAGAGTATCTTCCACTCCTGATCACAACTGCTAACCCTGTACAAATTGCTAGTGCGCCTCACGGTTGAATTTATAATCATAAGCGGCCACTTCTGGTCTGGAGCCCCAAAATACTTGAAAACTCTTGACTCTGCAGAAATGGGAGGTCCGTTTGATAGATTCCCTTATTTCAACAAACATAATGCAATCTTTAGAGCACATGCGTCGGGTGGGAATGATGTCCTAGTTCTACCCGTATTTCAATGGAAGATGCTCTGAAGAAATAGTGTTATTGATTCCTTCAGCACCGGTGCACAGTCGGGAAACAAGCCAAATGCGCGCCCATCATTTGCACACAGTTGAGAACAGGTTGTTTGTATAACTCTAAGATCTATGCTAGTGGAACAATTTGCCAGCCTCCGTGTTTTTTCCATCCTACAAAACGTCTACAAGCCCCGGGCTTGCTTCAAAATCCCTTATTTTCCATAAAGACCCTTCATACAGCATCCTCAAACATGACATAGGTCCTGAAGGCAATTATTTTTCTCAGGGTCTCCTGGGTGGAGTTAATGTAAAAAAATATTTCAAAACACAGTTTACGAAATTCTTTTATCGATGGTCGACTACACCTTTTGTCTTCAGTATACGTGCCTATCTCATTTTTTCTCGTGGAAAACACAACACATTTATATCTCGTCATTACATAACAAAAACACAATTATAAAATAAAGAAAATTTAAAGCCCTTTTATCCAGAAAGAAATAAGTTTTTAATGAAGCTTGTTAAATACATTCTTGTATACGAAAAACCCATTACAATTTATTTGATCAAATTAAATCAAAAACCCCTCGAATCGATGACAGAGTTTGTGAGAATCAGGGTTAGTTAGGAATCCACCCAGAACAACAAGAATATTTTTAATACAAACTCGGCCATTGGGACCTATTTATTCTATGTAATTTTTGTCGACCTGTCTTTTTTTTTTAAAAGAAAAATTCTTTACCACCGTTTTGATTTGAAACTCGATGAAACAAGAAATAGAAACACAAAGAGGCAAACACACACATCTACAGGATTTAGCCTGCGAGAGAATTAGATAATATAATCGGTCTCCTCCTTGGCAGTGCTTCGTAGCCTCCCCATTCTCGTCTACTTTAGTTTTCTGAAGGTTTCACTACTACCGCGTGTTAATTGCACACTCAGTTTTTTGTACAATAGCTCTACATAGGAAGCCCTGTGGAAAGGAAAGAAATATGATGGGAGGGTAGCAATCTGCGGGTCAACGAATCCAGGAATGACGAAAGTATGAATCCACCCCTACTACTGCGGTGCAAGGCGATGGGTAGAGAGAATCTAGCTGGAGAAGTCTAGGCTAAGCCCGGGTACCCCTGCTAAGTCACCATAGTGAACCATTAAGTGGTTCCCGGGGCTGCCATACCACCTACCAAATTGGCTGCTATCTTCAAATGACCGATTTTATTTAAATGAGATACCTATTGAGCGTTTCTAAAAGTCTAAAATGAGAGTCTACCGATGGCCGTGTTGGTTAAGGCGCTATGCCCTAGTAAGACAAAAGATTTTGCGTTCGGTTCCCGGTTGCGACCGTTACCTTTTTATTTGAATGTGTCTTGTTCTTTTTCATTGATGGATTTAACCTTTAAAATTATTCCAGTAAAATTGAAAATAAATAAGTCATTTTAATTAAATGTTACATAATATTGGGATTTTAACATAATACGAAGGGGGACTCAAAAGTAACGGTAGAGGGGAGAAGAAGAAGGGGAACGGATTTTGTGTGATTGGCTGTTGTACGGAAACTCTTTCTCGGCCAGTGTGCGAAGCTACGTCGCTGTGGGTCTACGCGTTCGTCCAAAGTTTAATTTTAAGTAAATCAAGATTTCTTCCTTCGGCGAAAATGCGACCTCTCTGAGGATCAAAGAGAGCCTCGCCTTCAAGCCTGCCACGAATTGAAAAATCAGCTGGAAAAGGACCCAGATTTTTTACCAAGGTCAATTGGTATTATTGGTGTTGTTGTTGTCAGGAAAAATCACCCAAAAGGTCGAATTCTTGGAGCACAGGGGACTGGTTCTTCAACCAGGACAACGCACCTGCTCACACCGCGTTGTCTGTGAAGTAGTATTTAAGCAAGCATGGAATGAGCCGAATTGTTCACCCGCCCTACTCACCCGATCTGCCAACCAGTGGGTTTCAAAATTGTTTTGAACAGTGGAAAAAGTTTGGACAAGTGCATACACTAAAATGGTGAACCAAATTTTGGTGTAAAAATTTTGAAAAATAAAAAAAATTATAAATAAAGTCTCGTTACTTTTGGGTCCCCGTACAAATGCTTTTAAATGGGTAGTACAAAGGCTTTTAAATGAGTAGTAATTTTAACTAAAGTACATGTTTGTGTGCTGAAGCAGCAAAAATTCTGAGCTCTGGTGTTACAAAGTTTGAACAACTTTTATTAATTAACTTTGGAATGTACATATACATAATTGTCAAAAAATAAGACCACAGGCAGAATAGTGGTAGATGCTATCAGTATCGCCTTGATAAAACAGCACTACTCGAAATCGAGACGTTTGGTTTCCCAATCCGATTAGCCAAGTACTTCCCAATCTTTTTCTCCCCCATCTCCTTCTCTACCTTCTCTCTTTAGTCTCACAACATAATATATACTAATTGGGGATGCTACGGTCCAACTGGCTAGGGGTAATTGAATCTCCTGTGCGGTATTCACTAAAATAAATCCATATTTTTCAAAGTAAATCTTCGGTGAAATCGAATAGCAAACCTTGTAACGTCTATATAAAAAATCATACTGCGAATCAAGAACGTTCTTCCCCGTTTGAAATTTTGGGAGTTCACTTGGTATCTGTTTGACTATAGATAACATTTTTTATTGATTTTTATTAATGACTATCTAAACACAGCGAATTAGTTTATTCACAGTCATCCTCACTAGGGATTCCTGTCCCGAGGTGGACTGAAGTATTTTTATTGTTGTCACACAATGATTTCCTCATCTTAATGTTTGTTGATTTCTTCGATGTTTATTCTTTTCCTCTTCTTCATGTTTGTTGAATAAGTTTATTGATTTTTCAATCTTCATGTTTAACTATAAGTTGTGTTGGAGTTACTTCATAATTTATTACGATTTCCTCATCTTCACATAAAATTATTTTTGAAGTTGTTTTTAAATTTGTTCAACTCCAAGATAATTTATGGTTTTTCTGGCCAAAGACGTATACAATTTTGGAATTAGATGTCAGTATATCCGAATCCAGTAAATATAATTACAACAAAATTTGAATACATCTGAGATAATAAGTGTATGAGAGTGGTTAAAAAAATGACTATAGCCGTTACACGGTCACTAATCAGACACTAAGATCACAAGACAATGTAAATTATCTCATCGATGGACCAACGTAATCAAAGAGTTTTCGATATCGGCAGGTTATAATCCCGAAGATTGCTCAAGGAGGGTTTTTCTCAACCTTTTCAAACCTACAATACAGCCTTTAATTATATTTCTCAAGGCTATTATATTCTGTGAAATTAATCGGAGGAATTTCAGAGCAAGACAGCATTATTCCCAGTGATTATTAACGAATTCCCGGAAAAATGTCTTTACGTAATATAATATTCTCATAAAACCCAATTCAAAAGACCCATAATTTTACAAAGAGTCGATAAGTCACTTTTGTCAGCAAAATATTATCCACGTTATTGATTTATATCCATTCAAAAGAATATATTTTATATCTTACTTGCTGAATTCCACGGCTTTTACACAGAGTTTTTCAAAATCAGATAAAGAAAGTAATTTTCCTCAAGAGGATGCCGCGTTTAGTCCATACAAAATTTTGGACATGACTGCAAATATGTTTTAACCTAATATACATATATCGACCACTAAGAGTACGTTTTGCTTTTTTGATAACTTAATTTTTATAGGAGTTAGGACCGTTCAAAAATTGTTAAAATTGCCTGGTTTTAAAGCCATCAACAGAAGTATTCAAACTTAACTAGGTATTTAAAAAAAGGCACACAGGCATAGAACATTTTATTTTAAAACAGTTGGTAAAAAAATCTTAAAAATCGGTCCAGTTTTTGAAGAGGAAAATGGGGAATACAAACCTTGATTTTGAAGTTTTTATTTGGGTATTTTTGCTTAAGGTGCAGTTGTCCCTTTTGCTCAGATTCGGAGGAGTAAGAGCTACAGTGACAGCAACGGTTTGGTGAAATAAATATTGTAAAAACATTTCGGTGACTGGGTTTCCTCTTAAGTATGCAAAACTTCATTCAAAATTTTACTGGTCATGGTGGACCCCCTGCTAGTACGTTACCGGATCTACGACTTTTCCAACGGGGGAAAAATGGACCAGTATTCGAAAATATATAAATTATAATTGCCACGACGGGGGGAGGGGGGATGGGGTATGGGTATATTCCCATCCCAGTACAGTACCCATTACCCATCCCTCCCCTTGCCTTACTAGGCATTTTATAATCGGTACAATAACGTGCGCTGTACGCCAATCGCTCTGTTATGGAGGGGGCGTAATAGGATATGAGAGGGGGTGGTCTCAATCAAAACCAGTCGTCGACCCCCACTTACAACTTGTGAATCCCCATTTCTTTATCGCGCCTACGTGGACCCCCGTCGGGTCTCCCGTGGACCCCTGGGGGTCCACCTGGACCACTTTGGGAATCACAGATGTAGACAGTTACCTTCATCTTATTTCGAAGGTCAAGTTTGAAATAAAACTGTTGATTTCTTTAATATTCTAATTTCGAATAACTCTGTGTTTGAATAAAAGTCTGGGCAACGCCCGGAATTTCAGCTAGTTATAAAAAAAATTTAATGCCTTTACTTAAGTAAGAACAAACAATTACAGCAGGAATCACTATTATTTTTCCACGAATATTTGTCTTGTTCCCAAGGACTTTCAGAAATAAAAGAAAACTTTTAATATCTTTAAATAAAAGAAAAATACATTTTGGCTCATTTCAAGTTATTCAAATTTCCTCTCATACTGATGAAATAATTTTAAATCGTGAAAAGGTAATCTTCTCTTTCTTTCAATTTAGGTACCTATTTCTAACCAAACAGCCCCCGTGGTTGACGGGTAAGGCTCTCGACTAGCAATCAAAGGGTCGCAGATCGGAATCCGGGCGTGCTCAAGTAAATTATTGATTTTTATTATTTAAAAATTTATTCAATTGGTTCCCCGGGCGGCGGTACCCGTACCCGCCTTTTAAATTAATAATCAATCAATATTAATCATAGCATTTAAAAACAAAAATAGAGTGTGTAATTCACACGCGGTAGAAGAAGTGAAATTAGAAAGTCGCTTTTTTTATTTTGACTACTTATTTGAAGATTGGATATTTATTTACAAAAATAAAAATGTTTATGTTTTATGATTTCGTAGGATTTCCGTTCGCTCGATCTCTGTCTCTTTGGCCGCTTGGATTTTTTTATTTATTTATCTATTTAAAATTTACGGCACAAAGTGCCATTTACAAGCTTGTGTATATTTAATTACAGTCATAGTACATTATACAGGCATTAAAAATAAACAATAATATCAAAAAATCATTATGTAGTGACCTCGTTAACGTATAATTGGCTGAAATGTTCGATCAGTACAACCTTATATTTCAGTATGGAAATATTAAAAATATCAGCCACATTGGCATAAAAATTTCCAATGGTGTGTAATCTATTTACAACTGAATTGGAGCCTGATACCGACATATAGTTGTCACAATAAAACAAACTAGGGAACCTTGATCTTATTGTAGGTATATGAAAGTTAATCAACTTTAATATATCAGGGCTATCCAACTGATAGTTAACGATTTTATACAAAAATATCAGATCAAAAATTTTTCTTCTGTCACTTAATTTCAACAATTTTAATGAGTGCAACAAAAAATCATAATTTATTGATTCTAAGGGAATTCCAAGTCTAAAATTAATACACCTCAAAAATTTGTGTTGGACTCTTTCAATGGTATTGATGTGATTGTTGAAGACAGGTGACCAAATTGTTGAATTATATTCAAGAATGCTTCTAACAAGAGATGTGAACAGAATTTTTAATGTGTAAATATTTTTAAAATCCTTGGAAATCCTTAATATAAAACCTAACATTTTCATAGCCCTGTTAGCTATAGAAGTTACATGAGATGCAAAGCAGAGTTTCTGATCAAAAATGATGCCCAGGTCAAGTATTTCGACTACAGAGATTAAGTCAACATTACAGAGTGCATAATTATATATTATTGGATGTTTAATTTTGTGGAACCTCATAACTTGGCATTTGTTAATATTTAGCTGAAGTTTATTATCTGAACACCATTTGAAAAAGTTATTAAGGTTTTCTTGCAAGATTAAGCAATCGTGCACATCATTTATGACTTTAAACAGCTTCATGTCATCAGCAAAGAGTAAGACTTCAACACTATGGAAAATGCTTGTGACATCATTGATGAATAGGATAAATAATAAAGGTCCTAGGTGCGAACCTTGCGGGACTCCGCTGGTGGCAATAAATTGGTGGGATAGACAGTCATTGATCTTTACAAAGAGTAATCTATCAGATAAGTAGCTGATCAACCAAGCCAAGAAATTGCCACTTAATCCTAATTTTTTTAGTTTATTTATTAGTATTTTGTGGCAGACCTTATCAAATGCCTTGGAGAAATCTGTATAGACGGATTAATAATAGACGGATAATCTGTATATCCGGCGCCTTAGCCGTTACACTACGGGAGGGCCGAGCCGAGGCAAGAATTTAGCCGTTACACTACGGGAGGGCCGAGCCGAGGCAAGAATTTAGCCGTTACACTACGGGAGGGCCGAGCCGAGGCAAGAATTTAGCCGTTACACTACGGGAGGGCCGAGCCGAGGCAAGAATTTAGCCGTTACACTACGGGAGGGCCGAGCCGAGGCAAGAATTTAGCCGTTACACTACGGGAGGGCCGAGCCGAGGCAAGAATTTAGCCGTTACACTACGGGAGGGCCGAGCCGAGGCAAGAATTTAGCCGTTACACTACGGGAGGGCCGAGCCGAGGCAAGAATTTAGCCGTTACACTACGGGAGGGCCGAGCCGAGGCAAGAATTTAGCCGTTACACTACGGGAGGGCCGAGCCGAGGCAAGAATTTAGCCGTTACACTACGGGAGGGCCGAGCCGAGGCAAGAATTTAGCCGTTACACTACGGGAGGGCCGAGCCGAGGCAAGAATTTAGCCGTTACACTACGGGAGGGCCGAGCCGAGGCAAGAATTTAGCCGTTACACTACGGGAGGGCCGAGCCGAGGCAAGAATTTAGCCGTTACACTACGGGAGGGCCGAGCCGAGGCAAGAATTTAGCCGTTACACTACGGGAGGGCCGAGCCGAGGCAAGAATTTAGCCGTTACACTACGGGAGGGCCGAGCCGAGGCAAGAATTTAGCCGTTACACTACGGGAGGGCCGAGCCGAGGCAAGAATTTAGCCGTTACACTACGGGAGGGCCGAGCCGAGGCAAGAATTTAGCCGTTACACTACGGGAGGGCCGAGCCGAGGCAAGAATTTAGCGCATTATATTATGTAGAACCGACGACCGGTCAAATAATAAATTTTAGTTACGTATTTCCGTTTCATCCGAAATTCTAATCACTAACGACGCTAAAAAAGTTTCACTTCAAAAATACATGTGATGTATGTAAAAGCTTTCAAAATATTCTGCAAGATGTCAGCAGGGAAGCACTTCTCTGCATGACCGACAGAGGCGCCGGGGTCGCTTCTGCCGAACCCAGCGGTTGGCTCTTCACTCTGCAGTGAGCATCAGATCTAGTCTTACTTCCTTCAAGTTAGGTTGTCTAGTTCGTAGCCTTCTTATTGTAAATACGTAAATATAAATAAACCAGTTTCTCAACAATAATCTATTGATCATTGAGTTATTCTCAACAAGCAAACTGTCGGAGTATTTAAAAGTGCAGAACACTAAAATAAATACATTTCTGACATAAATATTTTGTTGTTTTCTTAAGATAAGATTGTCTCGGATTCCTTGATATTCCACTTTAGTGCCCCATAATTAGATGGAATAATTTACCAGGCTTACAAAGATCCGAAACAATTTGGCATTTAATTAGAATGATGAATGTTCTTGAAAAAAACCCCTCGAAACACCTAAAAGCTAAAACTTTGAAGTTGAAATTTTTTTCAAGAAAAAAGAAAAACTTTGAAAATAAAGGCATTTATCACACACTGGCCCCTGCCTACATTAAGGGTAGGATTACTAAGGGCGAGATTAAGAATTGAAATGGTTTATGGTTCCTCGTAAGCCTTATTAATTGTGAGAGTTGGAACCTTGTTTCTTGGAAGAAGACAAAGCCTTCTAAAACATTAATGAAAAGATTCAAGTTACTCAGCTGAATACGGATTCTTTTAAGGGTGTGTCGATCAATATACAATAATTAGTCCACCATTATCCAACTTTCCTGTCTCATTCTTTCTTTGCGTGTCTTATTTTATTTTTCCTGGTGCTTTGAATTCGTGTCACAATAACAAAATATTTGAAAATTAAATGTGAATGAACATTAGCACGCCATCTATGGTGCATTTAATTAAAAGCAATACACTTTGTGCAACTTAAAATACACAGGAGCAAGAAAATCATATGGTTTAAAATAATACTGATTTGTTTATAATTATTTCGAGACACAACAATTTAAAGAATAACACATTATGATGCTAAACCACCACCATTCAAAATTGAAAGGTTTGAATAGGCCAGTGCTATTTGGGATTATATCACAATTTGGGAGGCGGGAATGGGTACCGCCGCCCCGGGAACCTTCATTTGATAACCAACACCTCTGCCATATGTCACCCCAAGTGGTTCGCTACGTTTGGTGATTTAGCAGGGGTGCCCGGGTTCATGGGGTGAGGTACGTCTGGGTCTTGGAGGCGGATGACCAGGACACACTGAACACCAGATTCCTATCCACCCTTTATAACCTTTTCCTTCCCAGATCTCTCCTCTCCTTCCTTTCCTTAAAAAACCCTCCACACAGCATCCCCAAAGATGACATAGGCCCTGAGGGAAATTATGTTCCTCAGGGCCTACTGTGTGGAGCTCATGTAAAAAAAAAAGTACTTCAAAATATCTCTTTTCCATCTCATTCCCTTCTCCACTCCCTTCAGCGACACAAAATAGAAGCCACGGGCACCGGACAGTCGGGAGCAGGTGGAACTCAAATGTGGTCAAACATAATTTTTTCTTCAATTCTTTTCTTCACCTGCGATGTATCTCAATACAATCTCATTCGGACCTAGATTAAATTAGTTATAAGAAAAGGAAAGAAAATAAACGAAATTAAGTTTATATTTGGGTGCACACTTTAATCAAGTTTTATTAAAAATCGAAAATTCTATTAGGTACCTAGGTGTTCTGACGGACTCCGTGGATGAGTGGTTACGATCCCTGGCGTAAGTCGTGGGTTCAAATCCCGGCGTGCGCACATAAATTAATTTCATTTTATCAATTTGTGTTATTTCACATTTTTTTCATTCCACTTTTGAATGAGGTGTTTCTTCAATATTCAGAGGCAATATTATTTTAAAAAAATCAAGTGTATTTGCCGCATGTTGTTGTAGTATCGCCCTGGTAAAAGATCACGGTTCAGAATCGAAAAGTTGCTTGAAATGGATTTAGTCGTGTTTGGTGACCAGATCTGAACAATCAGGTGCTTCCCCACCCTTATCTTCCCCATCTCCTTCATCACCCCTCCATCCACAGCGTCACAACATACCGCAGTTGGGCATGCTGTAGTCTCACTGGCCCCAGACTTTTGGAAGCTGCTAGAATTCTTGTGCTGTATTCAAATAAAAAAAATCCTCTAAAGGAGTTTTTAAAACTATTCACAAAGGCATTATTTTTTTAATTTAGAATACGTTGTGATTGCGCTTGAAGAAATTGGTGAATCATCATCAAGGCCTTTGTCGTCTTTGGGGATGCCGGAGGATGTGTGGAGGGTCTTTTTAGAAAAAGAAGAAGAGAAAGCAAAGGGCAGATGAAACATTAATACTATTGATACATTAAAACAAATTAAAGACCTAGGCATCACTTTTCAATCAAATCTTTCATTAGTTAACCACATAACAAAAATCTGTAATAAGGGCTTAAAAATGTTGGGATTTATAACTAGGCTAACTAGAAATTTTAACAATATAAAGTGTATTAAACTGTTATATTTTGCTTTTGTTAGAAGTCAGTTTGAGTACAATTCTCCCGTCTGGAATCCACATTTTAATACTCATGTACAAGATGTTGAAAGAATACAAAACAGATTCTTACGTTTTCCAAATCTTAAAATGGGTATTCCAGCAATTATGTTGAACTATAACACTGTTAAATGATACGAATTGTCAGACAGAAGAATTTTCACTGACTTGGTTAAATGATTTAATTGATAGTCCGTTATTGCTTGAACTGATAAACTTCCGGATACCACAACGTAACACCAGAAGTCAGGAATTATTTCAGTGCAGAAGTTCTGGGACTAACTACCATGTGTATTCCTCTTTGGCCAGAATACTAATGGAGGGAAATAATTATACCAAGTCAGTGGACATCTTCAATTTATCTTTAAACAAATATAAAATATTATTACTTTGGCAATTCAATTATGTACAATAAATACTGTACATTTCTTACTATTCATGCGTAAAAGCCCCGAAAAAGGGCGTTAATAAATAAATAAATAAAACCACCGGGTCATCCCGGACAATCCTCACTCCATGAACTCAGGCATCCATGTTAAGTCACCAAACGTAGCGTACCACTTGGGGTGACCTGTTGCAAAGGCGTTGGTTTTCCAATAAATGTTTAGAATTTGTTTTCAAAATACAAAAGATAATAACTTGTTTACCTGCGATGAATATTCTAGTCATAATATTTATTTATTATTTTAAACAATTAATCAAGTGGTGTACCTAAAAATAATTCCACGAAACGAGTGTCACGGCGTGTGACGCGGGACGCTTATTAATAAATTCACAGGAACATTATTCCCTAAACAATGAAGAAGGTCGGGTTACCCGAGGAGATAACTTGGATACAGGATAAGGTAAAGTGCCGGGAGATGACGGGGCGGGCTGCTGTGCGTGGTACCAAAGGAACACGTGAAACATACGTCAGGAACACGTGTTTCGTTGTAACATAGCGAGGTTCTGGCGCGAGGGCGTAATGTTATCTAACGCCCTGAAAGTTTTCGGTTTTTCGAGATAGCTGAGTGGTTTTTACAATAATTTTGTGGAGAGTCATTTCAGGTGAAAAATTTCACGGTAGTTTTCAAAGTTTGGCGCGCGGATTTTCCTTTATTTATTATTATTAACACCACAATGGGCTTTTACGTTGTGAAATTTTCATTTTTTATGTCTTTTACGTGATTCTGTTCGGAATCGGTGGGATTCGCTTCCCTATTGGGAGAAATTATGAGGCTATAAGGATTTTTTTATGGACATACCGCACAAGAACTGCTCCCGTCCGGAACCAGTGAGACGACTACGGCATCCCCAACTGGTGTATGTTGTGAGGCTGAATGTAGTGGAAATGGGAAGGAGATGGGGAAGAGAAAAGTGGGGAAGTACTTAGCTATTCAGATCTGTTTACCAAACGGCTAAAGCCATTTAAAGCAACGTTTCAATTCTGTATGGTGGATTTACGCAGGGAAATACTGAGAGCTATCTTTGACTCTGGAGAGTGCTACAAATACGATGTATATTATTTTTAAATAATTAATTGTGAAATAATATAAATTATTCAAATAAAATTTATTTCCGCACATCGGAATTTGAACCCTTCGCATTGCTATATTACCCCCAGTCGAAAGCCTTATCCTTCGACTGGAGGTAAGGAGGCCGTCTAAATGTTGTAGGAATGTGTCCAAGGGGGAAGGGAGGGTAGAGAATTACATCGCTACTTAGATCTATATTGCACAAGCAGCCATTCCTTAATCTATACCATTCCTTAATCTACACCTTAATCTATACCAATTTGGGAGGCGGGAATGGGTACCGCCGCCCGGGAACCTTTATTGGATGACCAACACCTTTGCCATAGGTCAGCCCAAGTGGTTCGCTACGTTTGGTGATTTAGCAGAGGTGCCCGGGTTCATGGGGTGAGGTTTGTCTAGGTCTTGGAGGCGGATGACCAGGACACACTGAGCCCCAGATTCCTACCCACCCCTTAAACCCTTTTCCTTCCCAGAACTCTCCTCCCCTTCCTTTCCTTACAAAACCCTCTACACAGCATCCCCAAAGATGATATAGGCTCTGAGGGAAATTATTTTCCCCAGGGCCTCCTGTGTGGATCTCTTGTAAAAAAAAAGAAAGTATTTTGCTGAATCCAACAAATTATAGTAGCGTAGGTAAGGGGCCATTCATAAATTACGTCAAACGAATTTCGTGATTTTTGACCCCCCCCCTCGCCCTGTTACACATCGTCACATTTGTGAGACCCCTCCCCACTAGTGTAACGTCACGTATTTTGCAATTTTAGATCTAAAAATAATCAAAACAGTATTAATTTTTTTTTTTTTTTACTTGGAGTTTTAATAATTTAGATTTTTACATGTGATGTCACAGAGCTGATGACCCCCCCCCCCCATACCCTTTGTGAACCTTATCTACTCCTCTCCCTCCCCCTTAAGGTGTGATGTAATTTATGGATAGTTTTAGTGATTTGTCTATTTTTTGCAATTTATTGTTTTAGTTTCTATGTTGTTTTATGTCATTGTCACATGTTTTAATAATACCTATTGCTTCATTTATTACTTTATCGTTTTATATTATCGCCTACTTCAAAAACTTTAGCATAATTTTCACAGGTCATTACATATACTGCCTAAGAATTTGCAAAACTCACATTCTGATGGACTTTTCATTATAGTAGGCAAAATTTCTCGTTTTTTTTAGCTCCACTCAGGAGGCCCTGAGGATCTGCATCATCTTTTTGCGGATGCTGCATGGAGGGTATTTTTAGAAAGGAATGAAATGAAGTCAATGGATTAAAGTGTCTGGGAGTAATAATTCTTCCCTCCCACTGCGGTCGAGAGGATCCGACTGGAGAACTCTACCAGTCCCTCAGTACCCAGTAATTGGGCAATCTTCGCCGCGAAGACCTAGACAACAAGGGCGGTCCGTGACTATTCGGTGAGCTGGAGTGCTAAGATTGAAAAACACGACATCATTGATGTTGTTGTAGCTGAAAACGACCTTTATTTGTTTCGAAAATTTTCGAAATTTTTCGGACGACGTAAAAATGAGTGTAACATGAGATAAATACACATTTAAACTTTAGCGTTTTAACCTCTCAGGCTAATTTGTTCGCTTTTAGGAACAACTCACATGGGTCTAAACAGTGTTTAGATCATATTTCTAGAAAAAGAAAAAAAACACGCTTTAAAGTTAGCCTCAAAATATTTAAAATGCACCGATTTATGAATCCAAAGAATCTTTGTGATTTTTTTATTAATTAATTTTACACGAACCACAAAAAGTGAGGGATAATAATATTCATACCAAAATTTCTAATAAAAATCATTTGTTTAATAAAATTTGGGATCGTGTTTTTTTCGTTCAGTAATTTTTTGCTAAAAAAGGTAAATGACTCAAATTTTAAAATTTCTAAAATACGTGTTTATTTATAATTATACAATTTGAGAGCGTATTTCATCAAATTTAAAAAAAAAGTTTTTAGTTTTCGGATTCGTTCAGAAATATTCCATTTATTTGGATTTTATTGCAAAGAAGAAATATTTTGACCCTCTGACAGAATATGCCTGAGGCCTGAGGGATCAGCATTGACAATACAGAATTTATTTTGACATTTACTTTGTTCCAAAACGAATCGAATATTTTCCTCTGATGGAAAGTAGGTATTATTCCGTCCATTGTATCCAGTTGTATTTTTTTGAAATTAAAAAAAATAAACCAGTATCAACATAACTGGATTCTTTTCCCAGCCCACGTAACATTGGAATCGGGAAATGAATAAAGTAATTTCGATGAATTGACGTGAAACGACCGAAATTTCCTGAATAGTAACTTTACTGTATTCGGAATGGTTTTGTTCTTTCAGGCGGATCCAATAGGTCGATTACAACTACCATTTAAATTGCTGTATTTGAAACCACTAACCTAAGCTTTATATTTTCAAGTTACATTAACAAAATATTTTAAAGGAAGACAAATCAAGCCAAATTGAAGACGTATTAGTTTTTTAAATTTTTTTTTTATTAGCGACTATATAAAATAATTGTACATACAAAACACATTGATGAATTTAATGTTAAATATTGTGATTCTTAGTCCTCCTCACTAGGGGGTCCTGTGCCGAGGCGGACAAAAATTATTTAAATATATTTCATTTGCCTTTAATGTCGTTTTTAGTGTTTCCATTAGGGTTTTTTCATTAGTCTCTTTCAGCCATATTTTTATTCTTGATTTGTATACATTAGAATTTTTTATTAGTTTTATGTCTTGGGGAAGGATGTTATGAAGTTAAGTTGCAATGTATGTGTAGTTTCTTTGTCCGAATGTGGTTTTGTAACTTCGAATGTTTTTTATATCATTTTTATTCGACCTCGTGTTATGCATTAACGGTCTAGTAGAGGTTTCAGTATTTTTGAAAAGCTTTAATAATATATTTTTGGCGTATATTTGTTGCACATTTGGTACTTCAAAGCAATTGAAAATTTCAATGGAAGGCGTTCTAAAAACTAAACTTTCAATATGGTCTTTATGATTCCTTTTTGAATCGTATAAAGGTTATGTATGTACTTATGTATAGCAGATCCCCATCCTAGATTCCATATTCAATTCGAGAATGACACAACGCGTTGTAGACCTTTCTCATATCCTTTTTATTTACAACGTTTCTTAGATAGTGGTTTTAATATTTCTATTTTTGACACCAGGATTTCGTGGTGTCTTCAATTATAATCCTATTTTTTTAAAAAACGGGCTTAAAAAACTAAACACTAAAAAAACCAAATATCTGCGTATGTACAAATAGCCTATAAATCCGTAGGTATCATAACTTTTTTTTAAACCGCAACCCGGAGATGTAAGTTATTTATATTAAAGATTAATAAAAACAATACCTCACCATTAATATATTTTACTTAAAACGGTCTGAAAATTTTATTTTTCATACATAACTATAAATTTAGGGGTGAGCACCAGATTTTATTTTTCTAGAGGTTGAACTAATAACTTCGGGAGGTATTCACTTAGAAACATCATTAATATTTGTAACAATTTGTATTTATTAATTAATTATTTATTTATTTATTTATTAAATGAACGCGGCGGAAATGTCGAATCTCCAGGCCTGCTAGGGCGAATTCGACCGTACGTCCGTTCAATATGCAGTGCCACGGGCGTATATTTGTTTACACGCTTTCTTCACTTACGTCGTTAAAATTCCAGATAGGGCAAATTCGACAGAAGGTCCGTCCAATACACGGGTCGCTAGTCGCAATTTGTATACACGGCTCTTTACGTACGTCGTTAAGATTCTGAATATATTTTAGGGTATTGTCTTGTCAAAAGAGAGATCTGTTTGATCACATAGTAATTAATAAAAAAATGGGTATTTAACTGACAATTAGTCAGGATCCAAACCTGATGAGAGGGCAATGGTAATTAGTTTTCAGGAAATTGTTTTTTTTTTTAAATTTTTAATATCATATTAATTAATAATTTGTACTAAAAAAATACCAACAATTAAAACAATTAAAACTTTTCTCCAAATATTTGCGTATAAGACCGTTACATCTAGAGACTGTTACAATTTTCCCATAAACCTTTGTTTATAAAATTTTTTTGAAGTATCAAGGGTGGTATGAGTAATAATACCGATGAATATTATTTTTAATAAAATCATTGTTTGCCACCCCTGATTGAAATAATTGAAATAATATAAAACAATTGAAACAATAATATAACTAATATGAAACAATTGAAATAATATAAGAAAATATTGTATATTCAAAAGAAAAAATTGTAAAAAACTGTAGTGGTAGGCTGAAACTGGTAACGGTCGAAATAAAAAAGGTGGATAAAAGTTTTAGATTTTTTTAAATAAATAAATAAATTGTTGATGATGGACACTGTAACGCTGTCCGAAACGTTGGTTAAAGGAGGAGGTAGCGCAACACGGCATAAGACCCCAAAAACAAATAACGAAAAAAAAAGAAATTGTTGGTAATTTTTTTGTACACATTATTAATTAATATAATATTTAAATGACTGACAAAAAAGCAATTTTCTGAAAAACTAATTACCATTGCCCTCTCACTAGGCTTGGAGCTTGACTAAAACCTACTGTGATTGATGTTATATGTGATCAAACTCTCTCCCTTAATTGGTAAAGAAGAGTTTTATTATGGGCTATTTGTAAATATGCTGCTTGTAATTTTTTTGTGCCTTGTTTTTTAAACTCGTTTATAAATACAATACGATTCCTTAAATATTTCTTCTTTCAGAAAAGCAGAGGGACCGAGCCGGTGTTTAACTGGGTAGAAATAAAAAGCGCAAAATCATCATGTAAACGTGTTATTGTAAAATAAACTCAGAATATTTTTCTGAACGCAGTGTGTTTTTTACTTAACATGACCTAAAAACATTAAAAATAATAATATTAAATGAATTTTGTGAAATCTGTTTTCTTTCAATTTGCTTTAATTCACACTTGATAATAATATTTATTTCAAAAAAGGTTCTGGAAAAAATATCGACGGTAATAAGTTTAACCTCTAGTTGCCAGAGCGGGTCGGAAGTGGAGGACGGAGGAGATCAGGTAAGTAGGAACGGCGGAGTGTGGTAGGGCGGGAAATTCGGTAGGGTGGGAAGTTCGGTAGGGCGGGAAGCGTATGAAAGTGGGCGGAAGAAGCGTCATAGGGTATGAATGAAACAGCCTGACGTCACGCCTGCCCAGCCGCCCTAGCCGCCCGGCCGCCCATCGCCATCGGCATCATATTTTATTCATAGGTATTGTAGGTGCTGGCAGTGCCGCATCAGTCCTTGAAGCCTCTAGACGTTTAACATTTTGGAGCTTCCCGTGGAGCTTAAAAGTATTTTCGTTATTTGTTTTTGGGATGTTGTGCCGTGTTGCTACCTCCTTATTTAGCCAACATTTCGGACAGCTTAACAGTGTCCATCATAAGGGTAGATTCTACACATTATTCTGATTTATTTGCTAAATTTTAACATTACAAGATGCTACTTTATAGAAGATTTTTACGTCCCTCTGATGTGCTTCGCAAAATGTGGTTGGAAAACAACACGGCAAATGCCATCATTTAAAAAAAAAACAAAATAAATTAAAAAATTTTAAATTATTTAAAATCAAAAATACGTTATCTTAAATGCCTCTACAAACTTTAAAACAAATTGTTGGTAATTTTTTAGTAGAAATTTGGATTAAAACTTCTTTCACATAACAAAGGAGCAACCGATCGACGTGATTTCTTGCAAAAGAATAGTTAAAGAACCGGAAAGTGATTTAGGCAACTTTTCATAACGGAAATTTTTTTTTATTCCTATGGAAAATTACACAGTAACAGTAATATCTCCTTAATATTACGCGAGCGAAGCCACGTGTAAAAGCTAGTGTCAAATAAATAAAAATTACGTATTTTTTAAAACAACCGAATATATTTAAAAAAAGTTAACTTCTACGCGTATTTGTGATAAGTATCGGTAAATCTGCCCCAAAACTGCGTTGAATTTTCATAAACTTGTAGACTTGAAAAGTTTGAAAACTTCCCGTGGGTTCTAGCTCAGCTAGAATAGACTGATTGATTGCGATGTGATTTATTATTAAACTTTTCGAAGCATTGTATTTGAATTGAAACTTTGAATTAATTGAAGTTTTTAGATCCGTTTTTGCGGCGTTCCTAAGAGGAGCCAGCCCATGTGCAATTCATTAGGCTTTATAGTGAGTCCAGCCCTGAGAACTAGCACCAGGCTGTTCGACGCCCTCGGTCAATAGATTACGCATTTCATAGTCGTTTGTTGAACTGCCCGGATAAACGTGTGAACGATTGGGGGAGTATTGATTCTGATCTCACTTCTCCTGGCTCCATTCATTCGCGATATTGCGTACTTTATCTTGAGACAGGCAGATGTTTTTTTAAAGACGGGACAGAGAATTTTAGTCCGTTACGCTGGGTTAATTGTAGGTTGTGAAATATTGCGAATTTGTGCTATTTTTGATTCCACCCAAAAAATCGTGTCTAATAAATTTACACATTTTTCCCATTTTTTCTATAACAAGGTTAGAGATCGACTGGCGCAGACCCTTGAAAGATCACTGAAATTATTTATTAAAAAATTATGAATACCAGAAAAAAAAACAAAATCTCTGTCAAAAATTTAGACAAAGAAGTGTATATTTTAAATAAACCATTATTAATTAATCACATAAAATAAAATAATTAATAAAATAGTTTATCGCTGGTCTTGGAAATGACACTTAAATTCAAGATTGAGGGGTAAGGCCCTCGACCAGCAATCTAGAGATGGCGGGTTCAAATATCGGCGTGCGCAGTAAATTTCATTTTATTGATACGTGTAGTTTCACAATTTAATCATTAAAAATAATAAAAGGTATATTTGCGGCAGGTTCAAGAGTGAAAGAATCGCCCTGGTTTCACAAATCAGAATTGAAACTTTGAAATGGCTTTAGCCGTATTTGGTGACCGAATCTGAATATCCAGGTACATACTTCCTCACCTTCCTCCTCATTTCTTTCCAGTCTCCACTACCTTAAGCCTCACAACCCAACCCAACCGGAGATGCTATAATCTCATTGGCTCCAGGCGGTTAGGAGCAGTTGGGACTCTTGTGCGGAATTCACATGAAAATAAATAGAGATGTGCATAGTTTGTATCAATTATTGCTATCCACTGCTTCCATCTAAATTAGCAAAGATGTTTGTATATGTAGCTATTTATTACTAGTTTCTTTTTCTTCCCTCTTGCATCTTTGACTGCTATCTTCGCTTCTTCACCATGATAAAAGCTAACACACGATAGAAGAAGACTGAAATTTAGGAGACGGGTATGGGTACCAACGTCCCCGCAACCATTTATTGTGTAACCAATAACCCTGCCGTAGGTCCCTTCAGAGGTTCGCAACGTCGGGCGACTTAGAGAGAGTGCTCGGGTTAATGGAGTGAGGTTTGTCTAGGTCTTGGCGGCGAGTGGGAGAGATGAATTCATCCGTAATGCAGTGAGATGGATGCATACATAAGTCCGTCTTTCCTGGACACATTGACCCCCCAGATTCCGACCCACCTCTCGTGCTATTTTCCTTCCCAGAACTACCTCTCTTTCCTTTCCCTTAAAAGACCTTCCATATAGCATCACCAAATATGACATAGGGTCTGATAGATTTTTTTCCTCTTGGTCTCCTGCCCGGAGCTAACGTAAAAAAGTTCAATACCGGTAAAGAACTTTTTTACTTAAACACCGGGAAATAAGTTAGTTTCCTTCACATCCGAATCTTTTTCCTCACACCATATGTCCATCTACCATACACACTGAACGTTACTGTACAGCACACAGTAATGTAAATAAGAAGTGGAACAAGATGATGGATTACCCACCGTTGCTGATAACTATTCATCTGGCACCTGATTGGTTTGCTTACAGAAAATAGTTAATCTACAAAACACATCAATCTTCGTCAGACTAGTTGCGTCCAGTTTCGAAAATACATTCCTTAAAAGGCGTAAAAACAAATACATCGGTAGTGTTTGAGGTTTTAGTGAGGCGGGTATGGGTATCGCCGCCCCAAGAACCATTAATTGGATATCCAACACCTCTGCCACAGGTTGCTCCAAGTAGTTTGCTACGTTTGGTGACTTTGATTTGTGGGTGCGGCGAGGATTGTCCAGGTCTTGGTGGCGAATATGTTTGCTCACTTACTGCATGGCGGGCCGGATTTGGAGAGACTGGCTCTTTCAATTCTCCAGCAGGACTCTCCCGACCTGCGTTGCACCGCAGTGGAAGGGATGGATTCATATGTCCGTCACTCCTGGACACACTGATTCCTAGCCACCTCTCAAACCCTTTTCCTTCTTAGAATTTCTTCTCCTCCTTTCTCTAAAAAAACTATCCACACAGCATCCCCAAAGTGTATTAAAATCTTATATTTTGCTTATGTTAGAAGTCAGCTGGAGTACAATTCTCCCGTCTGGAATCCATATTATAATACTCACGTACAAGCTGTTGAATGAATACAAAACAAATTTTTACGTTTTCTAAATTTTAAAATAGGTATCCCAGCAATTATGTTGAACTATAACACTTTGTTAAATAATATGAATATGCTCAAATTGTCAGACAGAAGAATTTTCACTGACTTGGTATTTTTATATAAAATTCTAAACGATTTATTTGAAAGTCCGGTATTGCTTGAACTGATAAGTTTCCGGATACCACAACGTAATACCAGAAGTCAGGTTTTATTTCAGTGCAGAAATTCTGGTACTAACTACCATATTTATTCCTCTTTGCCCAGAATACTAATGGAAGGAAATAACTATACCAAGTCAGTGAACATCTTCAATGTATCTTTAAACAAATAAAAAATATTGTTACTGAGGCTATTCAATTATGTACAATAAATACTGTGTATATGTTATTATTCATAAAATATGTAAAAGCTCCCCAAAAAGGCGTTAATATATAAATAAATAAAAAGTTGACATCCACACACGCTAACGCAAAAAAGGATGGTTGGGAGCAGTTGGACTCTTGTGCGGTGTTCTGGCTGGACTTACGTACGCAGGCAGAAGGCGGAGAACTTTACGACGAACCGATATTTGTAGCGGACAGTACACAGTTTTATGCTAGTTTTAGTAAAAATACCTTCTATTTATAGATATCAGACCTTCGCCCCTAAGACGGGGTAGTAATGAAGATAAAAACAATAAATTTCTTTATTTCTTCGTAAAGCCTTTTGAGTGTCCTCATTTAATAGTAGGAGCAATGAAAATTCTTCCCGAAAATGGCACTCTGGAGCTCAGAGCAAAATGGTTTTTATTATTATCGCTACAGGGTGTTTAGTACGAATATTAACATTACCATTATTAACACAAAGAGGGTAATATTCCACCATTGTCAGTTTATATTTGCTTTTATACAGGTAACTTTATGAAGCCAGTTAACTGCGTTAAAGAGGAGATTAAGTGTGATAATAGAATTAAGGAGATTAATGATAGAATAATATTAAAGACTAGAAGGTAATGACTGGTCGTAAAGGTTATCAAATGTCAAAGCGGTGGCAATTTAGAGGTAATATAATCTTAATTAATATGTGCGAACTATCTTCATCACGAGGTAGATAGACAGCTTTAGATTTTGATCTGGTTTGATAATAAAAATAAATTTTTGGATATATGTAGTGTATAGGAATATGTGTATAGTTTCTATGTCTTAAACAGATGTCGTTAGCATAAGGAGATGTCTTAACAGCTGTCAGTTAAGTAGTATCTTAGTAGAGTAGCGATTGTCGCCGTTCGTGTCTAATATCCGAACGCTTGCGGAAATTGCCGATGTTATCCGATCGTCAGCTGTGCAACTTGTGCTGAGTTCCCGTGCTTTAAAAACACACAGAGCATATTAGAATGGTGGTAAGGTTAAATATTCATTGTAAACCACACGATAACGTAAATAAACAAGACTTGTAATCTCGACGAACCACGAGCTTAAGGCCCCGTACCCGAGCACGAAAAGAAAAAGATGGAGAGATATGTAATTACGAATGTTGGAGAGAGCGCGCTAATATTTCAAACGACAAAAGCGAAGCAAAAATTGGAAAAAAGCTTAATAAAACATGACTCTTTTAAAATAGAGCAAAATTCTCGTGGAACGTATCTTAAGTATCATTTAAAGAAACATTGTGAATTTTTTCACAAATATAACTTGTAAAATAATAGAAATAGACTTGTTTTAAATAATTTTCGGAGCATAATGTGCGATTTTTTTCTATCAAGGGAATTTCATATAATTTGCGTTTCGGCGTGGA
Source organism: Glyphotaelius pellucidus (assembly GCA_936435175.1). NCBI lineage: Eukaryota > Metazoa > Arthropoda > Insecta > Trichoptera > Limnephilidae > Glyphotaelius > Glyphotaelius pellucidus. The sequence goes on along the minus strand of OW386553.1, from coordinate 2,873,234 downwards.
AAGTATCTAGATATTATCTTCAAAAATAACATATATTTTTTTAAGAGCTTAAAAACTTTAAATGTTTCAGGGAGATGTGTAAGAAATCGGTAGAAATTCGAATAGCGGCGGCTTAACAAAGGGACTGCAATCTTTAGAGCATAGGCATTAGGTTAGAATGCTGTCCTTGTTTTACCGGTAAATCAATGGAATATATTCCGAGGAACTAGCGTCATTGATCTTTTCGGCACCGATGCATAGTCGGAAAACGCATCAAACATCTGTACACGGTTGACACATGTCGTATCACATGAGAGCGGTTCGTTTTCGTGAGTGCAACAGCTCGGCTGTGGAACGATTTGTCCGCGTTCCCTAATATGGCAAGCACTTTGAAATTTTATTTTCGTCAGGATCTTATAATTAATGTAATTTTTTAACGGTTTTACTTTAAATCGAAACGCTATTATAAATACGTTAAGACAGCTGCTTCATAAAACACAATATCACTGCACAGCTGTGCAATGTCTATGAATAAGTCATTGAAAAAAGTTAAATCTATTACTATTACAGTACCGTATGCTACGTATCAATCGCATTATGTCCAACAAAAGGAAATTGAGAAGGAATTCACCCACCGGAAATGCAGTTTCCCACTTGAAATAAGCTTTCAAAGCGGGCGGTTTGGTTATTTAATCCATTACAAGTATTTAAAATTTCTTTTAGAAATTTCCTTCAAAGTTTCTTATCGGTTGATTCAATTTTTGTCAGTTAATCAGTTGATGGAAGATTTTAGCTCGTATTCGCAGGCATTCGTCTGTTTTTCCATGAATACTGTTCGACTAATTTTTATCTGCTTTTCACTTTGACATTTGTCAGTTGGACTAGGGTCAATGACTGTCTGCTGCCTTTGCTCCTTAATCCTTTGACAAAAGTGAATAAACCGGACCCGCCCAAAAGAATTCTAAATTAAATTGCCCCCAGAAAAGTATTCCATGTTACACATCAAATTGTGGAACAATATTTTTGCTTTGCGGGACGTTCCAGAGTGAAAAATACTCTCAGTATTGTCCACCATACTGAATTAAAAATTTACTTGAAATGGCTTTAGCCGTATTTGGTGACCAAACTGAAGAGCCAGTTACTTCCCCAACTTCCTCTTCCTCGTCTTTTTTGCCTCCCCACTACCTTCAGCCACACAATGTACTCCGATTGGGGAAGCCATAGTCTCACTATCTCCAGACGGTTGGGACTTTATAATTTTTTTTAATTCTTCATTTTAAGCACCCGATAAACTGCCAAAGCAGTTTGTCAGCAGATCAATTTAACAATATTAATATAATACTAAAGCACACATGTAGCAAGAAACCACATATATAAAAATAATTTTTAAGTAAATACAAAATAAAAGCTTAAAATACACAGACAGACAGATATAACACAAGAAAATTATTCATGGTCGTATTTATACATAAAATAACAAACCATTATATAAAAGGTATTGATCTATTAGTCATTTTTAAATTTTTTTGTGGTGGTGCAATTTGATTCTATTCTTTATGTTCCAATTGGCATCTTATTAAATTTGGTAGGTAGTTAAGTGAAGAATTTTGACTGGACACCCAGGTGGAAAGAGAAAAGTGGGAAGACCCAGACTGAGGTGGGAAGATGAGGTAAGAGGGAATGCAGCACAGCTTCTCCAGATAACAAACTGGAAGTCAGCCGCTGAGGACAGGAGGAGTTGGAGGCGAATGTTGCGGGAGGCCAAGGCTCGATAAGGGCTGTAGCGCCTTCGGAGAGATAGAGAGGGTTAAGTGAATGTCCGTTGCCCGTATTTATTGACAAATTGTTAAATGTGACCTCAAAGCCTTCCTCTTTGCGTGATGTTCACTCCTTTTCGATTTTTTTAGCAAATTATTTTATATTTATATTTAGTTTACATTCTCGATTGAATCTCAGAATACGCAATATTTTTATGAATTTGGTCGTTATTAAGAGGCGGGTAACACTCCTGTCATACGTCACCCCTAGTGGTTCGCTACGTTTGGTGACTTAGCACAGGGTTCCCGGATTCACGCCACGGTTTGTCTAGGTCTTGGTGGCGAAGGCGTTTGCCCACCTGCTGCGTGGCGCGGGTGGATCGGAAGAGACTAGTTGAGGGAGACCTAACTAAGAGACCTATCTAACCGGACTCCATTGTCTTGCTGGGAGGATGGATTCATTCAGTCAATCCTGGACACACTGGACCTACCCCTCACACCATTTTTTCTTACCAAAACTTCCTTTTCCTAAAAATACACTCCACACAGCATTCCCAAAGATGACGAAGGCCCTAAGTAGAGCTATTTATTGTGAAAAAAAATTGATTGTCTGTAAAGTCGGTTTAAGGACGATAATTTTACGTGATAACTTCATATAATAACAATAGAGTTGAAGAGAGATAGATGCGACACAAGCCAAACGCTTGTTCCGCGCTATCGCTTGCACGCTCGGCTCAGGCGGAACGTGACAATGAGTCATACTTTTTGGTGAGTGCAGCCGGCGTTCATAGATTTATAAGACGTTATCACGTCAATAAAAATAAGTTCCTTGTCACCACGAAGATGCTAAAAGGGAACTCATTGACTTGCGTGGCAAGGTTTCTTTTAATGTGCGCATAACTATTACATAATATGTCTGATGCGCACTCCACTCTGTACACTTGCATGCAAAGAGTATCCCACAAAACAAAATGAGACGAAAGATTACCCCTTTATCATCAGTCCTTTTTTTATTTGGAGATATTATGTGATGATATAAAAAAAAACAAAGAGGGTTTTAGACATATTCACCTAATATTTTATGGTTATACTAGGACTTTTTACGTTCGTTCATTCCTTGTTACATTATGGCATTAGCTTTTAGAGCTTCCAAGCGCTGAACAGGATGAATTTATCCCTGGGACCGAGATCTTTACGACCAACCGGAAAAATAAACATAACATTTTTATGTGTAATTGAATAAAAAATATTGTAAAGTTTTATGTCTTATCTCGTTTACTGATTTAGGCATAGGTGAGCCTTCTATAAAATGCTTACTACCTTATTTAACCCATCGGATCTCGACAAAAAGATTGTGTCATCAAATAATATTACCGCTTGACATTCAATTTCAAATAAATTTTCGATTTTTGAACGTTTCACAAATGAATGTTTTTGAAAGTAGAAGAAAGACCCTTAATTAAAGATTTTAATGTTATTTTCTGAAGTGTTTTAATGTTTTCTTCTTGTAAACATTATTTTCCATTTTAAACGAACCTATAACACATGTAATTAGTCAAACGTTTTAGGGGACATCCATAATTACGTCACAAGAATTTCACGATTTTTTGATCCCCCCCCCGTCCCTATTGTGAGACACCCTCCCCCCTAGTGTGACGTTACATATTTTGCAATTTTACACGTTAAAATAATCAAACATTTTTATTTACTTTTATTACAATATTTTTTTATAAAATCAACATGAAACCTAATTTTGCGTTTTAATAATTTAGATTTTTACTGTGACATCAAAAAGCTGATGTTCCACCCATAACCCTTGTCACACTACTCTACTCGCCCCTCCCCCCCCTCAAGGTGTGACATAATTTATGAATGGCCCCTTATTAGGGTAATTGTCCCTTATTTTTTGTTGGTGTATAGAAAAAAAATATATATTTATGTATATATATATATAAAATGGCAAACCTTGACCGGTGAACTTTTCGGCTGTTTTATAGAAATATCATCAATCATCAAACAGTATTAATAGCTTTGCGTCTGCGCGGTTGAAATTTAAGAACCCGGCTTCGAGTGCATATCCGACACCGCGCCACATAAAAACCTCTGTATGTGAAGTTTCAAATAAAGCTATCGTTGCAATTCGGTTTCAAATTCAAGAATTCATCAAAGGATGGCGCCACTTACATTAGCAGATCGCATGAGGACGTGCCGCTGGGAGGTATAAGTACGACGGATTTGTAAATTTGAGCAACTCTCCGGATATAGAAATATTGAAGGTAATGTTTAGAGTAATCAATAATAGTATCACGCGGCCATATATTACATATGAAATGACGTCATTGTCTATCACGGTTAATTTGTCCCGGTGACTAGCTGTCACTGGATCACAGTGGATCCGAGGAACCGGCTACTTTTGGGACCAGTTCGTAACGGATTTATAAAATGGTGACCGACACTCAAACTATGCGAAGCCGAACCAGGGCCGAAAGCTGCCCGCAGGGCCTAGTAGCAAAAACCTTCGGAGTGAGTTTTTAACTGCCAATAGTTAAAATTAATACGAGAGCGTCTACGGTAAATTTTGAAATGCAAAGAGAATATAACGTGGTCTCTCTAAATCTTTTTATATTAATTATTATATTGTCTTAACATAATAGAGAAGATGGAATGAGAAATCAGCGATTGTTAACAGATGTGGTACTACGTGACCCGAGGGGTTTTAAGTTGTATATTTTAACCCTCCGAGACTCAATACTGTTTTGAAATAAAGCCTCTCTTAATTCCTCGATTTGAACAAAAACCCAATTATTTAATCGTTTACATTTTATGTGGCTGAACACGAAGCTCAAGAAGGAGGTAGTGCAACACGGCATAACACCCCAAAAATAAACAACCAAAATACTTTTGGCCGTGAAAATCTAAAATCGTGTTAGTGCATTTTATGTTTATTTTGACACCCTGCGGTGATTTTATGTACCCAAAAAACAGAATGCGGATCACTGTCATACTCCCTTCATATCGAGAGTAAAAAAGTTCATAGCATTCAACTGCTGTGGCAAATCTTTTCCTCGTAATGTGAATACGACTTACATAATTTTGGAAATCGGGATGGGAATTTACACAAGTATGTAAAGAATATTTAGAAATTTTTCTTAATTGCGCAATATTTTTATCATCGAGTCCGATTAGTTTGGATATAGATAAATTGCAGTGGTAGGGCTATGAACATTTTCTTCATACAAACATGTACATTTTTATTTATTTATTAACGCCCTTTTTAGGGGCTTTTACACTTTTTTTTAACTGTATTTGCAGTGACGTTGCATAATGTATAGTAACAACGTATTCAGGGACACTGGAGGTCTAGATTCGTTCAAAATAAAATGAATATTCGTTAATTCAAAAATATTAGAGTCCTTGCGAGAGCCTTGAAGGAGTAACCATCTGTTATTTATACCAGGGCGGGTGTGGTGGATAACCTCCAATGTATTCGCAGTGAATAAGAAAACACATGTAACCTTCCTAAATTCTTTACATTCATTTAATTTTAATTTTTAATTTTTTTTATGAATATCGCACAAGAATTCCATCGCGATAGTTTACTGAAAGTAGTGAGGAGGGGAAGGAGATGGGGTAGAGGTAGGTGAGAAAATTCCTGAATATTCAGATCTTGTCACCAAACACGGTTAAAGCCACATTACAAACAGTAACGTTTCAATTTGGAATGGGGGTCTTGCACTGGTGCATTGGAGTATTTAAGATGCTCTCAAATCACCATGGGGTGATTTGAGAGCATCTTACAATGTGAACTAAACTTAGTCCGGTAGATCTTTATTTATTTTTATCCCTGCAATTTGATCGGCGCGTAGCGCTAAATGGACTCCTCAGGGTCATTCGAGTACATCATTAAAATTCAAAAGTTATTTCTCATATAATTGGTAGTGTGTTCAATTTACACAAACTTTTCGTAATTTTGTTTCAAGATTTTTCGCATTTAAAATATACACCTTTTAAAACAGTGTTTCCAACAACAATTATTTGTTTTATAAAATTTGATTAAAATTAAATTGATAATTTTATTTTCAAGTTCTGTAAGTATATAAGTATTTTTGTTACAGCTGTTTCGGTTTACAAGACCATTTTCAAACTGTGATTAATCCACTGTTAGAAGATTTATTTATAGGATTTTAAATGTCAATTTAAAATACTAATATACTTGCCGAACTTGATAAAAAAATTAATTTTAATTAAATTTTATAAAATTAAATGGAGTTCTACGAATTGAAAACAAAAACCATTACAACGATTGTTTGTCATAATATTCAAAGTCTTTCGGTCTATCCTGGGAATTATGAAGTTATAACGATATATTTAGGGTTCAAAGGCTTCTATTTTCTTTGTAAATTAAAAAAAAACCACAATACAAGAATTTAGACCTTTTTTTATTCCCCCAGGAATTAATCCGGGTTTTAGGCAGTTAACTTCTAGCGACCTCTTTTTATAATCTTACAAGATGTCCATTTGAAATTTCTACCGCAGAATATAAAATTACAATAATGGCGGCTTGGTGGGGTTTGTGCCGTGAATGTTTTAACGGAAACGGTAAGCTTGTCGACTTTGTAAAATACAAAAATGGTGCGAAATTGAATAAAATTCTTCATCTCCGCTCAGTTTTCCCGCCAAAATACTCTCTTCCATCAATCCTGTTTGTTTAAATTTAAAAATCATCCACCTCGGTATATTTTAGGTCAACGATTTTATTTTAAATTTTATTTTAAAGTCGAAGATAGACAGTAATTACTTCTAAATAAAATCTTCCTTTTGAATTAGATGTTTGAAATTGAATATGGAAAAAATGTTTTCTTTTATGTACGAATTCCACATAAGAGGCCCTGAAGAAAATCTGTTTCCCTCATCACAAACTATGGCATCCCCAATTGGGGTTATAACAAACCCATTCCCACGAATGGGAAAGGGAAGGAGATGGAAAGAGGAAGGTGTTGAGTTTAATTTAATAAAAAAATCAGAGTGTGCAATTCACACGCCGTAGAAATGAAACTAGAAAGCCTATCGCTAGATGACGCTTTCTTTTCTTTTGACTGTTTATTTTAAATTGGTTTGAAGATCGGATATTGATTTTACAAAAACTATTTTTTTATTTTTTGGATTTCGTAGGCTGCGAACCAACGTTCGCTGGATGTCTCCTCTCTGGCCACTGAGATTTGTCAGGCGCTTTGCGCCGCTGCGCTATCGGAGGCTCGCGCGTTATATTAGAACCGAAGATCCGTTAAATAATAAATTTCAGTGACGCACTTCCGTTTCATCCGAATTTCAAAGCACAACGGGGCTAAAGAAGTTTCATTTCAAAAATGGTTACGATACCTGCAAAACAAATATCTTCTTGAGCTCTGAAATTACCTTTCAGGGGGTTATCTGATCAGTGTGCGGAAGAAACAAAATAAGTATCAAGTGTCAGATTTAATTTCCCGTCTAAAAATACCAAGAAATAATAACATTTCAACTCGTGTAGTAAATTTCACAGTTAAATTAGCGCAAATTTGGCAAAAGCTTCTGGTAAAACGTCAAAGTTAAGTAGTAGGCTAAAGTAACCCATTAAATATACTCGCGAAGATACATAAATTATGTCTTGATCATGTCATTAATTTCTTCATTAAAAACCCATTAGGTCTGGAGGAGCTGACAAGAACTTAGTTTCCCTTTATGGAGTAAAGGGTGATGCGAAAATATCTTACAAATAATAAGTCAGCAAATAATAACAATCATTAATTATATATCGTACCATGAGTACTTTAATGTATTAAGTCAAAAAGCATAGTTTTGAGATATCAGCGTTTGAAGTTACAAATTTCATTATCAAATTGATTTTCAAACAATTGTGTTAGATTTTTTTTAAATATCACAGCCATCTTTCGGTTGTCAAAAATATTAAATAAATGGTTTTTACATCAATTCGTTTTGTTTTTGACTTAATACCCTATACGAATACGGCATTAAGGCGGCGCTTCCCGGCTCAAAAAGAAGATAGAGAGATATGTAATTACGAATGTTGGACAGAGCACGCTAATATAGAGATATGCAATAGTGATAAAAATGAAGCGAAAATTGCGAAAATGCTTAATAAAACATGACTCGTTTAAAATAGAGCAAAAATCTCGTTGAAAGTATCTTAATTATCATTTAAAGAAACGTTGTGAAATTTTTCACGAATATAACTTGTAAAATAATAGAAGTAGACTTGTTTTTAATAATTTTCGGAGCATACTCTGCGATTTTTTTCTATCGAGGGAATTTCGTATAATTTGCGTTTCGGAATGGAAGTATCTAGATATTATCTTCAAAAATAACATATATTTTTTTAAGAGCTTAAAAACTTCAAATGTTTAAGGGAAATATGTAAGAAATCGGTCGAAATTCGGATAGCGGCGGCTTAAAGTATGATTTGTTACGATATGACTTTAGATTAATTTGTTACGATATGATTATAGCGGTAAGTTTAATACTTTAGTACACCAAATTAAAAAAAATTACGCCAAGGTAACAAAAACGTACATTACATTGAGAATAATACTTGAGCGAAAGATTTTCAAATATAAATAAAATGTTAAGGGAACTAAATTGGCTAACCGTGAAACAGATGCTGACCTTGATCACGATGATATTTATCCATAAAATAGGAAACACCTGTTGCCAAAATATTTTTCAAATAAAATTATACTCAACAAGGACGTTCAAGGAAATCAGGCTACAAAAAAGGATAAAGCGAATGCGCAAAATGTATTTACGTAAAAAGGGATGAAGTTTTATATATAACACGCTCTCAGAAAAAGTCCGCACCAATTGGAAGATGTATTGTAAGAGCTACATCAAACTGGAAAAAATATAGTATGCAATATGTAACGATATAATTAATTACCATTTGTAAACTTTAAGGTTCAAATTAATAAAATAAAATGAAAAATAAAATAAAATCAATTTATGCATTACCATTTTGTAATGCAATAATAAAGTAAAGCAGTCAACTTCTTGAAATATTTTGAAAACACTTTAGTGAAGTAACTCTATTACAACGCATTTCAAGTGTTATTTGAGATAAACCAATAAATAAATAAACACATGGTGCCTAAAAATGCCATTATAAAATAAATATTTTTTTTTTGGACTTACAGAGTTTTAAAAGAGATAATTAGACTAATCATGAGATAAGCAGACTAAAAGAGATAATCAGACTAATAATCAAGACTAACTTTAACCAGATTCCGAGGTTATTTGGAGTAAAAAAAAGTAGGTGACATTTCGGTCCCCGCTTTTTTTCCCACTAAACGGTATAGCAGGACAGTTCAAACGGATATTCAGCAGAGTGACCAGTGACCAGTGAAGACATGTGAAAGGAAAAAAGATTTTTTTAAATTTCGAAATAAAAAAAAAACATCGCAAAAAGTGTTACCGGATACCAAAATTTCATTACCCTTTTAGCTAAATAAAAAAATTGCAATTCTTCAAAATTCACACATTCACTTTGTGTCGTCATTTTTAATTAAATGAAACAAATTACATCGTATACCCCACCATTTATTTTACATACAAATATTTTTTTTAAAAGTATCATAAATTAAATGACCGGTTAAGGCATTACTTTGTTCCAAATTATTTTGTCTTGTATTTAAAATTTTTATGTGATTTTTTAAGATATCTGGAAGAATGTTCAAAGTTCTTATGTCAAGATACCTGAAGCTCCGTTGACCAAAAATAGTATTATAAGTTACAGATATTACGAGTAAATTTTCGACAGTTTGGGTAGAGCGAGTATTTAATAATTTTCGCGGTATTTATAGATCGTATATCAGCCGAATGTCAAACCCACTCAAAAAACTGTAACCAGAGGTAGCCTAAGGATTATTTTTATAATAATTTTCTGTGCCTTTATGATGGGTCTAGTGCAGATGAAATGCCACTTCCCCATGCTATGATACCATACTCAATAATAGATTGACCGATTGCAAAATAAATCACTTTCAAGCGTTGAAGGAGGAAGTTCTCAAGTACGTCTCTTAATCTCCTGGACACAATATACATTATTTCTCAATTCTTTTAAATTAATCAAAATCTTCAGTCTCATTGAAAAGCAGAATGAAAACCTAGCAGCCAGTCTAATGAAAATTGCATCAAACATTGATATAAATTAAATTCTAGTATTGTTATTATTTCATTATGGGCTAGTTGTTTTACAGAACTTCTATAGAACTTTCTAGAACTCTGAAATTTGACGAATCGTACAAATTCTGTGAATCAACTGACCTTTAGCAAAAGTGTGACATTATCAATGCATTTTAAGTAAAATATTTTGTACGAAATGTTGCAATATAAGTAATGAAAAAAGTTCATCTTGGACAAGATACTAAAAGATAATTTAAATAAAAGTCGTTCAAAATTTATCCTTCAAAAGGTTTTGATTACACAACCCTTTTATTATTATTTAGCGTCACTCTAAACTCTACAGTCGTATAAAATGTTAATATAAGCGCACACCAAGTTGATGAATGTATTTGTTGGCACAACACACGAGACTTAATTAATACGTGCCCGTTAGCACTTGACTAAGATTGTCTTTGCCAACGCGTGGTTCGTTGAATTAACACCCCCTTCTATATTACACCTACATACGGGTATACGGCAAAAGGGTAGGGTGAGAGAATCCTTTTATAAGAACATCGTACAAAAAGGATTTTTTTTACAATAACTCCACATAGGAGGCCTTGAGGAAAAAGGCATGAGAGGTGGGTTAGAGGGGTGGGTAAGAGGAGTGGGTAGGATTCTGAGGGTCAGTGGGTCCAGGAGCGACATATGAGCCCATCCCTCCCTCTGGGGAGCAAGGCAATGGTGCGAGAGAGCCCTTCTGGAGAGGTCCAATGATCTAGCTCAACCAGTCTTTGCCGATCTGGCTAAGACCAAGAGAAACCTAACCCCCGTGAACCCGGGTACCCCCGCTAAATCTAACCTAACCTAACCTAACCTAACCTAACCTAACCCCCATGAACCCGGGTACCCCCGCTAAATCACCACTGTAGCGAACCACTTGGGTTGACCTGTGGTAGAGGTGTTGGCTATGCAATAAATGGTTCCTGGGGCAGCGGTACCCAAATTGGTAAATAAACTTGCTATAATTATTTTTTATCGTACAAGTAGTTTTAATTGACTTATTGGCTTAAAATCAGCAATGAAGATCTAAACAAACTATTAGAAAAATCTTTTTATTTTTATTTTTAACTTAATGCGTAAAACCTTAAATTGTAGTATTTAATTAAATGAAGACAATTTTAGCGAAACTGAAAACCGAAAAATCAGAAAATCAGCCCCTTGCCGGGGCGTAACTCTCCAACTGAGATAATGTGTCCCTATCCAATTCGGTCATATTTAAATTTATCATACTCGTAACTGTAACTTATTATTATTTCTAAACTATTGCGTGTATTCCTTGAATCTAGTAGTAAACTGTTTTTTTATAAATTACATAACAAAAATAATTGAACATAATATAAAAGAAACAAAAATAATCTAACGTCGATTTTTCAATTATATCTAACAGATATTTAAGCATTGGATTAATTTAAATTCTGGGGCGAAACCTGCAGAAATAATAAGTCCCACGACTCTATTCCAGAGAGTGTAATAAATTATATATTTTTTTCTCATTTTCAAAAGAAAAATGCTTCGCAAGGACTTTTTTGGTTCGAAAATGTTTGGCGACGAAGTCGTTTTTGTTTCAGGAGCGCCTGATTTTGTTCTAACGCTAATGAAGTTTTACACACGCTCACATATTACATTGCTATACGCAGAGAAAAAGCTGGCATTTAGAACGGTGGGAAAATTGCGCGTTGTTCACCACACAATTCGTAATATTAGCTCGGGGGGTAGTTCCTTGTAAGGGTGGGAAATTTTGTGAGCTTTCCTATGGTTACAATAGGAGCAGCCAGAATATGGTGTTTTTTCAGTTCCAGTTTAATATCCAATCTCTCCTCGAGCGCCTTCATTATTCGGTTTCGCCAGTTTTCCCTGGAATCGCTGGTACAATGTCGCTTGTTAATTTAAACTAGAAATTTCTCTGGAATTCAAGGCACACGTCCAAGATGGATGACCACTTGCACCTTTGGGATTCTAGAATCTACTTGGATCCGTAGTGTGACACCACCACCCCTATTAAGAATCTAATTTCGGCAGCCTCACCCCTAAATGGACTTTTTCTTCAAGTAAAGTCGAATTACAAGAGAAACGTACATTTTTTGAAAATACTGTTCACACCATACGTGATATCAACATATAAAAATATACATTGTCGTATATTTAAAAATTATAAAAGCCCAGATGTGGGTAAAAAAAACGATATTCCCTTTTCGCAGCCAAACTTAATTTAACTTACAAAAAACCTACAAAACTTAATTTTGAATTTGAGGTCAAATTGAGTAATTATTTTTCAAAAACAAACCAAATGTCCAGAAGAGATCAGTGGCCGCTTGTGACTTTGTGGGTTCTAGAGTGCTAATATAAAAACAAATGCATTACAGATGTAGCCGAAAACAATTTTTATTTTTAAGATTTTTTAAGAAATTACTTTGTTTGAAGATTTCCAGGAATTGTTTGAAGATTGCACTGCGCACTCCTGAAAATCTTCGAAAATCTTAAATAGAGGTATTTTTAAATACTTACAACTTCACAAATCCTAGAAATAATAATATCCCGTGATTTTTCATGGGTATGCGCTAGTCGATAAATAACATAAGTTAAATCCAATCTAATCCAATTACAGGCCGATTTCCTTACTTCCTGCATTAGAAAAAATCTTAGAAAAATATATATCAATAAATCTAGATAAATACTTAAATAAGCTGAGTATTATTGATGAATGCCAGTATGGCTTTCAAAAAAATAAAAGTTGCGATAAATTGCTCGAAAAATTTTCTAATCATATAAATTCACAACTAAACTGTAAACAACATGTATTGGTTCTATTTATTGATTTCTCAAAAGCCTTCGACACACTTAGCCATATACAAATAATTAAAGTACTTGAATTTATAGGGATCCGGGGTAAACTCCTCTTATTCTTTAAAAACTATTTGTCAAATAGAAAAATGAGTGTGAAGATTTTAAATATAATTATTAAATCAAGATACATCAAATCAGGAGTACCGCAAGGGTCAATTCTAGGTCCAAAATTATATATTATATATGTAATTGCTATGGGTAAGATTTTCAAAAAAGCTCGTCGATTCATTTTTGCTGATGATACTGCTCTTGTTGTATCAAATGAAAATCCTGAAATTGCTATACAAGAATTGCAAAGAGATTTTAACGAGCTTCTCAAATGGGCTCATGATGTAGGATTAATTATTAATGTTAAAAAAACCAAATGCATGTACATAAAATCTCCAAGTTTGAAAATGTGGAATGTTCCTAAAATAACCGCTCATAGCTTTAACTGTATACATAGAGGAATTGTTAATGTTTGTGACTGTGAAAAAATAGATTTCACAAATGAATATACTTATCTGGGAATAATTGTTGATAACAATTTTAAGTGGGATAAACAAGTGGCTAAAATTTGTAACCAGCTCAGATCCTTAGCTAGTAACTTTTACAAATTAAAATTTATTTTGCCTCATTGTACTCTTAAACTCATATATTTTTCTATGGTCGAATCCATCCTTAGATATGGTATTCGAACTTGGGGTCATGCAAGCACTACTTACATTAAATATATTGAAAATTTACAAACCGCCATAATAAAAAAATTGTCACAACTAAAATTTACAAACAGAGACATAACTTAAAATTACTGTATGGCTCAGAGAGCCTACTTACAATAAAAGGTCTCCACTGGTTCACTACTATTATGGATAATATGGGGGAAAGCCCTTACAAACACCTACTTGTACACAAACATACCACAAGATTTAGAGAAGGAAAGGGCCTAAAAACTCCTCGAATATTAAATAAATATGGAAGCCGTACTCTTGAGTATCTGATACCAGTGATTTTCAATAGAATCAATAATAACATGAAGTTTGAAAAAAATGAGAGACTGAGTCCTAAAATGATAAAACTATGGTTGATGAATGAAAACTCCATGTATCTTTGTATATCTTAATATAGCTGCCTACATAGCTTTTATTAGGTAGGTATATTGAAATATCTGATATATTTGTAGTTGTAAGTTAAATTATCTAATACTACTATCTATTCTAATGTTTCCTTAAAACTTTAAATGTATTTACAAATTTTTTCTTGGATATTTTATTATGAATGTTTTGAATTGTTGGAACCTGCAGACAAGCTGCTATATGACAGCTTTGTGGGTATACAAATTCTTGTACAAAATGTTTTTCTTTAATTTAATAAATAAAAAAAAAAAAAAAAAAAAAAAAAAGTGTACTTAGCTTACTTATAGGTGACCGGACAACTCAGAATGAACCCAACTCACTTGAAAAAAAAAATAACTTGGTTAAATAGGTTACATTAGGTTAGGTTATGGGCTATTTTTTTTTTTTTTTTTCACAGCTTTTAATGAATTTTCAAAGAGATTTTTTTTTTACATTAGCTCCTCCTGCAGGAAAATAATTTCCCCCAGGGCCTATGTCATCTTAGGGCACGCTGTGTAGAGGGTCTTTTTAAGGAAAGGAAGGATAGGAAGTTCTGGGAAGAAAAAAAGGTATGAGGGTGGGTAGGAATCGGAGTTCAGTGAGTCCGGAAATGACGGACGTATGAATCCATCCCTCCAAATGCGGTACAAGGCGATGGGTTGAGAGAGTCCAGCTTGAAACGTCAAAAGGCCTCCCTCACTCATTCTCTCTCGACACGGCCCGCCACGCTGCAGGTAGGTAGACGTTTCCGCCGTCAAGATTTGGACAAACCTCACCCCATGAATCCGGACACCCCTGCTAAGTCACCCCTGCTAAGTCACTGTAGGAAATTATTCCAGAGGGAAGATGTTCAGTTGACCGTACTAGGGAAAGTTATTGAGGCAAGTTATGCAAGGAGAAGTTAGACCTGCAGAGGCCGAATAGAAAAAGGGGAAAAAGATGAGGTGAAATGATTTTTTACAGTTTTTTTGTTCTGAGATAAGCGACCTTTACCTAACACCTACAATAACACCTGAACCGCGAGGCTGCCTGAGAAGAACAAAAAAAGGTAATTATTCCAAATCCTGTTTTATTTCTTTGAATTTTAATTGAAGAATTAGTTATTTGTGAAGTGCTTAATCGTAAGAATAATCTCGCAATTAACTTCAAGACTAAAAAGGTTTCTGGAATAAAAATAAGAAAAATTCCACGGTTTTAAGTTCCCCTTTAAAAACACTCAAATAATAAAAAAAAAATTAGAGCATGCAATTCACAAGCGATAGAAGTGAAACCATCAGAAAACTAAAGTAGACAAGAGTGAGGAGACTACCAAGTTCCCTTTTTTAAAATATGGAGGATGTTTTTTAAATATTTTTGTAGTCAAATCCCAGTGCACATTTTCCTATACATTTGGTCATCTTATTAGTATTTGTGTTTTCTTCTCCGGAATCGCTAGAAGTTGCTTTCTTTTGTTTTGTCTTTTGCCTGTTCAGTTTGGAGGGGTTTAAAGATTGGATATTGATTTTACGAAAATATTTTTTTTTTTGGATTTCGTAGGATTCGATTATTGGTCGGCTAAATGTCTGCAAAGGTTCCTCAGGCGCCTTATACCACTACACCAAAGTAGACTCGTATATTGTAACCGATTATCCGTGAATTAAATAAATAAAATTTTACTGCTCTTTTTATCTCTTTCTCTCGCAGGCTAAATCCTATAGATGAAGGTATGCGGTGTTTGTCTAGTGTCGCTCTTTTCCGTTTCTTCGAGTTTCAAATCATAACTGTGCTAAAGAAGGTTTCACTTCAATAATAAGCCGTTTTAAATTTATAATATACTAGCTTTTCCCCGCGGCTTCGCTCGCATGGTATTAGGGGTAATTACTGTAGCGCTTGCACTTATCAATTATCCCCCCTCTCACCCTCCCCCACCCACTCCCATACATTAATTCCCGGTAAATTTAGTTTTCAAACAGCTCGCGTGCCACCTAAATTTCATAATGCTAGAGCTCAAAGAAAAAAAGAATTTTCCAATTTGGTGCAATCGTTCTGAATTTACGCGCTTACAAACATCGTATACTTATTTTTATTTCAATATGTTGAATTTTTAAGCATAATTTAAAATAACACTATTTATTATACAGTATTTATAATCCTTACGAATTATATTTTTAATGTACAAAATCTCATCTGACATTTATTCCAAAACATAAACTTTTCCAAACAAAACAAAACATATTCTAATATTTATATTTTCTGGAGCAATAGCCCACCAGTAGGCGGAGTACCTACCAGCATAGAGCCCACAAATATATCAACATCGTTTCAATGGCAAGGATTTGTTTTCTGACGTTTGCAATAACTCGCTTTTGTTAGCGACAGAAAACGTATAAAAAATATAATATATTAATATGTATAATTTTATAACGCCAGAGCTTACCATCATATATAGCCTATAGTCTTCGCATACAATTTAGCTTTCTATCGGTGAAATAATTTTTAAAATTGTTATATTGTGTTATGCGTGAAAGCGTCATAAACAAACTCGAGCAGTTTCGCATTTATAATATAAGTATGGATTTCTGCATTGCTCTAGCTTACTTCTAACAACAGACTAGACAAACTCTGAACAATTTATGGCAAACAGATTGCATCCACCGGTTCATCGATCACTAATACGAATAACGACAAATAATAACTATATTATATAATACAATTATATATAATACAATGCATTTAGCCAATGAACGTGGTGCTGCATTAATTGTTATATGTTTACATATATTGTTTTATTTATATTCTGTACGGGTAGAAAATATTTAGGACCATACTTACCTGGGGGTCAGTAGAAGTTAACACTGTTTATTGTTTATTAGAGATAAATAGATACAGTTTAAATGCAGAGGACATACTCCTTAACTAACTATCCTTAGCTATCAAAACAGTTATTAAGAAAAAAAATCAAAAGGAATATCAGATAGTAGTTTTTAGTATTTTGGGAGGGGGTATTGGTACCGCCACCCCGAGAACCATTTATTGGATAGCCAAAAACTGCCATGTCACCCCGAGTGGTTCACTACGTTTGCAGAGGTTAGCATTGGTGCCTGGATTCACGGGATGAGGTTTGTCAAGCCAGAATCTTATCATAGAATCAATCGCATCGCCTTGCACCGCAGTTGAACGAATGGACTCATATGTACTTACCCACCCCAGATTCTTACCCCAGATTCTTACCCACCCCTCAACTTATTTCCTTCTCAGAACTTCCTCTTCTTCTTTTCCTTTAAAAAAAACCCTCCACCCAGCATCCCATAAGATGTCGTAGGCCCTGAGAGAAATTATTTTTCTCAGAGCCTTGTGTAGAGCTATTGTGAGAACAAACTTATTTTTAACAATAGTGATTATTGATAATATTATGTTGTTTTTGTGAATATACCTGTAGTTAAAGAATTTACGTATTTCTTCAAGCCATAGATTCACTCACTCCCGTCTATAAAATACCCTCCGCACAGCACCCCCAAAAGACAACGTCGCAGCGTGGAGTTAATACAAAAATAAAATCGTCAACATTCTAAAAATTCTGTTTACTTATACCTACTTTTAATTTCTGTAGATTAGTAATTTGTTGACATTGGACTGTTTGTGTTGCTCCGAGAAGTAGGGTGGCATTTTAGAAAATGTATAAACAGTCCCAAAACTCGGATCAGGGAATGAGAAGTACGGGGGGAAGGGAACACATGGGAACGAGAAGTAAACCTAATTAAATAGGCGTAAAATGGTTCACACTTAAGTCTGCCAGGACCGAAATACCAGCTGCCTTGGCACTGAAGGCATAATGAAATTGCCAGTCTTAGATAGAACCATATTAATTGAGATGGATGTTATTTTGTTTGTCATTTTATTACGTTTGTTAAATACATTTTTTTCAAATGTTTTTGCCTTTCACACTTCAAGGGTATTCAAGGCTCTCGATTCAAATTGCGGAGAGAGAGTAGGTGAATTTATATATTAATTTTATTTACACGGGCAAATCTCCTAATTATAAGAGAAGAGATGTTGAATGGAGAGAAGACAATCATAAGATATGGCTTGGTAGAAGAGAGAATATTTGTTTAGAGAGGGACAACCAAAAAATACGTTATCTAAATATCCCACTTCTAGACCACGTAAAGTGCATTCTGGGAAGATACGGAACAATTTCCAATTCTCATCTCAATATGTAAGGAAATCACTTTTTTGAAAAACTAGGGGAAATTTTGAAACCGCGGTTTTCGTGGGATAGTCCTTTGTAATGAGGTATAGCAGACTCGTTTGGATTGGCCAGCAATGTGCCAAAACTCTGCCTAAACGCTGCGGGATTTATCTTTGAGGATAGAAAATTTGCCAGATAAGGGAATGTGGTTTATGAGGATAACAATTGGATTGGATGTTTCTTGTTTTTGTTAAGAAATCGTCAATATCGCTACCCAAAATGCTAATATGTCTATGTATATGGAAGAATGATTGATATTGGTCGTAGGGTTAAATACTTTGGACTTAATATCACAGACACCAGAAAGACATCGATGATATAGAGAGACAAAGTTGTGCAGTCAATCGTTTTCTCTTTCATTGCACAAACGTTAAAATAATACTGTTAAGCGCATTCTGCATATCGCTACTTTAGATTAGATATAGAACTATAGTTAGATCTGTGTTTAGATTATAATAATTATAAAATCACGAAATATTAGTATTTGCAAAGCTGAAAATATTTATAAAATATCTTCCTCAAGATCGATGCCTTTAAAAAACAAATATTGTCAATTTTCTCCATAATAATATTTTTTGATGACAAATTGCTTTATATTGTCGACTTTAGTAAATCTATTTATTTACCTTTTGAACGCTTGAAAATAGAAAAAGCGCAGACCCTTGAAAAGTCAAGATTGCCCATAAGAAATTTTAACGAAAGAAATACAACTCCTAAATATAGACTAAAATTTCAAATAATTTTCTTGTTACAAAATTCTATTTTATAAGTACTTGAATGAATGAAAAGGAAATTTGAGTTCATTGAACCAGATACATTGTGCAGGAATTTACTTTCCGCAACTAGTTGCATGCTTGTTCCAAATATTTGCATGACACCATGTAGTGCCGTGCAACCATCAGTATCATAGCAACCATGTCACCATCCACTTCAAAGCTTTTTTCTGCAATGCACAATATTGTTGTACACAAATGGCAACGTATGTACAAAACAAAGACAATACTGTCATGAAAGAAAAGATTTCATTATTATAGATATTGTGAGGGGTTCGTATTTTACAAATAATATCTTTTATAGTTCTATCTCCATGACTTTTTGAGCCTTGTAGGCCGCATCTTGAGAATCTCTATTTTTGTAATGAGTTGGTTTTGGATCCCAGAGACTCGTTTCGCTGATATTAATTGATAAACTGTATATTTTTACAGCATTCACCGTTGTCTTTACATTATGTAAGTTGTTGCATACCACTAGTGGTGCTGTAATTACGCGTAAGAGCAATTCTAATTTTGTGGCACACAACTATTGCGTGCATGGTATAACTGGCAATGTAATGTCATAAAACAACTTGTCCACAACTAGTTGCAATGTAAATTTGGCTTAAATAAAATAATAATAAAAAATAATAACTGTTTAGTTGGTTTCATAAGAAGGAAAAAAACGGTTGACATATTTACACAAAAAAATAAAGAAACAAAAAGTTTTAAGAACTGTTATTATGTTCAGACGAGGAAAAACTTAAGCAGAATTTAAGCAGATATTTCAGTACTACCGCAGTTTTCTTTCAAGGAAGTTTCGAAAATTGTTTCTGCCAAGAGTGCTGCGGAGGGATTAAATGAAATGTGATAAAGATCCCTCTAAGAGAGTTACGAATCTAAAATCTAACGGGAAGTCTTTGGGAGGGGGAGGACAATAGATAATGGGGATGAAACAAAGGCGGAAACAGGGATTTACGTGGGAATATTTGTCTCTTTGTCGTTGTTAATTATTGGGCACGTTTTGAGTGTAGCCATGTATAATGTAAATGGAGTAAACATTTCTTCAACAACTGTAGACGTATTAAAGAAAATCCTGAAATTTTTTTTTTTTTTAAATTCCGATTTTCAGGAAGAGTGGGGGATTAGGTTGGAAAGGGTAGTGAACAGTCCGTAGATAAAATTATTTCTATTGCCCAAGTTTTCAGGAACCATTTTTAGAAAGCTGCTGACAATAATAAAACAATGAATAGAAACTCCATAGAAGTGTATCAGTACCGATTTGAAAGAAAACCAATGTCGTCAAGTTGTATTACATATATTTGAAGACCGTTGTCCATTCATGACACAATTTCGATATTTTAAAAATTTGAGATATTCTGAAAAGTTATTAAAATCTGATCATTTATGTAATTGTATAAATTTTAAGGTAGCTTCAATATTGTTGGGAAATGACACGGATATGCCAAAACCGGTAGCAGATAAACAAAAATTGATTTTCTTATTTCTTGTACATTAACTAAGTATGTAACATTATATTTGTAATAATAATAATAAAATTACTTTAACGATTTATGCTTTCAGCTTATATTTTGATACTATGTTTTAATATATTATCGAACTCATTTGTCCTTCCGGTGTTAGTGTAACCATCTGATATTATTTGTTTAAACCTGAAATGTTCCATGGTAGCAGTATAAACTATTGTTTTCTGAAATTGAATTCTTTAACGACGTTCTGACGACAATGTAATTGGTCAAAGTGGAATCGCTTTGAATATTAATTTTTGTTTTAATTCAACTTCGCTATGTTCATCACATACAAATTATATTTTAAGAACCCACACTTTATTATTGTTTGTTTTATACATATTACGCGATCTGTACATCTTATTGTGTAAGGCCTTACTTTTTACCTACCATCTTTATATCTATGTACCATGTGGAATACCTATTTACGTTATCTATGTCATCTAAACACACTTGTATGCACTAAATCATAATTTTTTTTTAAATATGTGTACAGCCCATAAGGGCGTTAATGATTGATAAATAAATAATAAAAAAATTCTAGTAAAAAAAAAATCTTCAAAACCAAAAACCTAAATTGAGTAACAATGAAACATGTGAAATAAAACTCTTGAAAATAACATATTTAGAAATTATTACACAATTAATGCCCACGCATAAAAAAAATTGTATAAAATTTTTTTTCCCAAATTTCACTGTTGTTATCTTAAAGCTCTTAGATAAATTATCAGATTCTCGACTTACTTGCAGTGCACGACCATTGGCCCAGCGTCTGTGGTGCTCATGAGCCGGTGTCCCACCACAGCGCGCACCCGTCTCCGGAACTCCAGGATGGCGTTGGAAAAGGGACAGGTGTGCGAATGCCACTGCGTGTAGTGGAACTGGAGAATGAATCGTTCTTCTATCACTTTCTGTTGGGAAACCAAACAAAACACAGATCAGAGAACGTTTTATGTTTCATTCAATAGTGATGTGGCGTTCATACATTATTATTCCGCCACTCAAAGGACACACGAGAAAGATCTACAAGCCGCTACGCATTTGTTTACGTATTGCGCAGAGCCGGCTAAGTACCGTCTACCTACTTATGCACGCATCGGCGGCGACGTACTCGCTGGGACTGCCGTCTGATAAATAATAATTTCGCCACCTTCGCGAAAGGTCGAGACTCGAGCGTGCATCCACGAACACAGTGACGAGTACATTCTAGCACCTTCCAGCGCACATATTGCCAGCAAACGGAAAGTTACTTGGCCGGTCGCTCTTATATAAAGCGACGCGCTAAACAACAAAGTAGTCAGTCTCTAGTCAGTCTCTATCCGACGGTCGCATTTACAATCGCCTCTCTACAGCGAACCAGTGTGACATCTCAATGACTACCTGCCGGTGTCTCCACTCACCGAGTCACCGCCGTTCATCTCCGCAACGAGCGTCGAGCAGCGGCCTAGAAGACGAGGTCATCCTCCACCGCCACGGTGTCGAGCATCACGCTGGTGGCTCCACTCACCGAGTCACCGCCGTTCCAGGGCAGCTTCCTTCGTGGACATCACAAGGACTACCTGCCGGTGGCTCCACTCACCGAGTCACCGCCGTTCATCTCTGCAACGAGCGTCGAGCAACACCCTGGTGACCTGCAGGCCCATGGCCTGCTCCACCACAGCATCACCGACCTGCATCACTCATCACGACCGTGCACCCGCAACGCCCCACTCTACGGCACTTCGACATCTTCATATTACATCGCACCGACCTCAGCTACGTAGCTTCAGCTCCAATAAACGACTGGACTCGCAACCAACTCGGATGCCTTTCATTTCTCTCTCCGTCTCTGTCGACACCGGAGTCTGTTCCCTCAGTGGTAACAACAAAATCTTAACAAACTGTTGTGTAGTGATTATTCATGTAGTTTCAGCTTCTTTCCATAGATATCGAAAGGTTAGTTTGTAATACGAAGTTCTGCTAAATCCCGACAGATGTAAGCTGAATTGGATATCAGAATAGTACCATCTATCGCCGTTCGTATCTTAGGTATGAACGGTTATGATAAAGGTCCAATGTCCGCCGGCCAGAGCAACGAACTACTCAGAGTCTAGCCTAGTAAGGACATCCATTCAGTTTAATATTTGTTGTAAACATTAACGATAACTAAATAAACCAACTAGTAATTATTTGATCCTTTAACTTATTTGGAAGTTACCTAACACTTCTCAAGTTTTCTTACTATTGGAAATTAAGAAATATAATACAAAAAGTTGCAATCTTTAGAACGCAGGCGTCAGTTCGTTCAAGGAAGTGGCTTCATTGATTCCCCCAGCATCGGTGCACTGTCGGGAAACGCGTTTGAAATTTATCACATGAGAACACATCTCTGGGATAATCTGCCAATCTCCGCGTTTCCCCCCTCCTTCGACAAGACTAATGAAACAAAAGTCCTTAACATCCTCAAGTCATAAAAAAAATGAAAAATTGAATGAACACAAAACAAGAATAAAATTATGGCTAAAAGGTGTCAATGAAAAAACCCCTATGAAGACTCAAAGAAGACAAATAAACTATATATAAAACGTTAATTTATATTAAATACTGCGTGAGTTTGAACAGAGAGCTTTTATTAAAGAGAAAGTATAACAAAACAACATCTCACAGTTGGTTCCTAGGACTGCTGGATCTCTGGTGGCTCAAGGCCGTGCAGTCGTTTAAATAGGCCGGCTGGAGGTACACCCTTTGGTAATTAGGTGGCCGGGAGCAGGGAGCTGCTTGCTGATTAGCTGATATATTAATCGGGTAACCAATACGCCCGCTACGGTGTCCTGCGTTCGTAGACAAGGACGCCGTATTAGGTGTGAGCGAGAAAATATTCGAACTCGCGCGGTGCCTCTCGTTACATACTTAAATAACATTAGTCCGCCTTAAAACAAGACCCCCTAGTGACAATAATTAGACAAGAATTACAATATTTATATTTAAATTCATCATTATATTTTGTATAAACAATTATTTTATATATTCGCTAAAATAAAAAAAATTATTCCACTGAAGACCATGGTGGCTGTTTACTGCCTTAAAATTTTTTTAAAATTGGAAATTGTCTCATTTTTCATCAAATCATCTCATTTTTTTTCCTCCGAAATAGTCACAAAAAGGTGGCAGATTCATAGGAAACAATTTGGTCAGGTCCGGTTGTCACCTAATACAGGCGGGTACGGCGGAAAAGGGACTTATCTCACTCAAAAGGGTTTTCAAACGTCATCCACTGTAATTGCCAATAAAACCCTTTTACCATAATATTTCCGGAACGGCTCTGCAGATGTAAAGGCGTGTCAATTTTCGCGATGAAATGAAGATAAGGCATTATATGTGTTGATCGTCATATCAATTGGGCTTTATGGGTCCCATTGGTACTTGGCCAGGATCCTCGAAATAAATAATAAAAGTTTTATTTTTTTGTTTTTTTTAAATAAGATTTATTAGTAAAATTATTGTACTTCTAGTGTGGACCGTTTGGGAGGCAGGTATGGGTACCGCCGCCCCGGGAACCATTTATTAGATAACCATCACGTCTGCCATAGGTCACACCTATGGTTCGCTATTTTTCGTGACTTAACGGGAGTGCCCGAGTTCATGGGGTGAGGTTTGTCCGGGTCTGTCTGCCCACCAGCTGTATGGCAGGCCAGATTGGGAGAGATTGGTTGAGGGAGTCCCTTTGACTTCTCCAGCCGTACTCTCTCGGAATATTGGCTTGCAGCGAAGGCGGAGGGATGGATTTATATGCCCGTAACTCCTGGATACACTGACCCGAGATTCTTCCCCACTCTTACCCTTTTACAGAACTTCTTTTTTTCTTTAAGACTACCTCACAAGAGTCCCAGCCGCTCCCGTCTGGAGCCTGTGAGACTATGGCGTATCCCAATTGGGGTACGTTGTGAGCCCGAAGTTAGTGGGGAGGGGAAGGAGATGGAGTGGAGGAAGGTAGGAAAGTACCTGGCTATTCAGATCTGGCCACCAAACACGGCTAAAGCCATTTCAAGCAACGTTTCAATTCTGAATGGTAAATTTCAAACAACTTTTCAATTCTGAATGGCGGTCTTAAACTGAAAGTATCTTCCACTCTGGAACATGCCGCAAATATTCTACACATTATTTTAAATGAATTAATTGTGAAATAACACAGATCAATCAAATAAATTTTTTTCTTTTTATTTCTTCAAAATAGGCATATTTACTTTGGGGTGTCATCATTAATTTTATGAAAAACAAATACCTTTGTAAAACACCACTATTTTATTAACAATATCAACATGTTTCGAAAACTATGTTTTCTTCGTCAGGATAATAAGTCAATAATAAATAACAAAAGACAAACAAGTATAGACTAATTAGAACATAGACAAAATATTAGAAAGGAGAGGTGATTAATTACCTAAAATATATCGTAAAAAACAATTATATAAAATAAAATATAAAAATTATTTTAGAATGGGTAAAAAATTACATTAACATAATAAAAAATCTTTTAAAAGGAAAACAAGAAGTCTAAATAACAAAATAAATTATTATAAGTATAAGTATTAATACGAAAATAAATTTAAAAGATGGCTATTTTTAAAAAACGTTTGGTTATTTATAATATTTAATTTACTATTAACACTTTTTCTAATTTCTAAAATTTCTAAATTATCTAATTGTATACCCGTTGTGTTAGTGTGTAAAATTTTTAAACCTTTATTTGTCAGAATTTTAAAAATTTCTGATATAAATTTGAAGTTTTGTTTTAAAAAAAACAATGTTCGTGAAATAACAACGCAAATATGCATATAATGACCTGTTTCCAAAATGTGGTTTGCAAATTCTGAATAATTATTATTATTTAAACATCTTAGATGTTCCTTAACTCTAATGTTAAAATTTCTAGAAGTCTTCCCAATATAAAAAAAAGTTACAATCATTACAAATTAATTTATAAACCCCAGATTTGTTCAAAAACACACCTTTGTCCTTGTTATTTAATATATAATTTTTTAATTTGTTATTGGCGTAAAAAGCTGGTTGGATATTATCTGGCATGTTTTTAATTATCAAATTTGAAGTGTTATTATTTAAAAATACAATTTTTCTCCAATTATTATTCTTGTCAACTACGTGTGGATAAACAAAAGATCTAAAAAACTTTTTCTTATATTTTTTGTTTAACATATTATCTATTAATTGTGTAGAATAGCCGTTATTTATTGCAATTTGTTTAATTGTATTTAATTCTGTTTTAAAATTTCTTACAAAGGTATTTGTTTTTCATAAAACAAATAAAATTTATTTGCGCACGCCGTGATTCGATACCGCGACCTTCGGATTGCCTTACCTCTCGACCACGTCGGTCGTCATCTCTCATCCCTTTCCTAAAAAGACCCTCTACACAACAACTCCAAAGATGACATAGGCCCTAGATAGTTTTTTTCCTCAGGGCCAGGAGTGTGGGGCTAATGGGGCTATCGACCACCACAACACGGGCATGTGCCTAGCATGGTGGTCGAAAAATCATAAAATTCATGTAACAAACATTTTAATGAATAAAGAAAACTTAAAAAAAAAAAAAATGTTCAAAAGACCAGTGAAAAGTCCCAGAATATTACAAATATAGGATTTGTGAAGCTGAAAGTAGATATTTCTTAAAAAAAATACTTACCTTCGGATCATTGCATTTCAAAAGAAGAAATTTACCTATCGAACGGCGTTAGTAAACTTTAAAAATTACGACTTCCACCCAAAGACAATATAAAAATACAAGACACCTTACATCCATCCTAACCAAAAAAAAAATGTAGAACCACTTGTGACAACGATATTCAAATACGATGTATATTAACGGGCCCCTAAAGTTTGTCCACTGGACCTAGTTCAGTGAAACCTCAGAAACGTATCTTCACTCTTTCATTTAAGCACCTGGCGAATATTTGAACAAAATAAATACGCATTTCGAATAAAGAATTCACAAAATAATTTTAGTTCCTAGTTTAACCATAAGTATTGAATAAGTATTACACATGAATATTTAACATTACATACTTACGCACACACATTACCGACAGCCGAAATTAGCAAGTTTATTTTCCATTTTGATTAAGGCCTCCGTGGTCTAGCGGTAAGGATCTCGACTAGCAATCTGAAGGTCGCGGGTTCAAATCCCGGTGTACGCAACAAAATTTTATTTGATTGATTTGTGTTATTTCACAATTCAATCATTAAAAATAATATAAGATGAACTCTCAGCACGTTCCAGAGTAAAAGATACTTTCAGTGTCGCCCCGGTGAAGACCACCATTCAAAATTCAGACGTTGCTTGAAATAGCTTTAGCCGGGTTTGGTGACCAGATCTGAATAGCCAGGAACTTCTTCACATTCCTCTTCCCCATTTGATTCCCTTTCCAATACCTCCAGTCTCACAACTCCCCATTTGGGATGTCATGGTCTCACTGGCTCCAGGCGGTTGGGAGCAGTTGAGCATTTTTAGTAAACTATTTTTAAAATGTTGTGTTTTTTTTCGCATAGGTTCCTACTCTTCTTATCATCTCCGTAGTGATAGATACTGTGAGTATCGTCTTGCCGGAAAACGTTTACTATATTTAATCGATTATCATTCTTTATTCCTTTTACTATCACAAAATATTAAAAAATGCTAACATGTTTTGGTTTCAGTTTTAAAATTATGTTTTCAAGATATTTACTAAAAACCTTCTATTTTCCATTCCCGTCACAAGTAATGTCATTTTACCAATTGCGTTAAATCTCCCTTTCATCAAATCAACTGTCGCAATTTGACACATTTCAAAAAAGCGGAGTTCGGTAATTAGATATTCGTTGATCATCCCATTGTACATTATCCACACCCAGGCAAACGTATAAAACATCCATCAATCATTACTCAATCCTATGTACATACGAGTATACAATGGCCAAATTCAAACTGAACTGATGTTGGAGCTCAAATTCATGAAAATGTATTACTGACAAAAACGTTCATAAGAAAAATACTTTGGAGTCTGTTACCAACCATTATTACTGTTACTATGATTACTCACCTTTTGGAGGTTAGGTGCATCAGGCCGGATTGAGACTCTATCTCAGCGCCGTGGGGAAAGGCGATTTTACCTTGATAGATGGGGGTGTATTTTAAATCAAACATCGGTTTCACTTTGGAAATTAAAATATGACGTGTATTGTACCGAAAGCAAATAATAACAAATAACAGAGTGACTCACCCCGAGGACCGAATGCAATCTAACCTAACTAACGTTCCCTGCACTTCCTAGTCGATCCGCAACTCATCACAACGGGATGGCTAGGATTAGCCTGATGACCAGCCTGATCGTCATCCTTCAGTCTCCTCCGCGGCAAGGCAGGACCTCCTTCATGTAATGTGGATTTCCGGAGACGATCTGATCGTCATCCGAATTAGGGCCAATTGGAATTCCCTTCCAGCGAGGGTTCGGGGCGCGCCAGGGAGCACGAGGGGACTTCCGAGGTATTACGGCTCGCGTTGATCTTCTTATCACCCAGCGGAGCGCATGTCCGGGGTATTTCGTGCAATAACGGAATCGATCTTACAGTCGACATTCGGCAGGTGCCCGCAAACGTGATCGGTTCGATGCAATTAAATAACCGATCGCCATGATATCTTGCGATGAATCATCCGGATCCGCGGTTGAACTATATCGGCACATTAAACTTAGTTGCACAATGATTTCTCGATATTCGAGTAGGATGGAACTTTAGTAACACCGGCACCCGTTTGTTTTTTTAAAACATTACGTCCCTTTTATATTTTCACAATAAAATGCTAATTGACTGTCCCAGCTATGATGTTGCCCAATCATCATCGAAGCGAGAGTGAGTCTTCTTCTTTTTCTTTTTCCGGAACCGGAAAACTAACGCCCTCTGTCCTCGGTGTTGCCCGTCCCCTCGTTGAAAAAAAACCATAGTCACCAATTAAACGGGTACTTAATAGTTCGTGCTGCTACGGATCAATGTTATAAAGCAGTGTTCATAAATGAAAAATTTAATGTTATAAAGTAGTGTTCATAAATGAAAAATTTAATGTTAGCAGTGTTCATATTTTAAAAATAAAAAAGATAATAATTTTAACACTGCTTCATAACAAGTCATAACTAGCTATCGGCAGAGAGGACGGACCACCAAACAACACGGTTTTGTCACACTTCTTGCCTCATTCACACTCGTACATCGTCTCAAACATTCTCTCCTAATTTTTTGATTCTTGACATGGCCCGACTCAAGTATCTGATTCACTTGATCATGCCATGTTTTCCTCGGGCGTCCCAGAATTCTTCTACCATTCGTATTTGCGACATATATCCTCCTTATACTTCTTTCTTGGTTCATTCGCTCTATACGCATCATACTCATTTGCCCTGCATGCCCAAACCTTACTTTTAATTTTTTATTATTTTTTTATTTTTTATATAAATATCGCACAAGAGTCCCAACTGCTCCCGACTGGAGCCAGTGAGACTATGGCATCTCCAATTGGGGTACGTTGTGAGGCTGATGGTAGTGGGGACGGGAAGGAGACGGGGAAGAGGAAGGTGGGGAAGTACCTGGCTATTCAGATCTGGTCACCAAACACGGCTAAAGCCATTTCGAGCAATTCGTTTCAATTCTCAATGGTGGTCTTAGACAAGGGCGATACTAAGAGTATCTCCCACTCTGGAACGTGCTGCAAATATATTTTATATTATTTAAATGAATTAATGGTGAAATAATACAAATTATTCAATTAAAATTTATTAGCCACGCCGGGATTCGATCCCGCGACCTTCGGATTGCGAGTCAAGAGCCTTACCGTTAGACCACGCCGGCCGTCGAATATTTAACTCTTATTACATAAGCCTTGTATTTTTTGCGGATTTCCACATTTCTCACATGGTGTTACTGTGTGAACGCCTCAGGGATCTCATTTTATCCTTGGTCTGCCAGTTCTGCAGGTACCGGCACTCCATCGTGGACTGCTTCGCTTTAGTTTAGTTCGCATAATTACGCTTCTTTTGACAGTTTTTTGGCGCCAACTGCGTTCTGTCCTCCATTAACTGCACTTACCCCTCTTTCAATATCTTTACAAGTCTTCCCGTCTCTCAAATACTTCCCAAATACACAAATTCACCCTTCTGCTCCAAGTATTCATCATTCACAATTATATTGCACAATGTTTTCATACTCTCCCTGTCGATCACCATGACATTAGACTTACTTACATTAATCATTAACTCATCCTTCATACATATTTCATTCATCTTAGATACGAGAGACTGTAGATCTTCCACACTGGTGGAAATCAGCACCGCATAAAACAGGCAATAACTTAAAGTCATAATTGAAGATAATACGGTTTTTTTTTTTTTTTTTTTTTTTTTACCGTTAATACCGCACAAGAGTCCCAACTGCTCCCGTCTGGAGCCAGTGAGACTATGGCATCCCCAATTGGGGTATGTTGTGAGGCTGAAGGTAGTGGGGAGGGGAAGGAGATAGGGAAGAGGAAGGTGGGGAAGTACCTGGCTATTCAGATCTGGTCACTAAACACGGCTAAAGCCATTTCAAGCAACGTTTCAATTCTGAATGGTGGTCTTACACCAGGGCGATACTGATAGTATCTTCCACTCTGGAACGTGCCGCAAATATACTATATATTATTTTAAATGAATAAATTGTGAAATAACACAAATTAATCAAATAAAATTTATTTGCGCACGCCGGGTTCGAACCCGCGGCCTTCGGATTGTGAGTCGAGAGTCTTGCCTCGGGACCACGGAGGCCGTCGGTTGTTAAGGTAAGAAACGTTGTTGGAGTACATACTGTACGAAGACGCTGTACTTCATGGTTTCAAAACTATTGTAACTACTAACTATTTGGCCATGCAAGAACTCTTGGCTTCTGGGGCTAACACAACTAACTCCAACTTCAATGGGGTAGGTGCCTTTGCCAGAGCTAATTGCTTAAAGTTGCACTGAGAGATCCAATGTAGGACTTGTTGAGTAGATTGCTTCCATTGAAGAGGATTTCATTCCATTGTTACGTTAAAATTAAATCATGACACAATCAACCCATTCTAACAATTTTTGTTGTTACCTTTTTCATAAAGTGTCCCCCTCACCCAAATCTGAAATTCCCTAGAGGGGATATCAAAAAGGACCTTCCAGTAGAGCGAACCCTTATTTTTAAAACTGGGTCTCTTTGAGACCCAAGGGAAATCGAGGGACGCGGGATATTTACAGCCAACACGCCGCAGAAGAATAGAGCAATTTCTGTCCTGTAAATAGAAACACTTACAAATAGCGCTGGGAATATATACACTAGATGAGTGCTACACTAAAATTTTCAACTTTACGCGATGTATTTTTTTGTGTCTACTATTTTATTTTTATTTTGTAGTTCATCATTAAGGATTACAACAATATCACGAATGTTACAACTTCTTGCGATGTTATTTTGATATATTTAATATTGAAAAATATTTTTTTTGATTAATATGAAGCGGAACCATTTTGAAATGTAAAAAAATTAACCCGTAAAATTATTTTTTTTTTGTTGATAAAATAATACATCTATTTCCACTTTTAGATCTAGTTGCGCCATATCTTGTGCCGGCTAGTAGTTAATTTAAATGAGATGTGTTTAAAATAATATATATATTTCTTATAAAACATTTTTTTTGGTGGACTGAGGATTGATTCTTCTTACCCAGGGACTTAGTGAACATTAGTGAACACCGCTAATTCTGCCAAATCATAATTATTAGATTTATTTAGTAATTTTCAAAATGTGAAGATTTATTTGAATTTATTATTTTATTGTCTTCCAATTTCAGAAAAATGCGTGTGTGTGCGTAAGAACCACCATCAGAATAATGTCTACCATGAGTCTATTTGCTGAGTTTCAGCTCGATCTGGTGTCGGGAAGTGGGTAAATTTTTCCAAGACACGCATGTATTCATTTACGTAGACATAAAAATAATCGATTTTGTTGATAGCAACACTCTTTAAATAATGTCGTAAGTTAATATAAATGTTCCACTTGTTACGTGTTGATCTGTTTAATAGCTCAACATTGACAAAAAATAAAAATGATCCCAGATAAGAACCTTGATGGATACTCGTGGAAATGTGGTTCATGGAGTGAGATTGTCTAGGTCTTGGTGGCGAATGCGTTTTCCTACTCACCACGTGGAGACTTGTTAAGGGAGGCCTTTCGACCTCTCTAACTAGAGTCTCTTGACCCATCGCCTTGCACCGCAGTAGGAGGGATAGATTGATACGCCCGTCACACCTGGACATATTGACCACGCATTCCTACCCACCCCTTATATCTTTTTCCTTCCCAGAACTACCTCTACTTCCTTTCCCTAAAAATACCGTCTACATAGCACCCCCAAAGACGACATAGGCCATGAGAGAATATTTTTTGTACAGACTTCCGTGTGGAGCTATTGTAAATGTAAATGTAATGTGCTCAAGAAAGACATTCGATGTTTGGCTTTGTTCGATCAATTTCACGAGAAGTAAGGGAAAATTGAGCTTTTACAGGGCATACGGACACGCCCATAAATTTCTATTAATTTGTTGAGTGATAAAAATTCGCCGCGAAAACTTTTTTCAAAATTTGTTAGAGTTTATTATAAATTTATGTATCAAAAATATTTTAGGGGTAATTCTTTGATTTACTATTTCAATGGTTAAATTCATACATGCTCCCCGCGGGGAGACAGGGAGCATTACACCCTTTGTGCGGACTAAAGCGTCTACGGCAAACAATGAAAATGAAGACAAACGAACAGAAATACGCTGTTCTAGAGTACAAATACTGTAGTGATAAGTAATGTCATTGCAAATAACAGCCCCCCTAATGCGAACAACATTATGTTCTGTGCAAATTAACAACAATAATTCAAAACAGTTATTCTAAACAAAATTAAACAAACAGAAAATGAATAATTATACCGTAATCTATAATTATCTATTGGTGTATAACTTTGGTTTATACAACAATGGAGAAGATTATGGTATGGGGGCAGTTTTACTATTTTGTAACACGCGTCAGAAGATAGTTGCTGAATTTTAAGTGATGTTGAAAATGTCGATGGCGAATGCAAAATTGTTAAGGCGATGCACTACTAAGTAATGCAAAATAATGTGATTTTGTTTAGAAAACTCGATATTTATATGCTTTAATTAAATACTGCGAGTAGAACACAAATATGACGCGTAAGGCTCTTGATTCGCACTTTGAAGGTCACGAGATCGAATCCCGGGGTGGTAAATAAATTTTATTTGATTAATCTGTGTTATTTCACAATTAATTCATTAAAAATAATATATAGTACATTTCCGGCACATTCTAGAATAGAAGATACTCTCAGTATCGGTGTGAGACCACCATTCAGAATTGGCTTGAAATGGCTTTAGCCGTGTTTGGTGACCAGATCTGAATAGCCAGGTATTTCCCCGCCTACCTCTTCCCCATCTCCTTCCCCTCCCCATTACCTTCAGCGTAACAACATACTCCAATCGGGAATGCCATAGTCTCACTGGCTCCAGACGGAAGCAGTTGGGGCTCTT
The DNA here is from genome assembly GCA_936435175.1 of Glyphotaelius pellucidus. Taxonomy (NCBI): domain Eukaryota; kingdom Metazoa; phylum Arthropoda; class Insecta; order Trichoptera; family Limnephilidae; genus Glyphotaelius; species Glyphotaelius pellucidus. Next base: position 2,840,217 of record OW386553.1, on the reverse strand, counting down.
GTGCGCTATTCATGTAAAAAAAGTAATTGCCTTTTAAGTAATCGAGTATTTCATTGATTAGTCTTTTATAAGCCCAGAAAAAAATATAGTATTTTACAATGGTTCAATAAGTTCATGGATTTGATATCTACACGACCGGTTTGTGTGCAGTTCGACACAGTTATTATATGTTTTGGGCTGCAGTCTGCACTTCCCCGATGATAGCAAACCTCCTTTAGGAGAAAATAAAGTTATAGGTATGCTGGATTCTGGAGTATGTATGCGTTATACGGATGTATTTGGAAATTTGTAAAACAAAAGGCAACCTAAAACTCTGAAGATGCACCACTAAGCAATGCAAAATCATGTGATTTTAGTTTGAAAATTAGATTGCTTAGAAATATTTCCGATGCTTTAATTAAAAACTGCGAGTAGAAATTACAATTTGCTTTGAAGTAACGAGTTTATTTTGATTAGTCTTTTATAAGCCCAGAAACAAAGTATTTTAAAGTGGTTCATTGTGTTCATTAGTACGCTTGAGGAGTTCATAGATTTGATATCTAAGTGAACGGTACGTGTGCAGTTCCACACAGTTATGATGCTTTAATTAAAAATCGCGAGTGGAACTTTGAAATAAAAGAGTAATTTTTTGATTAGGTTTTTATAAGCCCAGAACAATATAAAGTATCAGGCCAATAAAAACTGTTTCAAGTTAATAAGTTCGAAATTCCACTTACCTCCTTTTCGGTTATGGCTTAATTGTATAATGTAAAAAATTAAATTCTTTATAAAATGGTCGAAAAATATTTAAATATTTGTATCTGAGCTTCGCAAAATAATATAAAACACTAATTTGGCGATGTTTTATTCTCAAAATAATATAAAACACTAATTTGGCGATGTTTTATTCTTGAATTAATCAATACAAACAGTTTATTTGTAAAAAAAAACCTAGATTTTGTGTTAACAAATTGGTGTAAGCCATAGTAAACAGACTTTTTTCAATATACTTACTCCTTCAGGATCTTTCTTGTAGAGTCGGAAGGTTCTTATGTGGAAGTTGGCCAGTTCCTCTTCCTGAGCCACTCCTATGTGAATGCCTCCGTAGTTCTCGTCCTTGTCCTTGGAAGGCGGCCAGTACTGGACACACATCACCTGTGGATATACAACATGATCAATTCAAAGTAATAAAAAGAGGCGGAGAGAGAGGTTGACTGGAAGAAGGTGTCGAATCCGCCAGAAAAAGTTGCGTCGGTTATTTTTTATAGTATTATTTTTATTACAGCACATTAGACACATTTATATAGTTAAAATAACATAGTTATAATATTGCATAATAACTAAAAATATTCAAATGCTATTTTTAGTGTAAGTAGATTTCTGTCAAGCCACTGTTTTATCGCAGTGATTCAACTTTCAGCATGTTTATGAGTTTAAGTACAATCCTCTCCATCAAATATAGCTACCGTATCATCTGTGAGTGTTATAACTTTTCCGCCTACCGTTGATGTAAATTGTAAATAGAAGAGATTTCAGTATGCTTCCCTGCGGTACACCAAAGTTAGTGTTTAGTGAGTTACTCACCGTTTTGCTCATGGAGGTTAAATTAACTGTTGCAAGTGCTTCTTCAAATTCTCTTTGAGAGTCACAAGGACGATGCTGTGTTTTTACTTATGACGGTAGAATAACACCTCATTCAAACATACGAACACCTCACCATAAGCTCTCCGGTAAGGTGTTCCCAGAACACTATTACTAATCCATTTAAATACAGCTAATGATTATCAACATCAATTGGACTGTAATCAATAATTATTGCTTATTTAAATGACACAGAATTTACAGTAAATAGAATTTTATTCAACAATACTCATGAAAAAGTACATCGAGCGAATCCAACATTTTTTTTTACAAATTCGATCGACAGTGGCAGCAAACTTTTTGACTTTATTTTACTGTAAACATTGAGTGACATTAAAAAATGTTAAATTGGGCTGTGAGTTGTGCATAACTACACGTGGATATCACTACGTGGATAGCAGACACATATTACGTACTGTCATGGTTGCTGATAAAAGTGTATTGGAAATCAATGTTCGAATCCTCGAAAAGCGGAAACCCCGATAAAAGTGCGCCAAGGATTATGTTTTCCGGATTCCGGCAATTGCTTCCACCGATGATTGGTTTCGTCGGGTTTTCTAGGAATTAATGTTTTTTTACTGAGCACCGTTAATGGGGGAAACAAAGTCGGGTATTTATATCAGATTAATCAGAAAATTTTGTTCTGTTTTTCGATATAGGATGGAATAAAAGACATTTTTATAGTTTCAGAAATAATTGAAAAAAGATGCAAGAATTTTACCATGATTTTTAAAAATTATTTCCCATCTAGTCACCAATCATGGTTAATGCCATTTCGAGCAAAATTTCAATTCTAAATGGTGGTCTTACACCAGGGTGTTACTGAGAGTATCTTCCACTCTGGAACGTGCCGCAAAGATACCTTATATTGAAAAACGAAAACACTAACCAATCAAATAAAATTTAGATGCCCACGCCGGGATTTAAACCCACGACATCCGGATCGCTGGTCGAGAGCTTTCTCTCTGACCACGGAGACCGTGCAAATTTTTCCTTGATGTTTTTGAACGAAAATATGTTTTATTTGGGTCACTTAGTTATATTTTGTGTAATTAGATAGACTGTGTGTTCAATAAACCAACTGCACATTGTATATATGTACGCCGGGACCAATTGTCGGCGGATCAACTGTCATGGAACTGTTTTTAGGTTCTGCTACGTTAGGTTAGGTCAAGTCAGGTGAAGTATGGTAAGGTTAGGTTATGATTAGATTAGTTCAGTTATGACAGTTGGTCCGGCGACAATTGATCCCCCGAATGGCTTTAGCCAAGTATGGTGCCTTGATCTGATAGCCAGGTACATTTTCTACATCTTCTTTCTCTCTCCACTACCTTCAGCTTCACAAAAAAAAAAAACAAACAAACCAAAATTGGTGATGCCATAATCTCACTGGCTCGAGACGTTTGGGAGCAGTTGGGTCCCTTGTGTTATATTCATATAAAAAAGTAATTTAAAGAGTCGAAATTATTGTTAATAAAAATGTTTTACAGCGGATTTTCATTCAAGATGCCTTCAGATATAAGTATATCGACTTCGGTTGTACGGTCGTTTATCTTCTTTATATACTTACCTGAAGAAATAATCTTTTAGGGGATCAATTGTCGGAGGGATCAACTGTCAGGGGATCAACTGTCGGGGGATCAACTGTCGGGGGATCAATTGTCGGCGGACCAATTGTCGGGGTATCAATTGTCGGCGGACCAATTGTCGGGACTTTAGGCAACTTCACGTCAAAAAAATACTAGCGTACCTCTTCAAAAACAGATTTGTTTTTGACAATATCCAAACTGCTGTGATAAAAATAACAGAGTTTTCTTAAATTCTGTACAAACTTACGGCGTTAATTGCATAACCACATACTTTCTACATGCTTTGAAAAGAGCATTTTACTTTGAACGGTAAACGTTAGAATTTCCTCGCTTTTGTTTTGAAAAGATTTTCAACCGCTAAGCAAGTAATTCGCCATTAAAACTGCATAAACAAAGCTTTGATTAAAGTTCAACTACAAGAATCTCAGCCATGCAAAGCTCTGGAACTTTGCATTGCATAAAATATTCCTGCACAATATCACTTGCTTACCAACTTTAAAGTCAGTTTTTTAATTTATTTCAGTCATTCATTCACAAAACTCTACGTATGTGAGTAAATTGATTATCTCTTCAAGAAATAATTTCAATATTGGAAAATGTTTGCTCAACTTCCCAGAAGTACTGAAATTAAGTTTACTTCGGATACATGAACACCCTCAAAACAAGCTTCTATCTATCTCTTCGTGTTTGTCTTTGTGAGTAAGTACGGCGTTCGAAAACCGAAAACTGACAGTCGAAGTTTAATGCTTGATAAAACAATTAGTTTCGGATTAAGTTGGAAATCCATCACAGTCACATCAAAACTTCATTATATCCAAGTTCGACAAAGTTGATAGATGGAAAACAGCCTGCGGCGCATTTAATTTACTATTAATCCTACACAAAGACGCTTTAACACTAATGAAAAGTGGGTCAAATACTAGAAGAAATTACCACCATCTTTTGGAATCACCTCTTCACATAGAAAATGAACTATTTTTTGTCGTGATTTTGACAATCTCAATTTCAATTTATTTAATTTTTATTTATCAATTTATTTTAGATATTTGTTCATTTAAATCATAATTACTTTAACATTTTCTCGTGTTATCTGTGAATCTTACAATTTATGTTGAATTTATTAAATATTTCTTTGTTTTTGTGGTTTCACAGCGCATTATTATATCTTATCCCTTTATAGAGTACGCATATTGGCTTTGTCCTTTTTTGGTAGTCCGATTTCATTGCATAGCTTTTCGTAATGTCTGTAAAAGTCCTTGTTGTTTATAATTTTGTTTAAAAGTATTTTGGTAACAGGTAGTTTATTATTTCGTGTATAAATATCATCACATTCAAGGTCAGCATCTGTTTCACTTTTAGCCAATTTAGTTCCTTTAACATGTTGGTTATTTTGGAAATCTATTTCGCATTCTCTATTTTGTAGAAATTGCAAATTATTTTTTTTTTGTGCAAGACAACTGCTTTCATATTTTGTTAGGCATCATAATAAGAACTTTGTTTTTCATCTAACATTTTGATATTGATTTCAATTTTTGGCCGTAAATAATTTTTTAATATTTATGTCATCAGAAATGGTTGTTTGGCGGTCTCTGTGTATTAACAATGACATTCAAATATATTGTGTCCGTTGAACTGCGGAAGAACCACAGGCGGTGTGCAAGTGTCCTTTTGGAAAAAAATTGAATTTTTCAAATAATGTGAAAAACAAAAACCTGAAAATTCATTGTGAAGTTTGTTTCCTTTTGCTGGATCAACCTGACCTAATCTGTTTTCTGTAACATTTTAAACATTACAAAATATCAATAAATTTGCCAAAGTGCGTGGTGATTCTAACGTGGGATTCTAGCGTGGTGATTCTAACTTTATAAGATTAGCGCCTTTGTTGTACATTTAGGCCAGGACTGATTATTATTTTATATTATTATTTTTTTCTGCGAGTAAATTCATTAATCTAATAATTTTCAAGGTTATAACGCCCATCAAATCTGGGGTTACTTACACTCCTCGAACTTAATATTATGAAACAATATTTGAAAACTCAACTACAACCGATTAATATTAATATCCTATAATATTTTCAGATCCTAATGGAGTATCATTTTTAATATGTCCATGCACTCTGATAAAATGGAAAAAAATTAAAATATTGCCTGTGAGCTAGATAATTTATTATTACGAAATATTTAGAAAGTTCGCAAACACGCACAACAGTTCTCGGGAGAGCATTTCAAATCCATTAACGAAATTAAAAATGAAATAACGTCGTCGCGCACAGACATTTTCCACAAACTTGAACATTACAAACAAAATTCTTCGTTTATACTGTTACGAAATGTGTGTGATAATTATGTTTAAAAAAACGTATTTTTATTTAATTAGTGAGTAAACCCATTCAAAACTTTAAAACAATTGTTTATTAGCAGACTGGACTAGTTTCAAATAGTTAGTTCATCTTCACACTAGTTATTTTTATCTGCTAGCTAACAGTCGAAGGATCTACGAAGGATCTTGACGGACCCAAAGGGTCTCTCAAAGTGTTTTATTGTAATTATTAATTTTTTGATGGAAACATTTACAGAGTGTTAAAAATTATTACATTTTTTTAATCGTTTTTTCCAGATCTCGGGGAGGGTGGTGCAATCCCACGAGTTCCATATTATACATTTATAATATAACAAGTAAAAATAAAAATATTAAAAAATGAATAGAAAAAAAAATACATGGTGAAAGAAAATAATAATACAAAAATGAAAGAAGATAATTTGAAAAAAGTTAACTTTTTGTTTTAAATCTAGGTAATCACGAAGTGGCTCCATTATTAATGACATTGTCATTGGGATGTTCATAGATATTTACACTCCAATTAAAAATGTTCAAAAAATTAAATAGTTTAACAGCTTCTAAAAATACAGCGTTTAACATTTTAACGATACTTTTGACGACCTTTGTGTTTGAGGGTCTAAGATTCTCAGCTGCAGATCTAAATCACGGGTTCGAAGCCTGTTGTAAGCAAATAACTTTAAAATAAATTATTTGTAACATTACACAATAATATAAAAAAATAATAAATTGTTTTGCAGGCAAGTTTCAGCGTGGAAGATAAGAGAGCCTCTAGAATCAAAATACTGCTTGAAATGAATTCTCTGGCAAGATCTGAAAAGCTGGGTACTTCATCTTTAACAACCATCCTCTACTCTATATCCTTCCCCTCCAAACTCATTTTAGCCTCCAAACAGTGACGTAACTATACCATCTGAGGCTCGTGGCAAATTCAATGGATGGCCTCCCCCCCGGTAAAAATCGTCACGCTGTAATTGAATTTTAATGAATCGCTTTAGAAGTTAGCCAAAGTATCACTAATATTGTGTGCATTTTTGTTAAATATCCAATAAAATTTTATTTTCAAAAGCATATATTACGTATTTATAATGAAATAATAATTTAATCCTTACAAGATATTTATTTATAACATTAATTTCTCCGAGCTTTCTGTTCCGCCAAAGTATCAATAACGTTATCAAAGTTTAAAGATCGGACCATAGAATTTTCATTTGACAGAATAGCCAACTTACGTAGCCTGTCTTGCCCACTGAGGTTTTTATTAATTTTAGTTTGGAAAATGGTCTTAAATTAGTACTAGCTATCTATAGTCACAAAAATTGTAAAAAATAACATTAATGCAGTACATACTTCAGGAAATCTGCACGACATAAAATGATTCTTTATTATTAATAAATCAGCAAATTTATAATATTTACTAAATTTAAATTTTTTTTTTACTTCTGTGCTCGCGGCCTCTCGGGCCGGGTCCCCAACCCCCACGGGGCCCGTGGCATTTTGCCAGGCCTGCCACTCTATAGTTACGCCACTGCTTCCAAACATATCCTAAAACACGGATACTATTGCCTCACGGGCTCCGGGCAGTTGGGACTCATGCGGTTTTCACAAAAAAGAAGAAAACATGTTGCAGTGAAAACGTTGAGGCAGAAGACTCAATAATTATTTTCAATGTTTTCGAAATTCCAATCAACGTCGTTTGTATCAAAATGAAAAATTCGAAACTTCATTCGATTTTAAAAATGCGTTGTTACGTTACAAAATAGACCGCCAATATAGAGGCGCGCGCATTACCCCTTCCCGCGAGCAACAAAGCGAGCGGCCGCTAGACGCGCCGCTCACCGCAAGCCCGGCAGTCTTCAGCAAGCCAGCTTACAGGGCCCACGTTCGCGCGAACATGGGCGACACCAGTTCAGTTTCGCCGGTTGGCACTTCCGGTCCACGCATGGACGCTGCGTAGTCGGAAAGAACAAGTGTGTGAAGCCGCTGTTGGCCCATAAACCAAACGTGAGTCAATTACCATGTTATCCTTTGTGTGCAATTAAATGTATTAGCCCTTACCACGCGTGATAGAGAAGAGAGACGGACATTCAAACTAACTTTCAGCTAGGATCGTTCCTTTTATATATTATTGTGTCTCCTAGAATTGAATAAACTGTTTATGTGATAACCTACCGTGTTTTGCTTGACGAGGGAGGCCCTGGGAGAATGGAGAAGCGTGAAGTTCCGGACCACAAGCACTAGCCTTGAGGTTACGAGATCTTGCTTGCACCGAATCCTGAGCTAGATTTTATTTGGGGCAGATACAGCAGCTAATTGTATTAAATATGTGAGAGCTTTCTCCAACCCTGCCGATAGCGTCAGCACGCACGCTGGACGCTAACACTGGCGCTAAACGTGGGGCCATTTAAATTTTTTTTCTGTTCCACCACGGCCTCGTTCCCAAGCAACAATTGTAAACTCTGAAATGTTATTATGATGTATTGTTTATTCCCAAGTGTCTAGCACTTCCAACAGGAATCTCGGCGCGAACGTAATTTCGAATCACAATTTAAATTATTACGGGCGCGATTTTATCATTTGTGACTCGTCACTCGACAAAATATTACCGGTATTCCAACGCAAGGTGCCCAACCTAGGAAGTTGTCGCTGCGAATAATACAGTGATTACAAAGTGTCGGCCGATTAAAATTGCTATTTTCAATACAAGTGAATAGTGGAAATAAACACAAATTAAAGAAGAATTTATTCAACAATTAAAATCATGTACATGATAAACAAATCATCCGCTTGGTCTCGAAAGTGCTAAATATTTTTAATAATATACTAGTTTGCAGCACGCTGGTACGTTTCTTTAAACGGACATTTGCTGACACCTAGGGAACAAGTGGATTTAAATTCTTTCTGTCATTTGACAATTAAGTATTTTTGACTCTGTCGTCTGATGAAACCGGATCATGCCATGCCATGCCAAAATCACATTCGAATAATGCAAAAAATACTAAATTCGCGTTGACGTGGATTCCTTGACATCTGACACTATAATACCTTGTCAATTGACAAAGAAGGTAATATCTTGTCGAAAAGACGAAGGGAATTCGCGGGTAAATACCAAAAAATTGGTGCTGTTTAAAGCCAGGCTATAGGAAGCCGCGTAATGAAACCATGCCCCCAAGATATTGTTGAATTCTCAAACAAATTACTTCCACGAAAACTTGTGAAAATTTTTTTTCGATTTTTTTTTTAATTTTCGAAATATTTTTTTTCCAAAACGCTTGGAGTTTTTTCTTAAAAACGCATTGCCAGAGGAAAATCGCTGCGCAAATTTTCTCCAGTTTTCGGACTCTGAAAATTTTTTTCGATTTTTCCTTTTTTCGATTTTTTTTAATTTTCGAAATATTTTTTTCCAAAACGCTTGGAGTTTTTCTTAAAAACGCATTGCCAGAGGAAAATCGCTGCGCAAATTTTCTCCAGTTTTCGGACTCTGAAAATTTTTCCGATTTTTCCTTTTTTCGATTTTTTTTAATTTTCGAAATATTTTTTTCCAAAACGCTTGGAGTTTTTCTTAAAAACGCATTGCCAGAGGAAAATCGCTGCGCAAATTTTCTCCAGTTTTCGGACTCTGAAAATTTTTCCGATTTTTCCTTTTTTCGATTTTTTTTAATTTTCGAAATATTTTTTTCCAAAACGCTTGGAGTTTTTCTTAAAAACGCATTGCCAGAGGAAAATCGCTGCGCAAATTTTCTCCAGTTTTCGGACTCTGAAAATTTTTCCGATTTTTCCTTTTTTCGATTTTTTTTAATTTTCGAAATATTTTTTTCCAAAACGCTTGGAGTTTTTCTTAAAAACGCATTGCCAGAGGAAAATCGCTGCGCAAATTTTCTCCAGTTTTCGGACTCTGAAAATTTTTTTCGATTTTTCCTTTTTTCGATTTTTTTTAATTTTCGAAATATTTTTTTTCCAAAACGCTTGGAGTTTTTCTTAAAAACGCATTGCCAGAGGAAAATCGCTGCGCAAATTTTCTCCAGTTTTCGGACTCTGAAAATTTTTTTCGATTTTTCCTTTTTTCGATTTTTTTTAATTTTCGAAATATTTTTTTTTTTCCAAACGCTTGGAGTTTTTCTTAAAAACGCATTGCCAGAGGAAAATCGCTGCGCAAATTTTCTCCAGTTCTCGGACTCTGAAAATTTTTCCGATTTTTCCTTTTTTCGATTTTTTTTAAATTTTCGAAATTTTTTTTTTCCAAAACGCTTGGAGTTTTCCTAAAAAGCACGTGGCCAGAGGCAAACCTCTGCCCAAATTTTCAAATAACCCAAACACTTACAAATACGCGTTTTTTCGCAGAAGCATTTTTAAAAAAAAAAATATATATACGTCCCCAGTGGTCAATCCCTGGCAAAAATTTCTTTCCAATTACGGATAAAGAGTCGAGTTCTCGTTTTTCTCCCAACGTAAGGTCACCCTGACACGACCCTATACACTATGGAAGTCCCTCAAGTCACGCTGGGTATAATCCCCCACATTTCTACGTCAAAAAAGGAAGAACTACTACAGGCCCTGAGAAGTAGAAAGATTTCTCCCAGGAATAAATCCAAAAAATGCCTTATTCAATATGCTTCTTTCTACAACAAAAAGTACATCAGGAAGCACGTCACGTTCAAGGAAGAAGACATCGTCTGGAGGAGAAACAACACTCTGTCACAAGGTGCGCTGTACTTCTCTGCCAAATTGGCACCCCGTTTTGTAAAGACGAAAGTCCTAAAGAAAATCTCAGACCTGGTTTACCGATTGTCCGACATCTCTGGTAAACACATAGGTAACTACCACATAAAGGACATTGTAAAAAGTGGGAACATGGAAACAAACTCCATTGCCACGCCCGTATAACCCCAACGGTTATTCCTTGACTCCTAGCAACCATTCGTCTACACCGTGACATGGATCACTATGGAAGTCAACCCTTTTGTTTCGTCACTAATGAGCGGCCTCTCGTAAACGATTGTCACTCATTGGGACACTCAAACGAAACCCTTTCTAGCTCTGGCACAGTGTTGTCAACTGTAGCCAAAGTCATGGAAGAAATTATAATTCTCCCTTGTGGTTTCGTTTCATTTTATTTTATTTTTGTTTGTATAAATATCTCGTCATCATCAGTCATTCGCCTCTAATTGCTGCCCCAGGTGTCAAACCTTGGAAACATCGTTTTTTCTAAGCATGCACACCTCTACCTGAAATTGATCACTTCGGAGAAAGGAATTCCCTGTGGCTTACTGCAAGTAGTCAGAGACTACGTGCCCAAGGTTTTGTGCATCGTCACAACTCGCAGCATCATATTTTCACATCATCATGTCATACCTCGTCACCCCTTTCTAAATATTAGAAAATCTTTTTGTACATTAAATATCGGGTCCTCGCCAAAGTGCATCTAACCCTTATGTCATATGTAATTAAATTAGGTAAGCAAACCTGTGTAAACCCACGGCGGTATCAGATGTTTGCTACCCGTTCTAAGTTTTTTTTCTGTTTTTTAAGAAAATAGAATGGCGCTCAATAAATAACCCTAATTGCTCTAGCTCTCCCCAGAACTGAATGTGGAGTCTGGAAAGTATCGTTATAAAAGGGACAACTTTCAACGTGCCTCTTCATTAACGATAAAATTTTTTTTACAACATTTCAGCAACATTGAGTCACCCTGGGTCTCAACTGCTCAAACTGAAATTTTGGGGTTGCCTTGTTGTGACTTATCACGTGCAAAGTACGAGGTCACAACAAGAAGCCAGGTCTCCAAGTGAACACCCTGCGAACAACCCATCCCATTATTATAATTTTCATAACACCAAGGTGTGTCCATCGCAGTCTGTTTAAGTAAGTAAAACCTAGAAGGTCTTAAACACTCAAATCGGACCTTTGTAAATAATTTGCCTTGTCAAACAACGATAAGCGCATGCCTTGTATTGTTGCTACCATCGTACGTGTAAGTACAACAAAAGTTGTACCATCACGATACGATACTCTGTGCGTAACCAAAAGGGTTGTACCACAAAGGATCTCTTTTGCGGTAAGCTTAGATGAAATTCACATTCCATCAGCACGCCAGAATTTTTCGTCCCTTAATTGTTGAAGTATAAAATCTTGGCCAGATCTTCAAATATGTTTTTGCCTTTGTGCAAGTCTTTAACGTACGCTAATATGGATTTATTATGCTACGGTATTGTTGTACTAAGTACATCAGTATGTCTCGCCGTCTGTATTGAATAGGTACCTTTATATGAACGTTAACCTTTGTTGCCATCATAGGTGGGAACCTTATAAAATCTGCCGTCATAGATGGGAATCTCAGAATATCTACTAAATGCGATACGGGGAGCCCGTTATAATTACTCTGTGGGTTTTTGTCAGAAATGTCATAAACACCTAGTCTTTTGCACCTCCCTTCAATACTGGGCAACCCAGTTGTAATTCGTTCATTGTTATCCGTGAAGACGTTATAAAACTTACTTGCAAATCTTTTGATTTTGCAATCTTGTACGCTATACGTGAAGACGTTACAATACTCACCATGAATCGTGCGAACGAAATAATATCAAACCTTTATGTGTGAACTACTCAATGTAGTCCACACCCCCTTTTTTGTAATCATTAATATGCCCGTGGACTTCCTGTCACAAGAACCCAGGAACTATCTACTATCTCAAAAGGACTAATCATACGCTTCACTCATGATTATGGGGCATCGTGTCGTGGGAGTTAAGTTGATGGACACAAACACACCTAACTCGTTGTCTGGGAGACGAACAAAGAAAATCCCCAGGTTTGTGAGATTTGAGCAAGGGTCTGTCATTTCTCGCAAACAAGTAGGAGAATAAAACGACCCCTAATCTTCTGCCCAATACACGTAGAGGATTAGACTTTTATGTCAGTGTATTCTTTTGTCCAACACTACCAAATATTATTGTAATGTGCCAGGATGACTGCTGTAGACCTTGTTTCACCTCCACCCAGAGGTCGAATTTCGGAAATAGCCGAGTCCCCAGCAGTTTTCTTCGTTCAAATGTTCCCAATTATCACCCTCCCCCTTCCTCGAAATTATCCGTGAATGGGGATATATGCGTTACGCACTTGGCGTTTCGTTTGTCAAATGGGACAATCTTCATACGCGGATCCTTTCAACTTCCTACTCCTTTCCCACTTTGTTATAACTAATCTTGTACGCAATGTTTTGTTTTTCGAAAGTAGAAAAAATGCTACCGTATAGACGTGAGCATAGGTCATGGAAGACCAACTTCTTTCGAATGGGAATTTTGTTATACGTACAATCCCTCAACCACGTATTCTTGGAAATGTATTTGGTAAAGAAAAAAACCAAAAGGGGTTACACAGAACCTGTCCTTGAATACGTACCTTTGTAACATGTATTAGGAATTAGCCACATTAAGTTAGCTCTCTCTCCGTCTCTCTCTCTACACGCCAAACGAATCCAACTTTTTCTCAACATGCACACTTGTTTCTCTCCAAACTTTTTTCATCATTGGTCTACTAGGCAGGTAAACTTCAAGAATTTTGTTCTAATAATAATTTTTGCCGGATTTAAAAAAAAAACCAGCAGCTCTGCACCCTATCTACATCTGCGCCTCTTCATGCTGCCCTCGCTACCGTCACGGAGGTCCCTTGCCTTCAATCCCTGCGTACCAAAAGCACCCGACCGCATCTAACATAACCTAGTGTGAGTCGTGCGTGTAGTTGCGAATTGTATCACCACAAAGAACCGACACTCAAAACAAACCCGAGCACGCCAGCCTAGGTTGGTTCCTGTTCCTGTTGCCCTTGTGCAAATGCTCTGCTGCCATTATGCAAATATTCCTGCTGCATAATACAAATGTTCCTGTTGCCCTTGTGCAAATGCTCTGCTGCCATTATGCAAATATTCCTGCTGCATAATACAAATGTTCCTGTTGCCCTTGTGCAAATGCTCTGCTGCCATTATGCAAATATTCCTGCTGCATAATACAAATGTTCCTGTTGCCCTTGTGCAAATGCCCTACTGCCATTGTGCTGATGTTCCTGTTGCCCTTGTGCAAATGTTTCTGCTGCCATTATGCAAATGTTCCTGCTGCATAATGCAAATGCCCTACTGCCATTGTGCTGATGCTCCTGTGCCCTTGCGCAAGTGACAATACCAACGATTGTTCACAAAACAATCCCACTACATACAAAAACCAGTGTACCAACCACCAATTGCGATTCCACTCTCCAGTACTTCAATGGTTTCGTACTGGCTCACCCACAGGATCCGGAAGCAGTTACCCTTTCGACCTCTGTGACAGGTAGAACTCTCCACACCACCTAGAAGCCTCATCATGTGTTCTCTTCCTCGTATTTTCTTAAAGGCCCTAGTGTCCCTTGAGTGTAATCTCAAATGGGCCAGGTTACTGTGACAAAGTAACCTTGTAACTTCAGTGAAACGTTCAACCACCCCAGACATCCTACGCAAACCACGTTCGCAAACATTAGCTCACAGACCAATGATACAATTTTAGAGTTTTTTTTCTATCACTGCATAACCCTTGTACCTTTCTTCAACAGATCCTTGTTCTTTGCAACTGTATTTATGTATGCCACTGCCTTTATATACATTTATTGACAATTCCTTGTTACACCATGTATCTTCTCTTTTGTGTTCTGTTCATAACTATTCTCCAGCTAGGAATCTCTCTCTCTCTCTCTCTCTCCTCGTTTCTCTTAAATGTTTTTGGCACAAGTGCTGAAAAGGTAAGAGGATTTATTAGTCCTACAGCTCCATTACCACGTCGCTTTTATTGCGGCGAGGGGGGAAGTGTTACGTTACAAAATAGACCGCCAATATAGAGGCGCGCGCATTACCCCTTCCCGCGAGCAACAAAGCGAGCGGCCGCTAGACGCGCCGCTCACCGCAAGCCCGGCAGTCTTCAGCAAGCCAGCTTACAGGGCCCACGTTCGCGCGAACATGGGCGACACCAGTTCAGTTTCGCCGGTTGGCACTTCCGGTCCACGCATGGACGCTGCGTAGTCGGAAAGAACAAGTGTGTGAAGCCGCTGTTGGCCCATAAACCAAACGTGAGTCAATTACCATGTTATCCTTTGTGTGCAATTAAATGTATTAGCCCTTACCACGCGTGATAGAGAAGAGAGACGGACATTCAAACTAACTTTCAGCTAGGATCGTTCCTTTTATATATTATTGTGTCTCCTAGAATTGAATAAACTGTTTATGTGATAACCTACCGTGTTTTGCTTGACGAGGGAGGCCCTGGGAGAATGGAGAAGCGTGAAGTTCCGGACCACAAGCACTAGCCTTGAGGTTACGAGATCTTGCTTGCACCGAATCCTGAGCTAGATTTTATTTGGGGCAGATACAGCAGCTAATTGTATTAAATATGTGAGAGCTTTCTCCAACCCTGCCGATAGCGTCAGCACGCACGCTGGACGCTAACAGCGTTTACAAAGGATTTTAATAATGAAAGCGTTTTGTGGCTGCCCGTCAGATTCCAGACACCTCGCTTTAATTAAATCATAAACTCGTCAGCTGCGCGCATCTCTTTTATTTCAGGAAAAGAGCTAATTCATGGCTGCTTTTCCTTTTATTTAGCTTTTTTTCCTTTGAGAGAGGAGGCAAAGGAATACCGCGGGACTCTTTGAGGGATCTCCATCCGAGCGTACATCTCTTTGTGATGGTACTGGCTACCTAGTACCTACGCTGTACCTGATACTTGCCCCGTACCTGTATTTTCAGCAGATACTCGAGATACAACGTACGTTGCAGGAATTTTAAAGCACAGGGTAACGTGATGTGAAAGTACGAGTAACAGGAATATTAATTCAACCTTTTGTGATAACGTGCGGACCTTATCTAGGTTGCAACTATTTGCATACAGGCCCGTATTAGTAAAAAAGATGATCATTTAAAAATAAAATTAAAATTCAGTCGCAATTTATCCACTCACTTACTGATAATATTAAGCCAACTTCGTTACACATACCGTTAAAATCAATATTTTACAGCAGTTGGAAATTTAAAAAAAAAATCAAAAAATTCGAAAGCTAGTTTAATAAATGTACCCAAAAATATAATTCACTCGCCACTCTTAGATATGTTTAAGCAATTTTAAAATATTAGAAACCATAAAAGTATTTAATTATGTTGGAAAAAGAAACCCACGTGTCATACTTTGGGAAAAACTTAACGGCTGACGACCTTCAATCGAATTTAAAAAATGCAGTAATTGGGAAAACTGTAAAAGAGTAATACTTATTAATAATTTCCGTAATTTTAATCAGAAGTGAATAAGGGCTTAAGCTATAAAAATAAAAGCAACAAGTTTTCATCATAAGTAACTAATTTTTAAATATAATACCAACGACGATTCACTATCTAGAAATAATATAAATATATCGTCGGTAGGTGGCCTAAACACAATTTGATAATGCCTTCAGAAGGCGAAACAGCTATCAGGTGTAATAATAATTATTAAATATCAAAAATTAAACAATAATATTATTCAAAATGTACAAGAAATAAAAAAAAGAAAGGAGTTCTACAAATTAAACTTGACAAAAATAAAAAAGGATAAAGAGGTTTTAGTGCGGGGATCTGGTGGTAATTCGGACCGTAATAAATCGAGGAAATTCAAAATCTCGCAATAATTATCGGGTATTGGACTATTTGTAATAAAGTCACGGATACATAAATGATAGTGCTTGACGATTACACTGCTGGTTTCAAATGGATAGGAACAGCTTAACAACGTCAAAATAAACAGATTTACGGAAAACCTACTTTCAGAGATGGACTCAAGATGATAACTCAAGGAGTAGAATAAAATGAAAACGTTTCTGCAATAAAATAAAAGAACTGAACGTACAATACACGTCTGAAGTTTCTTAAAATCTTTTGTGTGAATTAATGCATTAATGTCAACAAACAGAAAGTGTGTTCAAAGTTTTAGAAGAATGGATTTGACTCCAGAAATGGAATTCAAAGTACTTTTCCAAACGTCAGCACACTTTTGAGATATTTTTCTAATTGTAGTGCAACTCCAAGAAGTAAGAAAGAATTACATATTGCCCCAAATAAAAAGATGTGCGAAACATATTTTAATAATTTTTAACCGATTTCATCAAATTAAACTATTACTGACTAAGTACGGTTCTGAAATACGGTTCACATAGATAATTTTTGTATGACAACTATTTTCACAAAGAGAAGTGCCTTAGAAAATAAAGTAAAAAACAGGAAAACGAAGTTTGAACTCGCCTTTGAAACGAAAAAGTGACAATAAAAGCAAAAAATTATAATGAGTCCTATTTCTTCAGGCATAAACATAACAATTGTGTAGTAAAATATTTCTAAATCTCATGCATTTCTTCACAAGCGCCTCATCTTTGTGTTAAAGCGCACTTTATGTTTCATCCACATTCATACGGGTCGTTTTTTCGACTCGTTCTTGAGTTCTACAGCTCGGCTATGGAACGATTTGCAGGCATCGGTGTTTTCTCCCTCCTACAACATGGGTCTCTTCAAGACCAATGTTCATTCCTTCCCCTCCTCAAAAAGACCCTCCACACAGCATCCCAGATGACGAATGCCCTGAGGAAAATAATTTCCCTCAGGGCCTATGTCATCCTTGTGGACTTTGTGTGGAGGTTTTTTTTTAGCTGTGTTAGGGAAAAGGAGGAAAGGAGAGTTCTGGGAAGGAAAAGGGTTTAAGGGGTGGGTAGGAATCTGGGGTTCAGTGTGTCCTGGTCATCCGCCTCCAAGACCTAGACAAACCTCACTCCATGAACCCGGGCACCCTTGCTAAATCACCAAACGCAGCAAACCACTTGGGGTGGCCTATGGCAAAGGTGTTGGTCATCCAATAAAGGTTCCCGGGGCGGCGGTATCCATTCCCGCTTCCCAAATGACTATTGCAGCAGTTTGTAGAAAAAGGTTTGAGTAATTGCACAAAAATAGAACGTCTTTTTGAGCTCCAATTAATCGCTTATTAAAATCGTAGTACATGACAATACAATCGTAGTGCGTATGTGTGCCTACCTAATATGCCGCATTTTATTGTTTGGGCATTATCAAACTATTCCAAATGCTCACAGTGGCTTCAGACGTTTCGGAGCAGTTGGGACTGTTTTGCGGTATTCACACAAAAAGGGTGAAGGGGCTGTTATGAAAAAAATAGACAACTGCGTTTATTCAAAAGAAAATACCCACCGAAAAATGTTTGGAAATTGATGTTTATCTTCGTAAAAAAAGGTTAATATTATCGAGTTCTATCTCGACAGAAATTGTCCTAAGCCAATTGAACAACACGTATAAATACAGAACGCAATTATTGTTCCAGATTTGAAAATCCTTTCAGGATGGTTCTGGCATTAGACCCTCGTTATGTATGGAAATTAGATTTTTCTTTGTTTAGTATTCAGATCTGAAAAGCCAATTGTCTCCACACCTTTTCTCTTCCCTTTATTAAAAGCCTTGGAAGGCAAGCGGCCTACAAAACTTACCACGTAACGTCCGTCGGTCGATAAAATTCAAAACACTATGCTAATACTTCGAAAAATACTAATTACAGAAAAATACGAAAAATCGAAACTTAAATAAAACAGTTTGTTATTTCAAACTTCTTTTTAAAACACGTTTGTGTGCATTGATGTAATATTATTAAGTAAGTTTAAGTTAGGTAAGTTTCACCACCTTCACAGTCCGAAAATGTTAATAATTGAAGCATGTTATGATGTACTTGAGACTTGTAATTGATCGAGACTTTAAAATGAAAACCTGGAGGATGTACATTTTGTAGATAATCGAAATTAGCTAATTATCACTCTATTTCCTCGCAGTGGTAAGCAAAATCGATAAATCGTCACACAACCCTGTCTTGACACACACTCCTTGCTTCATTTACATTCATTCGTAATCTCATTTATTCACAGACGAGGTGTATTCTGTAGTTTAGTCATATAGTTTCAAAATCCTTCAAGAGGTGTCGTTAGTGTGGTTAGTTATGCGTAGTTTTGTGGTATCTCAACATACGTCAGTTAAGTAGTATTTCAGAAGAGTATCATCTAACGTAGATCGTGTCTAATGTACGAACGGTTAAGACAGCAGCGGAAAGCACATAAATGGTAGACGGTTAGGTTCCACCGCAGAAGTTAGCCGGACCACAGAATAACTTAGAGCTTCCTATAAAAAGTATGGTACAGTTAAAAGTTAAATATTCATTGTAAACATTGCGAATGCAACTTGTAATTTCAAAGAACCCCGATCTTATTTAGAAGTTTTGCAACGCAATTCGAATAATCTTAAACACTAGAATGAAACTCTTTAATTTGTTATTCTGACTCTTGACATGGTCCGCCTCAAAAATATAATTCAGCTGCTTAGGCCGTTTCTTTCTTGGGCAGCTCCGACTTCTTTTACCACTCACTTTCTCTATTTTCTTCCCCAATCAAATTCTACATAATTTAATCAAAAAAATTCTAGTGAAAAAACTGGCACAAAAAAGGTTACTAAAGCCTCGATTACATAGAGCGAGTTTACAAGCCACTAGCCGGTAATTTTGAAAGTCTAAAATCGGCGAGTGAGATTGTCATGATGTCACACAAAACTGTCTACTCGCTCAGTAGCGACAGTAGCAGCTAAAATGACGACTAGCTAAATATTTCCACTAGCCCCGCCCCCTTCCACCCCTCCCTCGTAGCCACCTCCCCTCCTCGCCCCAACTTAAGTTGATGTTCTTTCTCCCTCTTCTAATTAACATGTAATATCTGAATATCTGTATTATGTTTAGTATATTTTTATTCTTCCCTGAAGAAGGTTCAGGTTGAACCGAAACTAGTTGGATAAGAAAATAAAAAGTGGAATTAAACAAAGTTATACCATCGTGTTTATTATAAAATGACGACTTTCACGCGAACCAATTCGGTCGACATTTGTAAAAAAACTTGGGCTCGCAGCTAGCGCAACATGGTAGGTAACGACTCCCGCCCGAACTAATTCTGACAGACGAAATCAGCTGTTGGTGGGCCGCCATCTTTAGGCAAACAGCCTAAGCCTAAGTAAAGTTGAACACCTTTCAATTTTTTTCGTAGATTGTCCACAATCTGCTAGTTAGCAAGTAATACGATGACACTGAGCGAGTTTACTAACAGTGAATTTCCCAGATAGTAGCTTGTAAACTCGCTCAATGTCATCGAGGCTTCATACTTGTAAATATAAGGTGTTATGTCCAAAATATTAAAGTGGCCCTAACCTTCGTACTAGATAAACAAAGGCATATTTTCCGGGTAACTCTTTTCACAGGCCGGTGGGGGTAAACGGAACTCAGGCCGTTTGCCCGAAATCCTGCCACGTTTTTCAGGATCGCACCTCTGGGAGAGTCACCCACCCAACTTATGGGCTTTGGCCGAAACAAATGCTTGTTGTTAGAGAACACCGAATGGATAAACCTTTAGAAGTGTGTCGTGGGCGGGACTGTGTAACTAAATTATGCAAATTTTTCGCCATTTTTTTTTTACCTGAACTCCACATAAGAGGCCCTGGGGAAAATAATTTCCCTTAGGGCCTATGTCATCTTTGGGGATGCTTTGTGGAGGGTTTTTTAAGGAAATAAAGGAGAGGAGAGTTCTGGGAAGAAAAAGGGTTTAAGGGGTGGGTAGGAATCTGGGGTTCGGTGTGTCCCGGTTATCCTAGACAAACCTCATCCCATGAACCCAGGCACCCCTGCTAAATCACCAAACGTAGCGAACCACTTGGGGTGACCTACGGAAGAGGTGTTGGTTATCCAATAAAGGTTCCCGGGGCGGCGGTACCCATTCTCGCCTCCCAAACTGCCACTACCTCAAACAAGCCCTTATTATGAGGGACCCTAAAGAGACGGTGACCGGGCAACTCAGAATGAAACCAAATCAGAACCACCTCAGAAAAGTCATTAAAAGTGTTAAAAAAGAAAAAAATATATAAAAAAGAATTTCTTTTGCCTAAAAAACCTTCCGCACCGCAAGTGCAATCTCCGCACTCCGAGGAAATATTTTTCCTTAAGGCCTATTGAGTGAGTGAAGCTATGTCAAAAAAAAATCAGAGTGTACAATTCACACGTGGTAGAAGTGAAACCTACAGAAAACTTAGGTAGATAATAGTGTGAGGCTACGAAAAACTGCATAAAGAGGAGATTGATTAAACTATCTCATACTCTCGCAGGCTATATCTTAAAAACTCTATATAAAGTCTTCTTCAAACTTTGCAAATTCACTTTGTGGCGTCGTTATTCATAAATGAAAACAAATAACTTTGTGTACACCACTATTTAATTAACAATATCGACATGTTTCGAAAACTATGTTTTCTTCGTCAGGATAAAAAGTTAATAAAAAATAACAAAAGACAAACAAGTATAGACAAATAAGAACATAGACAAAATATTAGAAAAGAGAGGTGATGAATTACTTAAAACATCACAAAAAATAATTATAAAAAATAAAATATAGAAATTATTTAAGGATGGGTAAAAAATTACACTTACATAATAAAAAATCTTTTGAAACCAAACAAGAAGTCTAAATAACAAAATATATTTTATTATAAATTTAAGTATTAATATGAAAATAAATTTAAAAGATGGCTATTTTTAAAAAACATTTGGTTATTTATAATATTTAATTTACTATTAACACTTTTCATAATTTCTAAAATTACTAAATTATTTTATTGTTTACCCGTTGTGTTAGTGTGTAAAATTTTAAACCTTTATTAATATCAAAATAATGACTTGTTTCTAAAATGTTGTTGGCAAATTCTGAATAATTATTATTTAAACATCTAAGATGTTCCTTAACTCTAATGTTAAAATTTTTAGAAGTCTTCCCAATATAAAAAATATAAAATTTTAAAAAATTTTACGATATTGTTAATTAAATAGTGGTGTACAGAAAATTATTTGTTTTCATTTATCTATATAAAGTGTTTATCATTTTTTTGTGTCACTATTTTCGTTTCATCGTGTTTCAAATCACAAGGGTGCTAAAGAAGTTTTCACTTCAAAAAACGAAATAACATTACAGATCACACTTCTATGGACCATATGCTCAGTGTTAGGGACTACCCCCTTTTTAAATTGTGCGCTAAAGCGTTCCAAATGGCCACCAAACGGCCGAACAGACGTGATATGAATATATTTATTTGTACCCTCTGGTTTCACTTTACAAAACAGAGTTATTACGTTTATAAAATCTGATGTGTAAATTAAGTTACGTGTTTATTTATTTTGAGAATGTGTAAAACATCAATTGGATTACGGTAAACGTTTTGCTGGAACCGGATGGATTGAAAATTGATAACGTTAAAATTACAATATAAAAATTACAATTACAAAAGGCTGCGCTTTCTTGCCTTACGTCCATAATGTAACAGACAGAATTGCCAGGCTGTTGAGAAAAGAGAACATCAAGACGGTCTTCGGAACCACAACAAAAATTCAAGACCTACTGAGGTCGGCAAAGACTAAGTTTCCTCTGGAAACAGAGGGAGTATATAAACTCAGCTGTTCCGGATGTGACAAGGTCTATGTAGGCCAGACAGAGCGGACGATCTCCAAAAGGATTTCGGAACACTTTCGTGCTTGTAAACTTGGCCACCCTGACAAATCGGCAATCGCCGAGCACTTAATCGAAACCGGCCATTACTTTGGATTTGTTCCTGAAGTCCTGGAAAGACCCAAAACTTACAGAGCACGACTAATTACGGAGGCAATTGAAATCCATAAAAACCCCATCAATATTAACAGAGAAGATGGAGCTAAGCTCAATAGTTCTTGGTATCCAGTAATTGACGGCTACACCAAAGCTAAACGCAAAAAACCATGCTGAATTTTTTCTAAACACCAGCTCGTAGAGAAATGGAGCTGGCAGTAAAGTAAACACTCTCACCTATATCACGTACTCATCTGCCCTGATGATGGACACTGTAACGCTGTTCGAAACGTTGGCTAAAGAAGGAGGTAGCGAAACACGGCATAACACCCCAAAAATCATAATAAAAAAAAAAATGTTTGAATTTTTTGGGGAATATCGTCGCTCCAAAGCAACAGTGAGATGATATCTCTCGAAAATCTGGTTTTGAAATAAAGTTTAATTCGATATAAAATTACTAGTTCTTATTGCAAATATCTCACTGTTGACTTCTGAAGCAGGAGATACTGCTGATAACCAAATGTTGTCTTTTATAGAACTTTTGTTAGTTTTAAAAAAGGACGTAACAATTTTTAATTAACGATTCGCTCTTTCTGATCGGGATCTAATTTTCATGCAACAGTGAGATATTTACAGATCTTTTTTATAAAAAAGGAATATAATTTTAAAGATAATTTAATGTAACAATTTAATTTGATAGTTAAATAGTGTACGTATTTAACGGCCAGCGTTCATCATCTGCATTCGTCCATTTGACTGTTATTAATATAATATCAGAATGAGTTTTTCAAGATATTTCACTATTGCTTTGGGACATTTGTATACAAATTCGATAGATCCACAAGAGAAATGGTGTAAAAATGTCACTGACTGGTATCCCAGAGACGGCAAGAGAATAGAGGACGCCAACAAATAAGATGGGAAGACGACCTAAAACTCACGGTTGGACATCATTGGAGAAGAGTAGCGCGTGACAGGTCCCAGTGGAAAATGTTAGAGGAGGCCTATGCTAAGTGGCAAACTGAGCTTCGGGATATATTATAAAAAAATAAGAACATACCAAAATTCATACCTAACAGAAGTTCAGAATAAAAAGGCTTATTATTATTATTATTATATAATATCACAACGAGTTTTTCAAGATATTTCACTATTGCTTTGGGACATTTGTATACAAGTTTGATAGATACATAAAAAAAGTTTCCTTGATGAAATCGATGGAATGATGTGGTGTATGATTGGCTTATCTTGACGAAATCGAAGAAATGATGTGGTGTCTGACTGGCTAACCTTGATGAATTCGACTGAATGATGTGATGTATGACTGGCTTTCTTTTTTTTTTTTTTTTTTTACATTAACTCCACACAGGAGGCCCTGAGGAAAAAATAATTTCCCTCAGGGCCTATGTCATCTTTGAGGATGCTGTGTGGAGGGTGTTTTTGAGGAGAGGAAGGAGTG
The DNA here is from genome assembly GCA_936435175.1 of Glyphotaelius pellucidus. Classification (NCBI taxonomy): domain Eukaryota; kingdom Metazoa; phylum Arthropoda; class Insecta; order Trichoptera; family Limnephilidae; genus Glyphotaelius; species Glyphotaelius pellucidus. Next base: position 2,816,496 of record OW386553.1, on the reverse strand, counting down.
AACATGTAGGAGGGAGGAAACACAGAGGCCGGCAAATCGTTCCACAGCCAAGCTGCTGAACTCAAGAACGAGTCGTAGAAACGATCCGTTCTCATGTGACTAATGTCAACCGTGTACAAATGTTGAGCGCGCGTTTGGCGTGTTTCCCGACTATGCACCGGTGCCGAGGGGATCAATGACGCTAGTTCCTCGGAGCATCTTCCATTGTAATACCGGTAGAACAAGGACAGCATTCCCACCTGGCGCCTGTGCTCTAAAGATTGCAATCCGTTTGTTAAATTTCCTTGATGAAGTTGAAGGAATGATGTGGTGAATGAGTGACATACGAGTACCTTGATGAAGTCGAAGGAATGATGTGGTGTATGACTGGCTTACCTTGATGAAATCAAAGAAATAATGTGGCGTATCTTGATGAAATCGAAAAAACGATATGGCATCTGACTGGCTAACCTTGATGAATTCGAATGAATGACGTAATGTAAGACCTTACCTTGATAAATTCGAATGAATGATGTAATGTCTGACTGGCTTACCTTGATGAAGTCGAAGGAATGATGTAGTGTATGATCGGCTTAGATTGATGAAGTCAAAGGAATGATGTGGCTTACCTTGATGAAGTCGAAGGTCTTGGTGAGCATGACGATGGCCGCTGCCCTCTCCTGCCATACCATTCTCCAGAACTGAGTGACTGTAAATTCCGTTGGACCCTGTGTGACGATGTAGGCGTTGGGCTTTAGAAGGCTCTGAAATCATGCAAGCAGGAAACTTTATTATTTTAATTGTAGATGCATTTCATACTTCCATAGGGCTAGTTTCTGTACTATAAAACAAACTAAAAACAGGTTTAAATAATCTGTATTATAAATATTATCTTAATAAACAAAACAACTGGTCTCGATTGGACCTGAACCTTCATCAGGTTTTTTAAAAGTTTTTTTTTTCTTTCATTGTTTCACACTCCACAACTCTTTACAAAATTTCTGTGAGAAAAAAACATAAAAACACCAATGTGAAGTAAGTAGGTAGGATGACAAATTTACCCGGTTATTATCTGAATAGTATCGACCGGTTTCGCTTTGACCAAGCTTCATCAGAATAACTGTTATATTTACATCTTAATGAAGCTTGGTCGAAGCGAAACCGGTGTTTGTTGTATTTTAAAAAGTATTACTTTTGATTTACGATTAAACGATTTATGTATTTATAAAGTCCGAGTTCCGAGTACTCGAATCCATGAATTGTGGAATACATATACATACATAGGATAAGTTAGATGAGTGTTTTAGTGTTCTACTTTTTACTATTTGTTACAATGGATGGAGGATAGCGAGTACCCCCCAACAGACTATGACTATGCATACGTTTTTGCAAAATTATGATGATTATACCTATACATTAATACGCAAGTTATGATATTATGATATTGCCACAATTGCTCGTAAATGAGCATGCTCTTTACCCTTTCCACCCGCGAATCAATGAGCATGCTCACAAATCAACAGCCGGTTGATCAGTATCATTCAAGAGCAAGAGAGCATGCTACTAATGAGCATGTCTGAAAGAAGTTTTAACAATCATTCTCCCCGCAAGGACCTGGGATAAATTCTTGGAATTGTTAATATCATTATCGCAACAACGGCGAGGTTTTGTTACATCTGTGAGTGCTTTCATTCGTAGAATTTTTCATAGAAGTTGAGATACTTGTGAATTAACGCCCTAGGAATAATTTTTGTAAGTGCTATTACTATTTCAGGGAAAAATTCGGCTGAAGCCGTAAAGGACTCAATTATAAAACTTCTCTACAAAAATGAAAAATACTAAATACATAAATCATACTTTTAGAAATCGCAATGTTTTAGTTACAATGATTAAAATAATAGTCTCAACTAAATTTAATTTTCTAAGCAAAATTCAAACTTCGTCAAAAGATAGTCAAAAAGGGCGGTTTCGATGAGAAAGATGTGTATGCTTGGTATAAGGGAGTTCTTAAACGAAATGGTATTGGCTTTCAATAACAGAATTAATTTTTTTATAAATAAAAATGACACCAGATACCAAACTTCTGTCGGACAGTTTTATCAATTTTAGATTTTTCATCAGAAAGTTGCAGTTTATATTTTCAATATGCGTATTAAGAATTTAAATTTAAGATGTATTTTTTCAAGAATCTGTGTTGGTATAAGGTTATACGCGGTGACCAAGTAGTTGAGTTATACTCAATTCGGCTCCGAACTACTGAATGATACAAATTTTTTAAAGTAGATTTGATGATCGTTAAGCGAAGTGTAGTTTGAATCACCCCATACCAAATCTTAATCTAAATGTATGATTGCATATACTTACATCTATGTATGAGGCATTTATATAATCTGAATCTGGTTGTCCTTCTATCGTGTTAAGCACCACTCTGTTGTAATCATCTGAAACAAAATAAAATTCATTTAATTAAATATTACAGTTTGAGGTTTTACTCATAAAGTTAAAATAATAAATAATAATATTCATCCCAGACTTGCAGAAGAGTCAATAGATGTCGCACATTAAATAAAATGGATAATAATTTATCCAGACACCATCTAGATTGCATTTAGTTCGAGTTGAATCTTGCAATCATTCATAAAGATGGCAGCCAATAAAAAATATGCGTTAAGAAAAATGAAGATAATATGGGTGGTTCTTAGTCGAAGTATGGTACAGTTAAAAGTGACCGAATTGGATATCGACACCTTAGCTCAGTGGATAAGAGCGCCCAACCCGGAAAGTAGGGAGGTCCTGGGTTCGAGTCCCAGAGGTGCCAATATCTTTTTCTGATTTTTCTGTTTCCAGATTTTCGATTGAGTTTCGCTCATAATGTCTTCATTTAATTAAATATTACAGTTTTAGGTTTTACTCATAAAGTTAAAATAATAAATAATAAAATAAAATTCATTTTATAATTCTTTGAATTTGTTTTCACACGCATACACTAAAACAATGCACGATATTTTTAGGACAGGCACTTTAAAAAACCTGATTCATAGTGATAGTTCGTAACACACCGTTAAGACCTCTCAGGTCCGAGAGTGCAGTTTTTCCAAGGTGGTTATGTACACACGTACACAGGGTGTCAAGGGACGTACTTGACGTACTTTTACCACTGATTCCTTACATTATTTGGAGTAAAAAATGTAAATGATATTTTACATTTGACATAAACTTGACACATTGTTGGAATACTACAGATATCTGATGTAAACATGATTAGCTTCGTCCAGAAACTCCGGAATAACCCACACGAGTCGTTCTTTTTACAGAAAATGTGTATAACAGAGAGTTTTGGTGGTAATTTCGGCAAATAAAGATTGTGCTAATATTTTTCATGAATCGAAATTTTGTATGCTCTAAACGTTTTTGCTGGTTTTACTGCAAAAAATATATTTTAAAAATTTATTTATTTATTTATTTAAGGAACATTAACAGTCTTAGTAATACAATAAACATAAGAGGATGATAAAAAAACAGACCAATTATTAATGTTCACAGATAGGTATTTAGAAACAAGACTAACTGAATATAAACTAGAATATTTAAAAAATAATAAGAGTACAAATGTGAATTCAACAAATGGTAAACTAATACACAACATTAAAATAAGTGTGATTATAACTGAAATAGACTGCAAAATAGGGATTTGGGTTGGGAAGGGTAAGGGGAGGAGAGGGATAAGGGAAAGTTGCCAAGTAATATAAAAATATTAGATACAATTAATTCATGTGTTATTCGCACCTAAAATGTTATACAGTGAAGTTCTGTAGCGACAGTAACTAGCAGTGTGTCTATATTTGCAAATTTGTTGTTATGGTAGTTACATGTCCTTTGTATAAATTCATTTTGATTGATTGATTGATTTATTCTTCATTATAAGCACCCACCAAACCACCAAAACAGTTTATCAGCAGGTCAATTTTGCAATAATCATAATTATGATTATTGCAAAATTTGCGAGATCTGGAATAAATGATTAAAAAAAAAAAAAAAAATTATAAAACTAAAGCCCACATACAACGAGAAACCACAAAAACGGAAAAAAAATATATGTATAGAAGAATAACATTACAAATTTCTACAATAAGGGCATAAAATACTTAGTCATAACACAGGCAATATATTCATAGGATACATACACACTCATACTTCAACATACTTAAGGCACACAACACACTTCAACACACCCATAGGCATATTTATACATAAGATTGTATGCATACAATCAACGGATACTATTATAAAGGTGCTTAGTAACAGTATCCATACTAATATTATAAATGCGAAACTGCTCGAGTTTGTTTATGACCTTCTCACGCATAACACAATATAAAGACTTTAATAATTCTTTCACCAATATAAAGCTAAATTATATGCGCAGACTACATATTGTATATGATGGTAAGCTCTGGCGTTATGAAATTATAAATATTAATACATTATATTTGTTATACGTTTTCTGTCGCTAACAAAAGCGAGTTTTTGCTAACGTCAGAAAAAAATCTTTTCCATGGAAACAATGTTGATTTTTGGGCTCTATGCTGGTAGGCACTCAGTCTACTGGTCAGCTACTACTGCAGAAAATTTAAATATTAGAATTCGTTTTTTTTTGGACAAGCTTGGAATAAATGTCAGATTTGAGTTCCTGTATTAAAAATATAATTCGTAACGATTATAAAGACTGAATGATAAATAGAGTATTTTTTATTATATTAACGAACATCCATGTTTTCAATGTTTGTAAGCGCATAAATTCCGAACGAATGAACAAAATTGGATAAGTAATTATTTTTTTCTTTGAGCTATAGCATTATGAAATTTAGGTGGTAGGCGAGATGTTTGAAAACTAAATGTAAGGGAATGAATATATGGAATGCGGGAGGGGATGGGGGTGAAGTGGGGGGGGGAGATAATTGATAAGTGCAAGCGCTACAGTAATTTCCCGTAATACCATGCGAGCGAAGCCGCGGGGAAAAGCTAGTTATAATATAAAAAATCTTGATCTATAACCCATTATCTGTTAACCTACTATCGTGATCTATTAACGTATTATTTTGATCTATTAACCTATTACCGTGATCTACTATTAACCTATTATCTTGATATATTAACCTATTATCGCAATCTATTAACCTATTATCTTGAAATATTAACCTATTATCGCGATCTATTAATCTATTATCTTGATCTGTCAATCTTTTATCGTGATCTATTAATCTGTGATCTTAATATATTAACCTTAACCTATTATCTGTCACCCGACTATTGTATCTTAGGTCAAAGGTACTTTGCTAGTACATGATCTAGAAGCAGGAATTTACCTATAAGACACATCGAACCGAATTCTTTGCAATTTATCGAACCACAATCCCCAAGATGCCCGTTTATTCTTACCAGAACGCCAATTTCCTTTTCCAGCATGCAGTGGTCTAACTATAATTATAATGTGATAGATTTAGTAGAAGCAAAAAGGACCGCAAAGAATTAAAAGGATCGGAGCAAATAGAGAAGAAATAAGAATTACGATTATGTCCATTTTTCGGCATGAGATGCACGGTACTAAGGAGACTCAACCTTCCTCTCCGACCCACTTCTCTCAGCCTCACAATACAACCCAAAAGGAGATACCACATGCAACTGGAACCCTTGTGCGGTGTGTATTCACTTAAAAAACCATTCATCACTATCTACGTAGATTTCTTTAAAAATAATAGTTTCAACTATTCAGAGTCAGTGTAACAATCGTAAACCCCATTTAGGGAAGGTCGTGAGGATACAAAAGGGAGGATGAAAGAAGAAGAGGAAATGATGGATTGGAAGGTTTGGAAGTAGTATATCTCGCTCTTTGGATAGGACACATTAATAAAAGCTAGTATTTAATACGTACTGTAAATAAAAATAGTATAAACATGTACCAATAACATAATTTTTAATTATTTTTATCGTGATTGAGACCTTTGACCCTAGAACAAAGGAGCTATGGCAGGTTCGCATAACAAAACGCAAAAATCCTTTCCGCCATGCTACCGCGAAAATATAAAAAGGTATCTAACTTGGTCTTCTGAATGTCTGGCAGCTCAGGCTAGACAGGGGTTTTATACCACTAGACCAAAGGAGACATGCTTGGGACCGTGGATTTATCGTACTGTTTTGAAACCAAGTACCCGTGAAATAAATAAATATTTTATTTGTATCTCATTCTCTCGTAAGATAAATTCTATAAATGTACCTATGTGTTTGTCTCTTTTTTGTGTCACTCGTTTCACAACAGTGCTAAAAAAGTTTTCACTTCAAAAATATGAGGCTAAATTACAAAAACATAAGCTCATATTATTACTTACCACACCTAATAAAATACAAAAAAAAACATACAAGACACCTTTACGAACTACTACTGTTGGACTGGCAAAACAAATTACGTCCTAATGTGGACATTAGGAACCCTAGCCTACAAACATCTTTGGTACCCTCCTAGCCAGGTTATATCGGGTAACAAGGCGGATACAGATATAACCCTCCCTTAGGGGGTAAAATGTATCGTGTTCGTGGACCATTCTCGAGAAAACAGTCAGTCTCTCACTGTCGATTTTAAATTCTTAACGAATGGTAGCTACTAGCTTTTAGCTCCTCTTTCAGAGGTCGGCAGACTTTCCAGTGAGAAGAGCCAAATATTAGATAAACAGAATTTAAAAATTTTCGTGGAGCTGTTTTTAAAATTAGCTTTATAAAATTTTCATTAAGTTTTCGGAAATTTCTATAACAAGCAGAAAACCGGTGAATCTATTTCATTCAGTAGATAACTGAAAAAAAATTTTTTTTACGATCTAAGCATTTCAAAGGTTAAAAAACTGTCAGTCATTCCTTCGCTTCGAAAAGGCAAACAGTTGATTTCAACCCGACCGATTTTTTTTTTCAAATTTGTCTTCAAAAATAACAACTTCGGACTCGATTTCCTCGAAAACGAAAGATAAAATTAAAAAAAGTAACATCGCAAAATCAACTCCAAATATGACGTAGATTCACTGGCTTCCCGCTTTCCGACTTTCTGAACCAAGTGAAAGTATATTTACATGCTAATAAGGGCTCTTTATTAATTACGCAATTCTCATTTTTCATATTATAGTTTATATGTCTTGTGTCTTAAGTTATACTTGGTTACTCTTTGCATTACACTATGTGAAAGTTTAAGTTTAAGTTTAGCTGTGTGGCGGGCCGGATCGAAAGAGAGTGGTTGGGGGAGCTCTTTTGACCTCTCCAGATGGATTCATACATACGTCTGGGTACGTAATGGGCTCATTGAACCCCAGATTCCTTTTTTTTTTTTTTTTTTTACAGTTAAAACCGCACAAGAGTCCCAACTGCTCCCGTCTGGAGCCAGTGAGACTATGGCATCCCCAATCGGGGTATGTTGTGTGGCTGAAGGTAGTGGGAAGGGGAAGGAGATAGGGAAGAGGACGGTGGGGAAGTACCTGGCTATTCAAATCTGGTCACTAAACACGGCTTAAGCCATTTCAAGCAACGTTTCAATTCTGAATGGTGGTCTTACACCAGGGCGATACTGATAGTATCTTCCACTCTGGAACGTGCCGCAAATATACTATTTATTATTTTAAATGAATAAATTGTGAAATAACACAAATTAATCAAATAAAATTTATTTGCGCACGCCGGGTTCGAACCCGCGACCTTCGGATTGTGAGTCGGGAGTCTTGCCTCGGGACCACGGAGGCCGTCATAATATTCCTACTCACCCCTCCTGTTTTTTCCTTCCCAGAACTTCCTTTCCTCCCTCTCCTTAAAAATACCCTCCTCACATCTGAGCTGACATGTCTACGTCAGCTCAGATGTGAGGGAAATTATTTTCCTTGGGGCCTTCTGTGTGGAGCTAACACAAATAAAAATATTGCCTTCATTAATTAAATATTACAATTTGAGTTTTTACTCATTGTGAAAAATAAAATAAATAATAATATTAGTACTGAAATTATCAAATACATCCAACAATGTTTTTAGTGAGTGGCGATGGTGGTTCGTATCGTGGTCTTCTAATGAGGCTGCGGATAGGAGTTGAAGAATCGCAAATGTCAATGAAAAGAGCCGCATGCGGTTCGCGAGCCATGGTCTGCCGACCCCTGCCGTGGAGCTATCGCTTTCCCAGCAACGAGCTTTTTATAATCCAAAGGATCCCGTTATAAATTGAAGTTTGGGGTCGATTTATGATCATCCTCGTCCACGTAAATAAATAAGTATATTTTCTCGTACGAAAGAGTGAGAGAAAAGAAATTATCGTTATGTATATTTGGGGCGTTACGCCGTGTTGCGCTACCTCATTTTTTTGGTTAAAGTTTCGGATAATGAGATGGCCGATTTTCTCGCCAAATCTGGTTCAGATTCCGGAACTATCCCACTAAATTTTAGAATTCCTATATCCGATGTCTTTCCGATTCTTAAATCTAATATGACTCGTGCCTGGGAAGAAAATTGGGCAGTCTCCAAAATAAGAACTGGATCTTTCTATGCGGGAATTCAAAACCATATCCCTGCTAAGCCATGGTTTCACGGTAAAAAACTTTCAAAACGATTCATTTCATGTATCTCGAGAATGAGAATTGGCCACTGTTCAATTGCATCTCACTTGTCTAGAATTAGAGTTTTAGATGATCCGTTCTGCCAGTGCGGTGTGGAAGAGGAAACCCTCGACCACGTTTTCTTTAACTGTAAAAACCATTCATCTTTCAAGAACATATACCGCCGGCTTATTAAAATCACACACCAGTCCCCCCTTAACATTTCATACCTTTTATCTCTTAACAATTCTCGTGTTCATACAGCTTTATGTAAGTTTATTAACCTGAATGAATTCAATATTTAATTTGTTTTAGTGATCTAAATGAGTCCAATATTTAATTTGTTTTGAATATTTTCCCATTAGATTAACCGAAATTTCTTATCCATTTTAAATATTACCGGCACAAAGCACTCTCTCCAGGGTGAATTGCCTAAAACCAAAAAAAAAAAAAAAGTTTCGGATAGCTTTACAGTATCCATCATCAGGGTAGATGTGTAGCTCTGATGATAGACATTGGAACTCTGGCTAAAGAAGGAGGTAGCACAACACGGCATAACACGCCAAAAATAAATAACGATAATACCTTTGATCGTGAAAGTCTAAAATCATATCTAGAGTAGGAAGTTTTACGATAAGATTTTTTTTTATACTCGTAGTTTTAAATAAAAAAAATTACGTAACACAAAATTTTACAGCTTTTTAACGTTTTATTCCGCACAAGTTTTCCAACTACCCCCAACTCTCTGGAGACAGTGGGACATGGAATATGGATGGAAAGAGGAAGCTTAGGATGTATCAGGTCATTCAGATCTAGTCACTGAACTTGGTTCAAGTAAGCAAAAGTACACTGGCAAAGCTTAGCATTACTAGTGGAATGTTTTTTTTAATGTGAATACCGCATAAGAGTCCCAACAGCCTGGAGCCGGTGAGAATTGCATCCAATTGAGGTATTTATTTATTGATCAACGCCCCTTTTCAGGGCTTTTACATATGAATGGTAATAAATACAATATTTATTGTACATAACTGAAATGCCTCAGTAACAATATTTTATATTTGTTTAAAGATAATCTGAAGATGTCCACGGACTTGGTGTAATTGTTTCCTTCCATTAGTATTCTGGGAAAAGAGGAATACATATGGTAGTTAGTCCCAGAATTTCTGCACTGAAATAAATCCTGACTTCTTGTATTACGTTGTGGAATCCGGAAGCTTATCAATTCAAGCAATACCGGACTATCAACTAAATCATGTAGAATTTTATATAGAAATACCAAGTCAGTGAAAATTCTTCTGTCTGACAATTTGAGCATATTCATATTATTTAACAGAGTGTTGTAGTTAAACATAATTGTTTGAATTCACATTTAGAAATTTAGAAAACGTAAGAATTTGTTTTGTATTCTTTCAACAGCTTGTACATGTATATTATAATGTGGATTCCAGACGGGAGAATTGTACTCAAGTTGAAATCTAATATACGCAAAATATAACAGTTTAATACACTTTATATTGTTAAAATTTCTAGGAAGCCTAGTTATATATATCAACATTTTTACGCCCTTATTACAGATTTCTGTTATGTGGTTAACAAATGATAGATTTGATTGGAAAGTATGTTTGTTATGTATGTTGTGAAAGTAGAAGGAAGGGGAACGAGATAAGGAAGAAGAACGTAGAGAAGTACCTGGTTATTCAGATCTAGTCACTAAACACGGCTAAAGTCATTTCAAGCAACTTTTCAATTCTGAATGGTGGTCTTTACACCATGGCCTATACTTATAGTATCGTCCACTCTTTAAAATAAAAATACCTTCAAAAATACCTTTTATTATTTTTAATCCAATAAAATTTCCTTGCGCTTGCCGGGATGTTAACCCTCCGAATCGTTAGTCGACCGCAGAAACCATTAAATGAAATTGCCCACCGTTTGGATTGTTCTCTAAATGCCATAAGAGTCACCCGCCTAAATGTAAGTAAGACATAAATTATTATTAGATAAATTATGATCTCTTCTTATAAGAGGTGGCAATAGCCTAGTTGGTACGGCGTTTGTCCCGGTAAGACAAGAGGTTCTGGGTTCCAGTCCTAGTTGCGACCGTTTTTTTGTGTTTTGTTCTCTTTCATATTTTCGTTTAGATTATAAGAGTTATCTTCGTGTTCAATGATATATTACATTTATGGGAACAATCATCAAAAGTTACAAAAAGAAAGTTGTTCTAATAAAAATTGAATATTCAAAATCAAAAAATATTTACCGTATGAAAAAAATACAAAAGGTGTAGATCCTATTTCTTCCAGGTAACCCAATAATTCACATGCTATTTAATAATGTTTGTACAAATAAGAACAGAGGTGTTTCATTTATGTGAGGTATTCACTTAAGGTGTAATGACGTCTGTTTAAAAGGAATGTGTTTAGTGATGATTTGAATTTGAGTGTATCTTGTATTTGTTTAATGTTATGTGGAAGGTTGTTATACACTTTAATGGCCATGTAATACGGTCCTTTTTGGAATATTGCTTTGTTTGCTAAGTTTTCTGTGAACCTTGTAGCGATTTGTGGGTTGAGTTTTTTTGTGGGAACATTAACTGTAGATGATCGCACTAACATGCATAACTCCATTATATATATAAATGTCTGTGACTTTTCAGAATTTTCAGATTTTTAAACATATGTCTACATGAATCCAGACGAGCAGAGTTTGTAATTTTTCGAATGCATCTCTTTTAGATGATAAAAAACATCTTTGGCGTTTACTGAGTTTCCCCAAAAATAATTCCGTACTTTATTATTGAATATACATAACCTTAGTATGCGGCCATTACTGATTCGATGTTTAATGTAGTGTACCTAGAACAAAAGAAAAGCTACTGATTTTTGCTATTATTTTTGATATATGTTCTTTCCAGTTTATGTTTGTATCTAGTTGTGTTCCCAGCAGTGAACAAGTTTGGGAAGATTCGATAATATTATTATTAAAGTTTACATTTATGTTTAAAGGTGTAGCTTGCATTGAACAAAGTTTCAGAACTCGAGTTTTGTTTGTGTTGATTGACAAATTTTATTTAGACTTTTACAAAAACTTCAATTGGTGTTCCATATAAATAAAATCGGATATACGAGTATTTATCCCATACACTACAAACCAGTTGTTCGAACTATTGTTTCGAATGAAAAAAGGCAGTTGACAATAATATGGAAAAAAATAGTCGAAGATAACATTGTTAATTCTGAAATTTGAAATATGAGATTGAAAAATATGACAAATAAACAAGAGGTGGCAATAGCCTAATTGGTGGGACATTTGTCCCGGTAAGAGGCTCTGGGTTCGAGTCCCAGTTGGACTGCTAACCCTGTACAAATCGCAAGTGCGCCCCACCGTTGAATTTGGCACCTCTGGTCTGGAGCTCCAAAATACTTGAAAAATACCTTCTACTCTGTGCAGAAACGGGCGGTCCGTTTGATAGATTCTCCCACCTTAACGAACGGATTCCAATCTTTAGAGCACAGGCGTCGGGTGGGAATGCTATCCCTGTTCTATCGGTATTTCAATAGAAGATGCTCTGAGGAACTAGCGTCATTGATCCCTTCGGCACCGGTGCATAGTCGGGAGACACGCCATGCCCAACATATGTACACGGTTGACATATGTCAGACGAGAACGGGTCGCTTCTTCGACTCTTTCTTCAATAGCTCAGCTGTGGAACGATTTGCCGGCCTCTATGTTTCCTCCTTCCTACAAAATGGGTCTCTTCAAGACCAATGTTCATTCCTTTCTATTCTCAAAAAGACCCTCCACACAGCAGAGGGAAATTATTTTCCTCAGGGCCTCCTGTGTGGAGTTAATGTAAAAAAAAAAAGTTGGGACCGCTGGTTTTTTTGGGTCTTGTTCTCTTTCTTATTTTCGTTTAGATTATTAGTGTTATTTTCGTCTTCAATAATATATGAAATTGATGGGAATAATCTTCAAAAGGTTGTAAAAAGAGAGTTGTTCTATTAAAAATTAAAGGCATATATTGCTCGCAATATTGACTTATATATAATTCTGACAATTGGTATATCCTGTTGTACAAAAAAAAATTATTTAAGCAACATTTCGATTCTGAGTAGTGGTCTTTCACCAGGGTTATACAAATAGAGTTACCACTCTAAAATTGCTGCAATTTTCGAATGCTAAAATCATGAACTCAAATTGCCGTTTCAAACTTTGAAAAATCAACAAAAAATATTGCTAATGAAAATGGATGCAATTTAAATACATTTAAAACAATGTAAGCTTTTATTCACGTTTATACAATACGCTATTTCCTAGAAGCTTGTGTTGAAATTTGATTAAAAATGCTTCCTGGCCTTAATTGATGAAATGATATTGGTAGAAATGAGTTTGAAAACGTTAATTTTACTACCGCCATAGTGACAGGACATTGACAGATACGAGTGAAAAATAATTTAAATGAAAGCTATGATTGCTTTTAAATGTTTGCACGATATTAGATTTGGCGATGACAGGTAGGTTATGTTGATATCAATTATGTTATTAATGACTGTACATGCGTGCTCTCGTTTACATAGTATAATAGTACCTGGATATGAATAATGCTTGAATTAATTTATTTTTAAATATATACATTTGATTGAAAAGAAATCACTGTGCACACCACTTATTTAATCCAAATTATCAATATGTTTCGAAGCCAATGAAATTTAATGATTTTAAATGAGAATCATTCAAAAAGTAATGGCACAAATTTTTTTCCCCTTTAATTGTAAAGAAAAAAATGCAAAATGATTTTCAAGGCCAAAAGTATTTTCGTTATTTGTTTTTGGGGTGTTATGCCGTGTTGCGCTACCTCCTTCTTTAGCCAACGTTTCGGACAGCGTTACAGTGTCCATCATCAGGGCAGATGTGTAATTGTGTACTTGTTAGAGGTGAAATGTGTGCTTATGTACTTGCACTGTAATACGTAGTGGAGTAGTGGAGTGGAGTGGAGTGGAGCTGGCAACACGGTACGGCTAGGGGTCCTGTGCCGAGGCGGACTAAAATTATTTAAATATATTTCATTTGTCTTCTATTTCATAAGCACACATTTCACCACTAACAATTACACATCTGCCCTGATGATGGACGCTGTAACGCTGTCCAAAAAGTTGGCTAAAGGAGGTAGCAAAACACGGCATAACACCCCAAAAACAAATAACTGCAATTACATAGGTCGAAAACCATACTGTTGACGATTAATTTGTCACTTTTCAATATAATCTCCGTCTATTTCCAAAGTTTTGGTAGATCTTTGAACAAGGGCATGTATCCCAGAGTGGTAAAAAGCACGGTCCTGGTTCCTAAGGCCATCCGCCGTAACTTTTGTTGGGCGAAGTACGTGCTTTTAGCCTTTTAACACTTCCGTACCGGACCAGGGGAACGCATTTACACTAACGAGAGTTTTATGCTGTATCTAAGTGGTTTTTTAAACCACATACTCAATAATTTAGCTAATCTTAGAAAAAATATTTGGTTATCGATTTGCATTAAAAAAATTAATATCGCATTACTACTTTTCTTAAAATTAAATAGTTTATAACAAATTCCGGCGAATAATCTGTGCCACCCGCCCCCCTTCCCCTCTGTTCGGGCGTACCCCGTTCCTATCTGCTGAATGTATCGGGATAATTCTAAGCGATAGCAAGTAATTTCTAAGTTGTTAGAGGAAAGGACTAGATCGCGTTCGTTTACACTGCGCATCTCGTTTGCTTTTTTTACAATGCTATAATGTTCGCTTGCCGGTCAAAGATCATTCGGTCTGAGTCGTTTCCGGTGAACGCCAATCGCCAGTCGAGATTCGGAAACAAGGTGTTATGCTGGCTATCGGCCCGCCTTCTCTGTTTTCTATGGAAAAATACACGCTATGGTCAAAATTCATTAGAATATTAATTATGACTTTATTTATCAAACGATTTTTAAAATGACTACTGAAAAACGATGAATATACTTTCCTCTAATTAGTATCATAACAAATTACAAAAAAATATGTCATTAACACCCTTTAATAAGCAAAACAAATTGGGGTCCCCGAGTAACCCCCCTTCGGGTCATGTGTGATTTTTTTCGTTCCGGGACGAAAAGGTTAAGGGTTGTGACATATTGAACAGAATGTATTGTGCATCACTGCTCCAAAAAATTAACCATAATTAAGTTTTTAATTTTTTCGTCCTCGGTGAGTTTGTGTGATGCCATTCCATTGACCGCCTCTTTGATTCAGGTTCCACGAAACCCATGTTTCGTCTCCGGTCACAATTTTTGTATACATTTTTCAGTCTTTCATGAATGCGAATAGGCGGTTAACCTTCTGCATTCAAGAATTCAATCATATAACGCTGACTTATACGAACATTCGGCCATTTTGCAAAACGACCGCAATGCTGCCACCTGTTGACGCAGAAAGTTACTACTGCAGTAGATTGTAGATGAAGGTTTGAAGAAAAGCGCCAATCCAATTTTTTTTCATTTGACTACATTTGTTTAGTTAGAAAAAATAGAAGGCATTACTTTCGACTGACCTTAGTAATAAAATAATAATTTTCACTTTATCCTGACGAAGAAACCATTTGGTTTTATTTCTTACTTTATTTCTTTAAAAAGAAACACAAACATTCCCGGGTTAAAAATAACCCAACAATGTTTGAAAATCTCCTACTACCATCTCATAAAGCCTTTGAAAACAGGTTGAAAATTTTGGTTAAATAAGTGGTGTATACAAAGCAATTTGTGTTCATTTAATTAAAATGACGTCACAAAGTGAACTTAAGATTATGGAAGAAATGTTATCTATTTGAATTTCGATTTTTCTTGAATGAATGATTGAAGTGGAGTCTAGGAAGTGGAAATTAACCTATTTTCCGACATCCGATCGCGCTGAAACTCACCAGATAGACTCCCTGACGATGAAAATGCATTAGCATATCAACTTTTGGCGGCAATCTAGCTAGAGCACACGCGGACATATATGCATTTCTCTGAAATTGTACGACGTTACAGCAGCTAAGTCCAATCAAATTGGGATTTGGATCAGTTGTTCGTGGTGTTGACTCCAGTCCCTGAGGAGGAAGTTTCAATATTCAGTCAAATTAATATTTTTTTGAAATTGACCAATGGCAGGCCCAAGAGATGACACAACTAGGTTGAAAACTGAATAAAGATTTATTATTGGTTGATTTTTTACGATCGTTTTTCCATGTAATTATTTACTTTTTTTATGTGAAAGGTCCCAACTGATCTCCACCCTCTGGAACCTGTGGATGTGAGTTTAAAGGAAGTGGAGAGATAAAAGAGATAGTTAAGATAGAACATGACTCTTTTTATGTGGTCAGTAAAGAGACTCAAGCCACTTTTCAATTCTGATCTACCACTGTGGAACACTGCACGTATACGAACACTGCAAATACACTATTTGATATTTCATAAATTAAATGTGAAAAAACACATCACATAAATAAAATAATTTTGATTTACCCAAGCAAATTTATTTTAAAAAAATCGCTTGTGATAATATTTCTTAATCGAACTATATTAAAGGACCTATAGTGCACCCTGTTTATAGCCGCCTCAGTAAGATAAACAAACCAATATTGACATTAACTCAAACTGTCACTTGGGTATGCAGCCGACAGGGCACAGATGGCGTTATGTTGGAAAACGTAAGGGCAGTGCAGGACAAGGGTACACGAGCAATTTAAATTTCACTCACATGCATATTGTTTTACGAATTTTTTTAATAATTTATTATTTGCGCTCTCTTCCTAGTGTTGGATAAGAATAAGTAGAGGTCACTGTGGGTTGATTATTAAGAGAGGTAACGAAGGCTAAAGGAGGTTAAAGGTTAGTCGGAATCACTTCACTCAGCACAGTTTTGCCACAAGATAAAGTGGAGAGGATGTTCTCTGTGTTGTATTCTATGGTTAGTGTTTGTTATTTTTCATCCAACAAAGTTCCATTTGTGAATCATAAACGCGTATCGATTGTGACTGCATCAAATGTGGCATAGTCTATACTACACGAAGCACTGCTGAAAACCATTTGCATTCCGAGAGAAATCCTGAAAAAGCTGGGCAATTTTTTTTTTATTCAATAGAATCAATGTGGCATAGTCTATACTACACGAAGCACTGCTGAAAACCATTTGCATTCCGAGAGAAATCCTGAAAAAGCTGGGCAGTTTTTTTTTTGTTCAATAGAATCAATGACAACTAAACAAAATAAAATATATATAATAAAATTGAAAAATCTATTGATAAATAAATGTTATTCTTATTTAATTGAAGAAGAAGAAAACACTAATAATCTAAACGGAACATACAGAAAAATAAAAAGATAACGGTTTCAATTGGAACTCGAATCCAGAACCTCTCGTCTTAACGAGACGTATTCTTTTTCAATTAGGCCACTGCCACTTCTTCTCAAACCGTCACATTTTCCAATTTCATATTTCACAAATGAGATTAACACATATGACATTGAAATATCCGATAGTATAAAGATGTACACAAGAAATGCCATTTGGGCGGGTCCGTGACCAAAGAATTCTCCACAATTTCACTTTTTGCAGAACTGTGTTTCACCATCATTATGAAATTCAATTGAGATGGCGTTATACGTTTCAGACAAGTGTAAGAGGGGTAGAGCGCATGTTAATGTGTTGGAACAAGGTACAAGGATTGGTTTATATTTAAATCCGTATGTATTTTTCCTTCCGATAGTCGGATTGGACGGCCGACGCGGAAGGGTGTGGCTTATTTTATTACCGATTCGATAGTCGGGTAGAACGAGTGCGGGCTTTCTTAACAAATGGATGGCGCGAGCGCCTTCCGATAGTCTGATCGGATAATCAGAACCGACTATCGGCCGACCTTACAAAAAAATATCTTAAACACAAAATTCATATATGGATAGCCACCAAAGGCAAGGGCAGGTATCTTCTACTATTATAATATCAAGACACTCCACGAATATTTTTTCATTTCTTTTAAATTTTTTTTTAATTATTTCAATAATTTCTTTTCTTTTGCTCACAAATCTTTTCTATTCTTTTCATTAATTTTTTCCACTTCATATATATATTTTTTTTTGATTAATTTTTCTTAAAATTAGAACAAATTTCTACCACTTCTGGATTACCCCGAAGAAAACTTATATATAAACGTATTTATTTTGGTTAATATACGAAAAAAACGTTCTTCCCTATCTCTTTGAATTTAAAGCTTAAAAGAAAAAATAATGGCGGTTCAAATTATATTTTTTCGTTCATTATGGTAAGACCCTTGAAAGGAGAGCGCCCATGAACAGTTACTGGTTTTGCCTGATGGACAGTTCAGCCCTGCTTGGGGTGTCAACTGACTCCCAACTGTCCCTTATCCAAATATGTGACCCGATTAACATCATCATTCCCCGGTAGGTAGGTAGCAGGCAGATATCGCCAGTAACCAGATTAGACGTCGATTCCGGCGGATGGATGATGTCGTTTGGGTCCTGGTCCTGGGGGTGCGTTTAACCCCGGCGATAGGGATGGACGGACGTGATCGCTGAGTGCTTATGGTATCTACCCGCGGCAGTTAGAATTGAGAAGCGTTCTGCAAAATTAAATTATAAATCCGATGAAGTGCCATTTGCAAAATTATTACGTAATTATGATACAGAGACACAGTTTTACATAAAAATTAAAAACTTATGAATATCTAATGTGGTAGGTATTTAAATAAGAATTTATTGGAACATAAAATGAAAGAAAAGAGAAAGAAAAAAACAGAAACTAGTTTTAAAATTGCAGATGGTTTAAAAAATACAAAATTTACATGTGAATAATACATGATTCAGAAACAGAAAAGATGGGAACAAGTTTTCAAATTATAGATAAATAGAAATAATATTTATTTATTTATTTATTTATAAATAAACGCCCTTTTTCGGGGCTTATAAAAATATATGTGCAACAGCTCCTATGCGATGCTCCTTAATTATAAAAATGTGCAAAATAAAAATACAAGGTGTCTCTTAAAAACTGGTGATCTTATAATAAATTATAGATATTTGAGATAGATTTGTTAAATTTGATTAAAATTGTTATTCTGTGTGAAAGCGAGGAAAAGGTGCATGTATTAATGTTGCAGAATAATATATTTTGCATAGTTGCTCAATTTGGTATTTAGAAGTTGATGAAATCCAGGAGTTCACAACAGTCGAACTCGGAATGAATAATTCGAAACACAAAAGTTAAGTAATTTGTTTTCCAGGAAATTAAAAATGTAAGTGTTATTGTGAGATTTGAAGTTAATAAATCGTATAAATTTGTGCTGCACACCTTCAATATTACTTGTATGAATTTGATAGTACAGGCACCACACTATAGAATTGTATTCAAACAAGCTGCGCACTAGCGACAAATAAAAGATTATTGTAACTTCAAACGAACCGAAGTCTTCGAGAGTTCTGATTATAAATCGTAGTATCTTTATGCCTTTGTTAATTACTGGTTGTATGTGATTTATAAAATTTAATTGGGTGTCAAACATAACTCCAAGATCCCTTCACTGACTTTTTTTAACAATTCGTTTTCTATTGTGTATTTGAATAATAGCGGGGTCTTTGTTCGACAACATATTTATCGGAGAAATACGTTGTAAGCGATACATCATTTATGTAATTTGTCGATATTTAACTGTAAAATTAGGCAGTCGCTTATGTTGGATGTTTCTTTGTATAATTTGATGTCATCGGCAAAAAGCAGTACATCGTTGAAACATCTTTTGATGTCATTTATGCATATAAGGAAAAAAACTCGTGCAATAAATCTTTAGCAGTTCGAAGTATCCAAGTGTAAGAAAAAGCATATAACAAATAATGATATTTATGGTATGAAAACAAACGTTTGAATAAATAAAATTGAAGAATATTTTTTTTATTTTTGAAACTATCAATGAATTTGTGGTAGAAATCATGTATACGGAGCGGGTTTTTAACTGCTAGTCTTTATAAAAAATATAACGTTATGGCATAAAATTAGATAAAAAAGAGATATATTTCTAGAATATACCAAGTAAGATAAATAGTTTGGAACTAACATCAATAATGAATATGGTTTGTTCCACGACGCACTTAATTAGATATAAAGCTAAGGAAGTAATGAACCAAAGTCAAACCGAAAAATGAAAGGAAATTTTGAGCCATATAATTTTTAGAGCCAGTTGTTTCCCAAAAATTCAAATGTAACATTGTCATCAATATATTTCCATTCAGCGCCTTTTTTTTTTCCATTTGAAAGGTCCCCGTTAAACACCAATTATAGGTACGTTTCAGTTTCCTACCAAATCTTGAGTTGAAAAGCTTAAGGCCCAGCTTCCCGCATATCTACCAATTTATTACATGTTTTCCTTAAATACCGTAAGTTTTAAAGCTCTAAAAAAAATATGTTATTCTTGAAAATAATATCTGCAAATTTTCCATGCCGAAACGGCAATTATATGAAATTCCTCCGAGAGAAAATTATTATTAACACGTTTTTTTCAAATATTTTACAAGTTAATATGTACGAAAAAGATCACAGTGGTTCTTTAAATGCTATTTCAGACAATTCCCACGAGAATTTTGCTCTATTTTAAACGAGTCGTGTTTTATTACACAATTTTTCTGTAAATATTATGGTATTTAATTTAGCGCGCTCTCTTTAACATTGATATTTACATATCTCTTCATCTTCTTCTTTTTGAGCGAATACAGAAAGTTATCCTCTTCTGCTGATCACAATTTGTTCAAAAGCTGTACTTAGAATCGGCATTTAACAGGGACCTTTTAACTGTAAAAATATCATATAGCCGTTGGATGGTCATTTGATGACAATGTTACATTTGAATTTTTGTGAAACAACCTATCCTTTGGTATGTTTTTAGGTTTTCACGGCCAAAAAGTATTTTTGTTATTGTTTTTGGGGTGTTATGCCGTGTTTCGCTACCTCCTTCTTTAGCCAACGTTTCGGACAGCGTTACAGTGTCCATCATCAGGGCAGATGACCAAATGATATTGGTGAGAGTGTTTACTTATGTGTGTCGAAGCGATACCGTGCTGCCAGCTCCATTTCTCTACGAGCTGGTGTTAGAAAAAATTCAGCATGGTTTTTTTTTGCGTTTAGCTTTGGTGTAGCCGTCAATTACTGGATACCAAGAACTATTGAGCTTAGCTCCGTCGTCTCTGTTAATATTGATGGGGTTTTTATGGATTTCAATTGCCTCCGTAATTAGGCGTGCTCTGTAAGTTTTGGGTCTTCCCAGGACTTCAGGAACAAATCCAAAGTAATGGCCGGTTTCGATTAAGTGCTCGGCGATTGCCGATTTGTCAGGGTGGCCAAGTTTACAAGCACGAAAGTGTTCGGAAATCCTTTTGGAGATCGTTCGCTCTGTCTGGCCTACATAGACCATGTCACATCCGGAACAGCTAAGTTTATATACTCCATCTGTTTCCAGAGGAAACTTAGTCTTTGCCGACCTCAGTAGGTCTTGGATTTTAGTTGTCGTTCCGAAGACCGTCTTGATGTTCTCTTTTCTCAACAGCCTGGCAATTCTGTCTGTTACATTATGGACGTAAGGCAGGCCTTAATTAATCTGAAAACATTTTCCCTGGAAAAGAATTGTGTTCGGGGAACGATAAATAAAAAATAAAAATGAAGTTACTTACATGGTATTACTTTTTGATTTTGGTTTTTGTCTAAATTTGTCTTCTTTGTAGCATGCCTGCAGGAGTGGGTATCCACCTTCACAGCCGTCTGAAACAAGGAAAATTAAACACATTAATACAACATACTTCCTAAGAGAACGTAGTATACTCGTATATCATAAATAGAGTCCCTACGTATAAATAGAGTATACATAGTGTAAAGAGAGAATGGTAGGTAGTATATGTAGTATATGTGTAGTATATATAGTTATTGAAGAAAATGAGAGTATAAATATGAAAATTGTGAAGATGTGGATTATGAGTGAAAAATCAGTATATCTGTAAAAAAATGTTCAAAGATGAAAAAGAAAGATTGATGATGTCATGTTTTCTAATTATTAAGAATATATTACCTTTTTCTTGAATGATTGATACAAAATCTGTTAATATTATTTTTTATAATTCTTCGGGAAGACTATTAAATATTTTATGCCTTTGTAAATATAAAATGTTAAATATAAAAACTTTAAATTAGGTTGCACCAACCAGTTCATTAGGATTTGGTTGTCTCTATTTGCTTTCTTCTTTACAATTTTAAATACGATAAATATGTTTTTTTTAAATTTCAAATGGTAATATTGAGGTAGTACCTGCAGACAAGCAGCCACGTGGCAGCTTCGCGGGACTACCTATTTTATTGCCAATTCTATTTGTATATGTTAAGTATGTTTTTGTTAGAAATAATAATAATAAAAAAAATACGTAGTGTAAATATAAAAAACGTAAAAGAGTAAAGAGTATAGTTTATAGTATAAATAGAACGTATTATAGAAAATTAATAAATAGGTACTTCTTCAAATTTTGCAAATTCACTTTGTGGCACCATTTTATTAATGAAATAATTAAAAACACTTTGTTTTTACCACAATAAACTTTATTTAAAAGTCAACATGTTTCAAGAACGATGTTCTCTTCATCAGGACATAAAATGTACTAAAACTAAATGATCGAACATAGAACGGCGTGGGTAGAAATGGAAGTAGTGGGGGAGGAGAGAGGTGGAAAGGGGTGGTGCTTAGAAGATCAACAAGGGGGAGGGGGGGGGGGGGGGGGCGGTGGAAAGGAGGTGCTTAGAAGAACAAAGACAAAAAATTACAATGGAAATATGTTTAAGATAGGGTTACTCACAAAATTAATTTGATTGTTAATAATATTTAAATTTCTATTGACATTTTTCCTAATTTCTAATATTTCTAAAAGATCTAAGTGAAAACCACTAACGTTAGTGTGTAAAATTTTAAAACCAGTATTTAAATCAAATGAATGGTTAAATTCAATTAGATGGTTAGCAAATTCCGAATAATTATTGCTATTTAGACATCTCAAATGTTCCTTAATCCTCGTTTCAAAATTTCTGCAAGTTTTACCGACGTAAAAATGATTGCAGTCATTACAATTCAATTGGTAAACTCCAGATTTTTTCATTTTTTGGTCTTGGTCCTTGTTATTTAAAATATAATTTTTTAATTTATTATTCGTATAAAAAGCAGGCTGTATTGTATTAGGAATTTTTTTCATGTTTAAATTGGAGGTTTGATGATTTACAAACAATATTTTTCTCCATTGTTTTTTAATATTATCAGTAAGCAATGGGTAAATGTAGGACAAATGAATTTTTTTCTTATATATTTTGTTTAATAAATCTTCTATTAATTTGGAGTTATAACCATTATTAGATGCAATTATTTTAATGCTGTTAAGTTCAGATTTGAAATTATTTGGGGATAATGGGATATTAATTAATTTATTGATCAAATAATGGAAAGCTAAGAGTTTTTGTGAAAATGTATGGTTTTATGAGTTGTGTATAATTATATCAGCGTATGTTTCTTTTCGAAAAATATTGAATTCAATCTTATTATTAATTATAGCTAGGTTTAAATCTAAGAAATTTATGCTACAATTAATTCCTATTTCTAATGTAAACTTAATGTTTGTGAATTTTGTTCAAAAAATCAAACAATCTTACAATAGCAATTTTAAGAAATTTCATGGTTTTCACGGTCGCCTTGTTACACTTGGTGTGGGTCAAATTTCATCCCTATGGTTCAAAAGCGATTAAAATTTTTGAAGCTTCCTAAAAATTATGGTCTGTTCACAAATAAAACAAATAATCTTCCATAAGAGAAATTTTTAACCATATTCGTAGATTTTATGGTTGCTTAGTTACACTTGGGGTCTGTCAAATTTCATCTTAATGGCTCAAAACCGATAAAAATTATGGATTTTTTCCAAAAACCATGGCCTGTTCAAGAATAAAACAAACAATCTTTAACAACAGCAATTTTGAGAAAGTTGTGGGAAAGTTCATGGTTTTTCGGTCACTTTGGGTGGGTCAAATTTCATCATTATATCTCAAATCGGACAAAAATTTTGGATTTTTACAAAAAACCACGATTTGTTCACAAATAAAACGATATATCTTCAACTTTAGCAATTTTTAGAAAATTCATGGTCCAAACAATCTTCTACAAGAGCCCTTTTTAGTAAATTCATGGTTTTTACGGTCGTTTTGTTACACTTGGGATCTGTCAAATATCATCATAATTGCTCAAAACCGATTAAAATTTTTGATTTTTACAAAAACCACCATCTGTTAACAAGTAAAACCAAAAATCCTCAACAAGAGCAATTTTAAGAAAATTCATGGTTTTCACGGTCGCCTTGTTACACTTGGTGTGGGTCAAATTTCATCCCTATGGCTCAAAACCGATTAAAATTTTTGATTCTTCCTAAAAATTATGGTCTGTTCACAAATAAAACAAATAATCTTCCATAAGAGAAATTTTTAACATTTTCGAAGATTTTATGGTCGCTTTGTTACACTTGGGGTCGGTCAAATTTCATCTTAATGGCTCAAAACCGATACAATTATTGGATTCTTTCCAAAACCCATGGCCTGTTCAAGAATAAAACAAACAATCTTCAACAATAGCACTTTTTAGTAAATTCATGGTTTTTACGGTCGTTTTGTTACACTTCGGGTCTGTCGATTATCATTATTATTGCTCAAAACCGATAAATTTTTTTGATTCTTACAAATTGTACAAACCATTGTCTGTACACACACTAAAAAAAAAACTTTCACAACAGCAATTTTGAGAAAGTTGTGAGAAAGTTCATGGTTTTTACGGTCACTTTTCATCTTTATGGCTAAAATCGGATAAAGTTTTGGATTTTTACAAAAAACCATGATTTGTTCACAAATAAAACGATATATCTACAACTTAAGCAATTTTTAGAAAATTCATGGTTTTTCGGTCGCTTTGTTACACTTGTGTTCGGTCAAATTTCATCTTTATGGCTCAAAACCGATTCAAATTTAGGATTGTTACAAAAAACCATGGTCTGTTTACAAATAAAACGAAATATCTTCAACAATAGCAAATTTTTGAAAATTCATGGTTTTAACGGTCGTTTTGTTACACTTGGGATCGGTCAAATATCGTCCTCATGGCTCAAAACCGATTAAATTTTTTTATTTTTACAAAAACCCATCTCTAACAGAAAATGGAAAACATGGAAAAAGAATTTCCTTTTAAAAATTTATAAATATAATCTTTAAATTTTCTGATAATATTTTTTGTTCTTTGAAAGCAATTTTCTTTTTAATAACCGTTTTTCTTGTTTAATGAATTAATAAACAAGAAAAACTGTGATTAAAAAGAAAATTGCTTCAATGCAAAAACAAATTCTAACAGAAAATTTTAAAACATTATTTCAAATTTTTTAAAAAAGAATTCCGTTTGAAAATTTATCAATTTTTTCGCAATTTTTAAAATTTTTGCGTGAAATATATTTTTTTCATTGTAAATAAATTTCGTTTTCCCTTTTATAATGGAAAAATGTATATATTTTTTTTAAATTTGTAATAATGTTTTTAAATTTTCTTGTAGAATTTTTTTTTGCTTTGAAGCAATTTTCTTTTTAATAACCGTTTTTCTTGTTTAATGAATTAATTGCTTTAAAACAAAATTTTGTGTTTAATGAAATAACGTAAAAAAATTTGTTTTTCATGGTTATTTCCTTTGAATAACAGTATAAAATGGATAAAAAATTTCTTTAAAAAAAAAAATTGTAAGATGGTTTTTAAATTTTCTATTACTTTTTTTTTCGTTTAGAGCAATTTTCTTTTTGTAACCTTTTTTCTTGGTTAATGAATAAATTGTTTGAAATCAAGTTTCTTGGTGAATGAAATTACGGTTAACAGATAGTTTTTTTATGGTATAAGAAATTCTTCTTTTTGAAGAATTTTCTCTTAAAATGCGGCTTAGAAATTTATCACAAGGAAGTCCTTGCTTTTTTCTTTTTTTTAAGTTTTACGGAGTTTGTGCTTTTCTTAGTCAATACATTTATTCACTAGCAGCGTTTCATGAAAAAATAATGTATTTAGAAAAAAAAAAAATTAAATAAAGTTTTTAAATATTCAGTTAAAATTTTGTTTTCGTTTAAAGTAATTTTCTTTTTAAAAATAATTTTTTTCTTGTTTAATGAAATAATGCTTCAAAACAAAATTTCATTGAATAAATTAACGGTTGAAGAATAGTATTTTATGGTAAATAAGGTTCGTTTTTTCGAAGAATTTTCTTTTTGAATGCCGTTAGAAAATTTATCAAGGTAGTCCGAATTTTTTTGCAATTTTTCAAAAAGAATTTCTTTTTTAAAAAATTTATAATAATGTTTTTAAATTTTCTGTTACAACTTTCTTTACGTTTAAAACGATTTTCTTTTTAATAACCGTTTTTCTTGGTTAATGAAGTAATTGATTTTAGACAAAATTTCATAGTGAATGAATTTACGGTTCAAAAATAATTTTTTATGGTAAAATAAATTTGTGTTTTTGAAGAATTTTCTCTTTTGATGCCGTTTAGATATTTATCAAAATGAAGTCCGTGTTTTTTTCTTTTTATTTTAAATTTTACGAAAATTATTTTAGTAAATAAATTTTATGCTTATAAACCAAAATTTCATGGAAAATGAAATTACGGTTTAAATAAAATTATTGTAATTGTAGATTTCCATTTTTTACAGGAATTTAAGTTTTTAGCAATTTTATTTAATATAAGATTTTTTCATGGAATACGAAAATTTCATTGAAAATGAAAAAACCTTAAAAATAAAGATTTTTATCGTCGAAGAATTCCATTTCTTAAAATAATTTACTTTTAAATATTTTAAGAAATATTCTTTAACAGGAATTTTTTATGGGGAATAATTTATTCCTTTCACGAAAAAATCAGGGAAAATGAGATTACGGTTAAATGAAAGATTTTAAAGGTAGAAGAATTCCATTGTTTAAAAGAATTTAAGTTTAAAGCAATTTTATTTAAAATAACAGTTATTCATGGAAAATGAATTTATTGCTTTTTAACTAAAGTTTCATGGAAATCATTTTATTTTATTTTTTATTTATTTATTTCACAAGAACGGTTAAATAATGAATTTTTGCAGTTAAAAAAATATATATTTTTTAAAATAATTTAAGTTTAAAGCAATTTTCTTTTGGATGAATTTTTTTAAAGGAAATGATTTTTATGGTTAAAGAATCCCATTTTTCAAAAGAATTAAGGTTTAAAGCAATTTTATTTTAAAATAACAGTTTTTCATGGTAAATGAATTTATTGCTTTTTAACCAAAATTATATTGAAAATGAAATAACGGTTAAATTATGGATTTTAATGTTTGAAGAATTACATATTTAAAAGAATTATGGTTTAAAGCATTTTTCTTTAAAAAAACATTTTTTTATGGTTAACAAATTTATTGCTTTTTTACCAAAATTTCATGGAAAATGAATTAACGGTTAATCGAAAGATTTTTACGGTTGAAAAATTCCAATTTTTAAAATAATTTAAGTTTAAAGCAATTTTCTTTAAAATCAAAATTTTTTTAAGCGGAATAATTTATTTCTTTCACACCAAAATTTCAGGGAAAATGAAAATACGTTTAAAATAAGAATTTTTCACGGTTGAAAAATTCCATTTTTAAAAAGAATTTAGGTTTAAAGCAATTTTATTTAAAATATCAATTTTTCATGGACGTTGCTTCTCAACCAAAATTTCATGGAAAATGAAAAAACGGTAAAATTATGGATTTTTATGGTTGAAGAATTACTTTTTTAAAAAGAATGATGGTTTTAAGCATTTTTCTTTAAAAAAACAATTTTTCATGGAATACGAATTTATTTCTTTTTTACCAAAAATTCAAGGAAAATTAAATAACGGTTAAAATATAGATTTTTATGGTTGAAGAATTCCGTTTTTTTAAAGAATTTAGGTTTTAAGTAATTTTCTTATAATAACATATTTTAATGGGGAATCATTTATTGCTTTCAAACCAAAATTCCTGGAAAAATGAAATAATGTTTTTAAGATAGTTGTTTGCTGTAAAAAAATTCTATTTTTTTTAAATGATTTACAATTAAAGCAATTTTCTTTAAAACAAAATTTTTTTACTCCGAATAATTTATTACTTTCACACCAAAATTTCAGAAAAAATGAAAATACGGGTAAAATAAACATTTTTATATTTGAAGAATTCCATGTTTTGAAAAAATTAAGGTGTTAAATAATTTTATTTAAAACAAAAGTTTTTCATGGTTATTGAATTTATTGCCTTTAACTAAAAATTTCATGGAAAATGAAATAACGGTTAAATAATGGATTTTTAAGGGTGAAGAATTCCATTTTTTTAAAGAAATTAGGTAAAAAAGGAATTTTCTTTAAAATAACAGTTTTTCATAGTTATTGAATTATTGTTTTCAAACAAAAATTTTATGGAAAATGAAATAACGGTTAAAAGAAAGATATTTACGGTTGAAAAATTCCATTTTTTCAAAGAATTTAGGTTTAAAGTAACGGGTTTAAAGGTTTATTTAAAATAACATTTTTTCATGGTAAATGAATTTATTGCTTTTTAACTAAAGTTTCATGGAAATCATTTTATTTTATTTTTTATTTATTTATTTCACAAAAACGGTTAAATTATGGATTTTCGCGGTTAAAAAAACCATTTTTTTTTTAAGTTTAAAGCAATTTTCTTTTGAATGAATTTTTTTACTGGGAATAATTTATTCCTTTTACACCAAAATTTCAGGGAAAATGCCAATACGGTAAGAATATAGATTTTAATGGTTAAAGAATCCCATTTTTCAAAAGAATTAAGGTTTAAAGCAATTTTTGTTTTAAAATAACAGTTTTTCATGGTTAATGAATTTATTGCTTTTTAACCAAAATTATATTGAAAATGAAATAACGGTAAAATTATGGATTTTTATGTTTGAAGAATTACATATTTAAAAGAATTATGGCTGTAAGCATTTTTCTTTAAAATAACACTTTTTGATGGTATACGGAATTATTGCATTTTATGAATGAATTAACGGTTAATCGAAAGATTTTTACGGTTGAAAAATTCCAATTTTTAAAATAATTTAAGTTTAAAGCAATTTTCTTTAAAATCAAAATTTTTTTACGCGGAATAATTTATTTCTTTCACACCAAAATTTCAGGGAAAATGAAAATACGTTTAAAATAAGAATTTTTATGGTTGAAGAATTCCATTTATAAAAAGAATTTAGGTTTCAAGCAATTTTATTTAAAATAACATACTAAAATATAAAATACATAATAAAATACTTTTTTAAAAGAATGATGGTTTTAAGCATTTTTCTTTAAAAAAACAATTTTTCATGGAATACGAATTTATTTCTTTTTTACCAAAAATTCAAGGAAAATTAAATAACGGTTAAAATATAGATATTTATGGTTGAAGAATTCCATTTATAAAAAGAATTTAGGTTTCAAGCAATTTTATTTAAAATAACATACTAAAATATAAAATACATAATAAAATACTTTTTTAAAAAGAATGATGGTTTTAAGCATTTTTCTTTAAAAAAACAATTTTTCATGGAATACGAATTTATTTCTTTTTTACCAAAAATTCAAGGAAAATTAAATAACGGTTAAAATATAGATATTTATGGTTGAAGAATTCCATTTATAAAAAGAATTTAGGTTTCAAGCAATTTTATTTAAAATAACATACTAAAATATAAAATACATAATAAAATACTTTTTTAAAAAGAATGATGGTTTTAAGCATTTTTCTTTAAAAAAACAATTTTTCATGGAATACGAATTTATTTCTTTTTTACCAAAAATTCAAGGAAAATTAAATAACGGTTAAAATATAGATATTTATGGTTGAAGAATTCCATTTATAAAAAGAATTTAGGTTTCAAGCAATTTTATTTAAAATAACATACTAAAATATAAAATACATAATAAAATACTTTTTTAAAAAGAATGATGGTTTTAAGCATTTTTCTTTAAAAAAACATTTTTTCATGGAATACGAATTTATTTCTTTTTTACCAAAAATTCAAGGAAAATTAAATAACGGTTAAAATATAGATATTTATGGTTGAAGAATTCCATTTATAAAAAGAATTTAGGTTTCAAGCAATTTTATTTAAAATAACATACTAAAATATAAAATACATAATAAAATACTTTTTTAAAAAGAATGATGGTTTTAAGCATTTTTCTTTAAAAAAACAATTTTTCATGGAATACGAATTTATTTCTTTTTTACCAAAAATTCAAGGAAAATTAAATAACGGTTAAAATATAGATATTTATGGTTGAAGAATTCCATTTATAAAAAGAATTTAGGTTTCAAGCAATTTTATTTAAAATAACATACTAAAATATAAAATACATAATAAAATACTTTTTTAAAAAGAATGATGGTTTTAAGCATTTTTCTTTAAAAAAACAATTTTTCATGGAATACGAATTTATTTCTTTTTTACCAAAAATTCAAGGAAAATTAAATAACGGTTAAAATATAGATATTTATGGTTGAAGAATTCCATTTATAAAAAGAATTTAGGTTTCAAGCAATTTTATTTAAAACTAGCTGGTACCCGGCATGCGTTGCCATGCCATTTAATAAATAAATTATTTTCTCCTGCGTGTCCTTTCCCATTCGTCCCGTTCCCCTTCCGCCTCCCCTTCCTCTCCCGCGTCCTCTTCCCGTCTCGCGTTCTTACTCCGCCTCCTCCACCTTTCCTCCCCCCACTCCAATACCCCTTTCCCCATCCCGCGAACCCCCCTCCCAAGCTCCCCTCCCCCCTCCCAGATTCCCCTCCCCCTCCCGGGTTTCCCTCCTCCCCCTCCTGCGAACCCCCTACCCGAGTCCCCCTCCCGCATTTCATACATTCTTTCCCGGTACATTCAGTTTTCAAACAGCTCGCATGCCACCTTTTGCATATTTCATAATGCCAGAGCTCACCAGTAGTAAAATCCAATTGGGTGCCGTTGTTCGGAAGTCAGTCATGCGCGTAAATACATTTCGGCGATTCATTTTTTAGAGATAAATATTAACTACGATGACTGATTTAAAAAATATATATCAACATGGTTTTACGGCAACGATTTGTTTTGCTTTTCTTCTGACGTTAGCAATAACTGCCGGCCTCCGTGGTCCCGAGGCAAGACTCTCGACTCACAATCCGAAGGTCGCGGGTTCGAACCCGGCGTGCGCAAATAAATTTTATTTGATTCATTTGTGTTATTTCACAATTTATTCATTTAAAATAAATAGTATATTTGCGGCACGTTCCAGAGTGGAAGATACTATCAGTATCGCCCTGGTGTAAGACCACCATTCAGAATTGAAACGTTGCTTGAAATGGCTTTAGCCGTGTTTAGTGACCAGATCTGAATAGCCAGGTACTTCCCCACCTTCCTCTTCCCTATCTCCTTCCCCTCCCCACTACCTTCAGCCTCACAACATACCCCGATTGGGGATGCCATAGTCTCACTGGCTCCACACGGGAGCAGTTGGGACTCTTGTGCGGTATTGTAAAAAAAAAAAAAAAATAACTGTAAAAAAAAAAAAAAAAATAACCCGCCTTTTTCGACAGAAAACGTAAAATAAATATAATATTTTAATATTTATAATTTCGTAACGCCAGAACTTACCATTATATATAGCCTATATTACTCGCGTATAATGTAGCTTTCTATTGGTGAAAAAAATTCTAAGATCGGTTTATTAGTTTATGCGTGAAAGCGTAACAAACTAACACACGCAGTATCGCATTCATAATAATAGTATAGATTTAGAATTTTAGGGTAGGTACTTTCTATTACATAATTCAATTTACCAAATTCTGACACAGGCATTTAAATACAATAGCGAGTTCCCGGCATATGCTATGCCACTTAATAAAGAAAAAAAATCGCTCTACTTACCCTTTCCCATTCGTCCCAGATGATGCCAGAACTCACTTTACACGTATATAAACCATCGCGGGAATGCGCACATCAAATCCCCAAAGTTTCATTGCAATCGGATGAACGGTTTAGCAACGCAAAACATCTCACAAACATAGACAGAAACAAACACATTTTCTATAGATCAGCAATTTTAATATCAAAAATGTCAGTTGAGTATTTTTAATTTTTTTTAAAGTTTACATTAAAAAAATTTGTATTTAAAAAATGTTTTTGTAATTTCTAATAATACCATTTATTTAAGCGTATTTCACCTTTCAAAACCAGTACCTATTTAGTTTTTCGATACGTTTACAAATTTTCCATTTATTTGAATTTTTATTGCGAAATCGATATATACCGAAACATTTTTACCTTTTGACAAAATACGCCAAATTTTTGAAGGGTTAAGCTTTGAGCTTTAAGCTTTGAGCTTCAAGCTTTGAGCTTTAAAATTTTTGAAGGGTTAAACTTTGAGCTTTAACCTTAAGCTTTGAGCTTTAATGTTTAATATTCCAGCTTTGAGCTTTAAGCTTTGAGCTTGAAGTTTTGAGCTTTAAGCTTTGAGATTTAAGCCTTGAGCTTTAGGCTTTGAGCTTCAAGCTTTCAGTTTTAAGCTTTGAATGTAAGTTTAGAGCTTTAAGCTTTGAGATTAAAGTATTGAGCTTTAAGCTTTAAGTTTTGAGCTTTAAGCTTTTAGTTTAAAGCTTTGGGCTTTAAGTTTTGTGATTAAAGCCTTGAGCTTAAAGCTTTGAACTTCAAGCTTTCAGCTTTAAGCTTTGAATTTAAGTTTAGAGCTTTAATTTTTTAGATTAAATCCTTGAGCTTCAAGCTTTGAGCTTCAAGTTTTGAGCTTTAAGTTTTGGGATTAAAGCCTTGAGCTTAAAGCATTGAATTTCAAGCTTTGAGCTTTGAGATTTAAGCCTTAAGTTTTAAGCTTTAAACTTTTAGCGCTAAGCTTTATGCTTTGCGCAAAGCTCAAAGCTTAAAGCCGAATGCATAAAGCTCAAATATTAAACTCAAAGCTTAAAGCTCAATCTTAAAGCTCAAGCTTAAAGCAAAAATTCAAAGTTTAAAGGCCAAAGTTTAAGCTTAATATCAAAGCTCTAAACTTGAGTTCAAAGCTTAAAGCTTAAAACTCAAAGCACAAGGCTAAAAAATAAAGCTCAAAGTTAAAGCTCAAAACACAAATCTCAAAGCACAAAGCTTAAAGCTCAAAGTTAAAGCTCAAAACACAAATCTCAAAGCACAAAGCTCAATACTCAAAATTCAATATCAAATCTTAAAGTTCAAGGCTTAAAGCTCAACACGTAAAGCTTAACGTTGAATGCATAAAGTTCAAAGCTTAAAGCTCAAGAATCAAAGCTCAAAGCTTAAATTTCAAAGCTTAAAGCTAAAACTCAAAGCACAAAGCACGGCTTGCGTTGCAATGCAAAGAAATCAATTGATTCTCCTTGAATGTCCTTTCCCGTGCGTCCCGTGCGTCCCCGTTCACCTCCCGAGTCCCCTTCCCCTTTCGCGTTTCCCTTCTACCTTCCCCGCCTTCCCATCCCTCGTCTTCCCACCCACGTACCCCACCTCCCCCGTTCTCCTCCCCCCTGCCTTTCCTCCTTGCCACTAAAATATATGAAATACGCACATTTTCATTAATACAAATTCAATAACGCCAGAACTTACCATTATAAATAGCCTATATCCTTTGCGGGCGTGCGCACAACAAATCACCAAAGTTTCATCGCAATCGGATGAACGGTATGACAGCGTATAAAATACGAACAATCAATTTTTGATTTTTATACATAAGATAGGAAAGATTTGATTGTTTGTTGGTGTCCTTCCGTACGGCCCGTACCCCAGTGACGCTAACATTGTATAATACTTACATTTTTAAACTCGTGATATCTTTTGAATGGGATGTCCGAATTGAATAATTCAAAAAGTTATATAAAGGCATTGAAGCAGTCTCGAATATAAAATAATTTATATTGATAAGAATTAATATCAAGATACAAATAAAGAGTCTTTTCTAGCGGCGGCATTTCAATTAAATTTTTTAAATAAAAGAACACTTATTGTGGCATAACTATAATAGTTAGACATATGCTGTTGCGACATTTTTTGTAGATAATAATGTGTTCTACAAAGTTGTAGTACATTATTTTATTCTATCATCAATAGTTTTTGCAGCGCACGTGATTTAAAGAATATTTTCGGTAATTTTTTTACACCTTGGGTTACATTATTGTAGTTTTAGTAAAGATCCCTAATTTTTTTAAAAATAGAATATAGCCTATGTTACCCAAGAATAGTGTAGCTTCCCAACAGTGAAAGAATTTTTCAAATCGGTTCAGTAGTTTCGGAGCCTATTCGATGCAAACAAACAAACAAACAAACAAACAAACAAACAAACAATCAAATCCTTCCTCTTTATAATATTAGTATAGATAACATACTAAAATATAAAATACATAATAAAATACTTTTTTAAAAAGAATGATGGTTTTAAGCATTTTTCTTTAAAAAAACAATTTTTCATGGAATACGAATTTATTTCTTTTTTACCAAAAATTCAAGGAAAATTAAATAACGGTTAAAATATAGATATTTATGGTTGAAGAATTCCGTTTTTTTAAAGAATTTAGGTTTTAAGTAATTTTCTTATAATAACATATTTTAATGGGGAATCATTTATTGCTTTCAAACCAAAATTCCTGGAAAAAAGAAATAATGTTTTTAAGATAGTTGTTTGCTGTAAAAAAATTCTATTTTTTTTAAATGATTTACAATTAAAGCAATTTTCTTTAAAACAAAATTTTTTTACTACGAATAATTTATTACTTTCACACCAAAATTTCAGAAAAAATGAAAATACGGGTAAAATAAACATTTTTATCTTTGAAGAATTCTATTTTTTGAAAAAATTAAGGTGTTAAATAATTTTATTTAAAACAAAAGTTTTTCATGGTTATTGAATTTATTGCCTTTAACTAAAAATTTCATGGAAAATGTAAAAAACGGTTAAATAATGGATTTTTAAGGTTGAAGAATTCCATTTTTTTAAAGAATTTAGGTAAAAAAGGAATTTTCTTTAAAATAACAGTTTTTCATAGTTATTGAATTATTGTTTTCAAACAAAAATTTTATGGAAAATGAAATAACGGTTAAAAGAAAGATATTTACGGTTGAAAAATTCCATTTTTTCAAAGAATTTAGGTTTAAAGCAACGGGTTTAAAGGTTTATTTAAAATAACATTTTTTCATGGTAAATGAATTTATTGCTTTTTAACTAAAGTTTCATGGAAATCATTTTATTTTATTTTTTATTTATTTATTTCACAAAAACGGTTAAATTATGGATTTTCGCGGTTAAAAAAACCATTTTTTTTAAGTTTAAAGCAATTTTCTTTTGAATGAATTTTTTTACTGGGAATAATTTATTCCTTTTGCACCAAAATTTCAGGGAAAATGCCAATACGGTAAGAATATAGATTTTAATGGTTAAAGAATCCCATTTTTCAAAAGAATTAAGGTTTAAAGCAATTTTTGTTTTAAAATAACAGTTTTTCATGGTTAATGAATTTATTGCTTTGTAACCAAAATTATATTAAAAATGAAATAACGGTTAAATTATGGACTTTTATGTTTGAAGAATTAGATATTTAAAAGAATTATGGCTGTAAGCATTTTTTTTTAAAATAACACTTTTTCATGGTGTACGGAATTATTGCATTTTATGAATGAATTAACGGTTAATCGAAAGATTTTTACGGTTGAAAAATTCCAATTTTTAAAATAATTTACGTTTAAAGCAATTTTCTTTAAAATCAAAATTTTTATACGCGGAATAATTTATTTCTTTCACACCAAAATTTCAGGGAAAATGAAAATACGTTTAAAATAAGAATTTTTATGGTTGAAGAATTCCATTTTTAAAAAGAATTTAGGTTTCAAGCAATTTTATTTAAAATAACAATTTTTCATGGACGTTGCTTCTCAACCAAAATTTCATGGAAAATGAAAAAACCATTCCATTTTTTCAAAGAATTTAGGTTTAAAGCAACGGGTTTAAAGGTTTATTTAAATAACATTTTTTCATGGTAAATGAATTTATTGCTTTTTAACTAAAGTTTCATGGAAATCATTTTATTTTATTTTTTATTTATTTATTTCACAAAAACGGTTAAATTATGGATTTTTGCGGTTAAAAAAACCATTTTTTTTAAAGTTTAAAGCAATTTTCTTTTTAGTGTTTTTTTTTTTTTTACTGGGAATAATTTATTCCTTTTGCACCAAAATTTCAGGGAAAATGCCAATACGGTAAGAATATAGATTTTAATGGTTAAAGAATCCCAATTTTCAAAAGAATTAAGGTTTAAAGCAATTTTTGTTTTAAAATAACAGTTTTTCATGGTTAATGAATTTATTGCTTTGTAACCAAAATTATATTGAAAATGAAATAACGGTTAAATTATGGATTTTTATGTTGAAGAATTACATATTTAAAAGAATTATGGCTGTAAGCATTTTTCTTTAAAATAACACTTTTTCATGGTATACGGAATAATTGCATTTTATGAATGAATTAACGGTTAATCGAAAGATTTTTACGGTTGAAAAATTCCAATTTTTAAAATAATTTAAGTTTAAAGCAATTTTCTTTAAAATCAAAATTTTTTTACGCGGAATAATTTATTTCTTTCACACCAAAATTTTAGGGAAAATGAAAATACGTTTAAAATAAGAATTTTTATGGTTGAAGAATTCCATTTTTAAAAAGAATTTAGGTTTCAAGCAATTTTATTTAAAATAACAATTTTTCATGGACGTTGCTTCTCAAAAAAAATTTCATGGAAAATGAAATAACGGTAAAATTATGGATTTTTATGGTTGAAGAATTACTTTTTTTTAAAAGAATGATGGTTTTAAGCATTTTTCTTTAAAGAAAAAATTTTTCATTGAATACGTATTTATTGCTTTTTTACCAAAAATTCATGGAAAATTAAATAATGGTTAAAATAAAGATTTTCAAGGTTGAAGCATTCCGTTTTTTTAAAGAATTTAGGTTTTAAGTAATTTTCTTATAATAACATATTTTAATGGGGATCATTTATTGCTTTCAAACCAAAATTCCTGGAAAAATGAAATAATGTTTTTAAGATAGTTGTTTGCTGTAAGAAAATTTGTTTTTTCAAAATAATTCTGTCTTTGAATGCCATTTAGATATTGATCAAGGAAGAATGTCATGTTTCATGGAAAATGAAATAACGGTTAAATAATGGATTTTTAAAGTTTAAGAATTCCATTTTTTTAAAGAATTTAAGTTAAAAGCAATTTTCTTTAAAATAGCAGTTTTTCATGGCTATTGAATTTATGGCTTTCAAACAAAAATTTTATGGAAAATGAAATAACGGTTAAAAGAAAGATATTTACGGTTAAAAATTACCATTTTTAAAAAGAATTTAGGTAAAAAGCAATTTTATTTAAAATTACAGTTTTTATTGGTTCATGAATTTATTAATTTTTAACTAAAATTTCATGGAAAATTAAATCTGGGTTTAAATAAAGATTTTTATGTTTAAAGAATTCCATTTTTTTAAAAATTAATGTTTGAAGCAATTTTTGTTTAAAATAACATTTTTTCATGGTTAATGAATTTATAATTTTTAAACCAAAATTTCATGGTAAATGAAATAAGGTTTATAAAGATTTCTATGGTTGAAGAATTCTATTTAAAAAAAAAATCAAGTTAAAAGCTGATTTCTGAAAAATAACAAAAGTGAGTTTATACTTTTTAAATAAAAATTTCATGGAAAATGAAATATTGCTTAAAAAAAGATTTTTACTGTTGAAAAATTCTATTTTTTAAAAATGATTTACAATGAAAGCAATTTTCTTTAGTCCAAATTTTTTTTATTCCGAATAATTTATTACTTTCACACCAAAATTTCAGAAAAAATGAAAATACGGGTAAAATAAACATTTTTATCTTTGAAGAATTCCATGTTTTGAAAAAATTAAGGTGTTAAATAATTTTATTTAAAACAAAAGTTTTTCATGGTTATTGAATTTATTGCCTTTAACTAAAAATTTCATGGAAAATGAAAAAACGGTTAAATAATGGATTTTTAAGGTTGAAGAATTCCATTGTTTAAAGAATTTAGGTTAAAAGCAATTTTCTTTAAAATAACAGTTTTTCATAGTTATTGAATTATTGTTTTCAAACAAAAATTTTATGGAAAATGAAATAACGGTTAAAAGAAAGATATTTACGGTTGAAAAATTCCATTTTTTCAAAGAATTTAGGTTTAAAGCAACGGGTTTAAAGGTTTATTTAAAATAACATTTTTTCATGGTAAATGAATTTATTGCTTTTTAACTAAAGTTTCATGGAAATCATTTTATTTTATTTTTTATTTATTTATTTCACAAAAACGGTTAAATTATGGATTTTTGCGGTTAAAAAAACCATTTTTTTTAAGTTTAAAGCAATTTTCTTTTTAGTGTTTTTTTTTTTTTACTGGGAATAATTTATTCCTTTTGCACCAAAATTTCAGGGAAAATGCCAATACGGTAAGAATATAGATTTTAATGGTTAAAGAATCCCATTTTTCAAAAGAATTAAGGTTTAAAGCAATTTTTGTTTTAAAATAACAGTTTTTCATGGTAAATGAATTTATTGCTTTTTAACCAAAATAATATTGAAAATGAAATAACGGTTAAATTATGGATTTTTATGTTGAAGAATTACATATTTAAAAGAATTATGGCTGTAAGCATTTTTCTTTAAAATAACACTTTTTCATGGTATACGGAATTATTGCATTTTATGAATGAATTAACGGTTAAACGAAAGATTTTTACGGTTGAAAAATTCCAATTTTTAAAATAATTTAAGTTTAAAGCAATTTTCTTTAAAATCAAAATTTTTTTACGCGGAATAATTTATTTCTTTCACATCAAAATTTCAGGGAAAATGAAAATACGTTTAAAATAAGAATTTTTATGGTTGAAGAATTCCATTTTTAAAAAGAATTTAGGTTTCAAGCAATTTTATTTAAAATAACAATTTTTCATGGACGTTGCTTATCAACCAAAATTCCAATTTTTTTAAAGAATTTAAGTTAAAAGCAATTTTCTTTAAAATAACAGTTTTTCATGGCTATTGAATTTATAGCTTTCAAACAAAAATTTTATGGAAAATGAAATAACGGTTAAAAGAAAGATATTTACGGTTAAAAATTACCATTTTTAAAAAGAATTTAGGTTAAAAGCAATTTTATTTAAAATTACAGTTTTTCATGGTTCATGAATTTATTAATTTTTAACTAAAATTTCATGGAAAATGAAATCTGGGTTTTAATAAAGATTTTTATGTTTGAAGAATTCCATTTTTTAAAAAATTTATGTTTAAAGCAATTTTTGTTTAAAATAACATTTTTTCATGGTTAATGGATTTATAATTTTTAACCCAAAATTTCACGGTAAATGAAATAAGGTTTATAAAGATTTCTATGGTTGAAGAATTCTATTTAAAAAAAAATTCAAGTTAAAAGCTAATTTCTGAAAAATTACAAAAGTGAGTTTATACTTTTTAAATCAAAATTTCATGGAAAATGAAATATTGCTTAAAAAAAGATTTTTACCGTTGAAAAATTCTATTTTTTAAAAATGATTTACAATTAAACAATTTTCTTTAAAACAAAATTTTTTTACTCCGAATAATTTATTACTTTCACACCAAAATTTCAGAAAAAATGAAAATACGGGTTAAATAAACATTTTTATCTTTGAAGAATTCCATGTTTTGAAAGAATTAAGGTGTTAAATAATTTTATTTAAAACAAAAGTTTTTCATGGTTATTGAATTTATTGCCTTTAACTAAAATTTCATGGAAAATGAAATAACGGTTAAATAATGGATTTTTAAGGTTGAAGAATTCCATTTTTTAAAGAATTTAGGTTAAAAGCAATTTTCTTTAAAATAACAGTTTTTCATAGTTATTGAATTATTGTTTTCAAACAAAAATTTTATGGAAAATGAAATAACGGTTAAAAGAAAGTTATTTACGGTTGAAAAATTCCGTTTTTTCAAAGAATTTAGGTTTAAAGCAACGGGTTTAAAGGTTTATTTAAAATAACATTTTTTCATGGTAAATGAATTTATTGCTTTTTAA
The DNA here is from genome assembly GCA_936435175.1 of Glyphotaelius pellucidus. Lineage (NCBI taxonomy): Eukaryota > Metazoa > Arthropoda > Insecta > Trichoptera > Limnephilidae > Glyphotaelius > Glyphotaelius pellucidus. Next base: position 2,776,686 of record OW386553.1, on the reverse strand, counting down.
CTAAAGTTTCATGGAAATCATTTTATTTTATTTTTTATTTATTTATTTCACAATAACGGTTAAATTATGGATTTTTGCGGTTAAATTTTTTTTTTTTTAAAATAGTTTAAGTTTAAAGCAATTTTCTTTTGAATGAATTTTTTTAAAGGAATAATTTATTCCTTTTACACCAAAATTTCAGTAAAAATGCCAATACCGAAAGAATATAGATTTTTATGGTTAAAGAATCCCATTTTTCAAAAGAATTAAGGTTTAAAGCAATTTTTGTTTTAAAATAACAGTTTTTCATGGTAAATGAATTTATTGCTTTTTAACCAAAATAATATTGAAAATGAAATAACGGTTAAATTATGGATTTTTATGTTGAAGAATTACATATTTAAAAGAATTATGGCTGTAAGCATTTTTCTTTAAAATAACACTTTTTCATGGTATACGGAATTATTGCATTTTATGAATGAATTAACGGTTAATCGAAAGATTTTTACGGTTGAAAAATTCCAATTTTTAAAATAATTTAAGTTTAAAGCAATTTTCTTTAAAATCAAAATTTTTTTACGCGGAATAATTTATTTCTTTCACATCAAAATTTCAGGGAAAATGAAAATACGTTTAAAATAAGAATTTTTATGGTTGAAGAATTCCATTTTTAAAAAGAATTTAGGTTTCAAGCAATTTTATTTAAAATAACAATTTTTCATGGACGTTGCTTCTCAACCAAAATTTCTTGGAAAATGAAAAAACGGTAAAATTATGGATTTTTATGGTTGAAGAATTACTTTTTTTAAAAGAATGATGGTTTTAAGCATTTTTCTTTAAAAAAAAAATTTTTCATGGAATACGAATTTATTGCTTTTTTACCAAAAATTCATGGAAAATTAAATAACGGTTAAAATATAGATTTTCAAGGTTGAAGCATTCCGTTTTTTTAAAGAATTTAGGTTTTAAGTAATTTTCTTATAATAACATATTTTAATGGGGATCATTTATTGCTTTCAAACCAAAATTCCTGGAAAAATTAAATAATGTTTTTAAGATAGTTGTTTGCTGTAAGAAAATTTGTTTTTTCAAAATAATTCTGTCTTTGAATGCCATTTAGATATTGATCAAGGAAGAATGTCATGTTTCATGGAAAATGAAATAACGGTTAAAAAATGGATTTTTAAGGTTGAAGAATTCCAATTTTTTTAAAGAATTTAAGTTAAAAGCAATTTTCTTTAAAATAACAGTTTTTCATGGCTATTGAATTTATAGCTTTCAAACAAAAATTTTATGGAAAATGAAATAACGGTTAAAAGAAAGATATTTACGGTTAAAAATTACCATTTTTAAAAAGAATTTAGGTTAAAAGCAATTTTATTTAAAATTACAGTTTTTCATGGTTCATGAATTTATTAATTTTTAACTAAAATTTCATGGAAAATGAAATCTGGGTTTTAATAAAGATTTTTATGTTTGAAGAATTCCATTTTTTAAAAAATTTATGTTTAAAGCAATTTTTGTTTAAAATAACATTTTTTCATGGTTAATGGATTTATAATTTTTAACCCAAAATTTCACGGTAAATGAAATAAGGTTTATAAAGATTTCTATGGTTGAAGAATTCTATTTAAAAAAAAATTCAAGTTAAAAGCTAATTTCTGAAAAATTACAAAAGTGAGTTTATACTTTTTAAATCAAAATTTCATGGAAAATGAAATATTGCTTAAAAAAAGATTTTTACCGTTGAAAAATTCTATTTTTTAAAAATGATTTACAATTAAACAATTTTCTTTAAAACAAAATTTTTTTACTCCGAATAATTTATTACTTTCACACCAAAATTTCAGAAAAAATGAAAATACGGGTTAAATAAACATTTTTATCTTTGAAGAATTCCATGTTTTGAAAGAATTAAGGTGTTAAATAATTTTATTTAAAACAAAAGTTTTTCATGGTTATTGAATTTATTGCCTTTAACTAAAATTTCATGGAAAATGAAATAACGGTTAAATAATGGATTTTTAAGGTTGAAGAATTCCATTTTTTAAAGAATTTAGGTTAAAAGCAATTTTCTTTAAAATAACAGTTTTTCATAGTTATTGAATTATTGTTTTCAAACAAAAATTTTATGGAAAATGAAATAACGGTTAAAAGAAAGTTATTTACGGTTGAAAAATTCCGTTTTTTCAAAGAATTTAGGTTTAAAGCAACGGGTTTAAAGGTTTATTTAAAATAACATTTTTTCATGGTAAATGAATTTATTGCTTTTTAACTAAAGTTTCATGGAAATCATTTTATTTTATTTTTTATTTATTTATTTCACAATAACGGTTAAATTATGGATTTTTGCGGTTAAATTTTTTTTTTTTAAAAATAGTTTAAGTTTAAAGCAATTTTCTTTTGAATGAATTTTTTTAAAGGAATAATTTATTCCTTTTACACCAAAATTTCAGTAAAAATGCCAATACCGAAAGAATATAGATTTTTATGGTTAAAGAATCCCATTTTTCAAAAGAATTAAGGTTTAAAGCAATTTTTGTTTTAAAATAACAGTTTTTCATGGTAAATGAATTTATTGCTTTTTAACCAAAATAATATTGAAAATGAAATAACGGTTAAATTATGGATTTTTATGTTGAAGAATTACATATTTAAAAGAATTATGGCTGTAAGCATTTTTCTTTAAAATAACACTTTTTCATGGTATACGGAATTATTGCATTTTATGAATGAATTAACGGTTAATCGAAAGATTTTTACGGTTGAAAAATTCCAATTTTTAAAATAATTTAAGTTTAAAGCAATTTTCTTTAAAATCAAAATTTTTTTACGCGGAATAATTTATTTCTTTCACATCAAAATTTCAGGGAAAATGAAAATACGTTTAAAATAAGAATTTTTATGGTTGAAGAATTCCATTTTTAAAAAGAATTTAGGTTTCAAGCAATTTTATTTAAAATAACAATTTTTCATGGACGTTGCTTCTCAACCAAAATTTCTTGGAAAATGAAAAAACGGTAAAATTATGGATTTTTATGGTTGAAGAATTACTTTTTTTAAAAGAATGATGGTTTTAAGCATTTTTCTTTAAAAAAAAAATTTTTCATGGAATACGAATTTATTGCTTTTTTACCAAAAATTCATGGAAAATTAAATAACGGTTAAAATATAGATTTTCAAGGTTGAAGCATTCCGTTTTTTTAAAGAATTTAGGTTTTAAGTAATTTTCTTATAATAACATATTTTAATGGGGATCATTTATTGCTTTCAAACCAAAATTCCTGGAAAAATTAAATAATGTTTTTAAGATAGTTGTTTGCTGTAAGAAAATTTGTTTTTTCAAAATAATTCTGTCTTTGAATGCCATTTAGATATTGATCAAGGAAGAATGTCATGTTTCATGGAAAATGAAATAACGGTTAAAAAATGGATTTTTAAGGTTGAAGAATTCCAATTTTTTTAAAGAATTTAAGTTAAAAGCAATTTTCTTTAAAATAACAGTTTTTCATGGCTATTGAATTTATAGCTTTCAAACAAAAATTTTATGGAAAATGAAATAACGGTTAAAAGAAAGATATTTACGGTTAAAAATTACCATTTTTAAAAAGAATTTAGGTTAAAAGCAATTTTATTTAAAATTACAGTTTTTCATGGTTCATGAATTTATTAATTTTTAACTAAAATTTCATGGAAAATGAAATCTGGGTTTTAATAAAGATTTTTATGTTTGAAGAATTCCATTTTTTAAAAAATTTATGTTTAAAGCAATTTTTGTTTAAAATAACATTTTTTCATGGTTAATGGATTTATAATTTTTAACCCAAAATTTCACGGTAAATGAAATAAGGTTTATAAAGATTTCTATGGTTGAAGAATTCTATTTAAAAAAAAATTCAAGTTAAAAGCTAATTTCTGAAAAATTACAAAAGTCAGTTTATACTTTTTAAATCAAAATTTCATGGAAAATGAAATATTGCTTAAAAAAAGATTTTTACCGTTGAAAAATTCTATTTTTTAAAAATGATTTACAATTAAACAATTTTCTTTAAAACAAAATTTTTTTACTCCGAATAATTTATTACTTTCACACCAAAATTTCAGAAAAAATGAAAATACGGGTTAAATAAACATTTTTATCTTTGAAGAATTCCATGTTTTGAAAGAATTAAGGTGTTAAATAATTTTATTTAAAACAAAAGTTTTTCATGGTTATTGAATTTATTGCCTTTAACTAAAATTTCATGGAAAATGAAATAACGGTTAAATAATGGATTTTTAAGGTTGAAGAATTCCATTTTTTAAAGAATTTAGGTTAAAAGCAATTTTCTTTAAAATAACAGTTTTTCATAGTTATTGAATTATTGTTTTCAAACAAAAATTTTATGGAAAATGAAATAACGGTTAAAAGAAAGTTATTTACGGTTGAAAAATTCCGTTTTTTCAAAGAATTTAGGTTTAAAGCAACGGGTTTAAAGGTTTATTTAAAATAACATTTTTTCATGGTAAATGAATTTATTGCTTTTTAACTAAAGTTTCATGGAAATCATTTTATTTTATTTTTTATTTATTTATTTCACAATAACGGTTAAATTATGGATTTTTGCGGTTAAATTTTTTTTTTTTAAAAATAGTTTAAGTTTAAAGCAATTTTCTTTTGAATGAATTTTTTTAAAGGAATAATTTATTCCTTTTACACCAAAATTTCAGTAAAAATGCCAATACCGAAAGAATATAGATTTTTATGGTTAAAGAATCCCATTTTTCAAAAGAATTAAGGTTTAAAGCAATTTTTGTTTTAAAATAACAGTTTTTCATGGTAAATGAATTTATTGCTTTTAACCAAAATAATATTGAAAATGAAATAACGGTTAAATTATGGATTTTTATGTTGAAGAATTACATATTTAAAAGAATTATGGCTGTAAGCATTTTTCTTTAAAATAACACTTTTTCATGGTATACGGAATTATTGCATTTTATGAATGAATTAACGGTTAATCGAAAGATTTTTACGGTTGAAAAATTCCAATTTTTAAAATAATTTAAGTTTAAAGCAATTTTCTTTAAAATCAAAATTTTTTTACGCGGAATAATTTATTTCTTTCACATCAAAATTTCAGGGAAAATGAAAATACGTTTAAAATAAGAATTTTTATGGTTGAAGAATTCCATTTTTAAAAGAATTTAGGTTTCAAGCAATTTTATTTAAAATAACAATTTTTCATGGACGTTGCTTCTCAACCAAAATTTCTTGGAAAATGAAAAAACGGTAAAATTATGGATTTTTATGGTTGAAGAATTACTTTTTTTAAAAGAATGATGGTTTTAAGCATTTTTCTTTAAAAAAAAAATTTTTCATGGAATACGAATTTATTGCTTTTTTACCAAAAATTCATGGAAAATTAAATAACGGTTAAAATATAGATTTTCAAGGTTGAAGCATTCCGTTTTTTTAAAGAATTTAGGTTTTAAGTAATTTTCTTATAATAACATATTTTAATGGGGATCATTTATTGCTTTCAAACCAAAATTCCTGGAAAAATTAAATAATGTTTTTAAGATAGTTGTTTGCTGTAAGAAAATTTGTTTTTTCAAAATAATTCTGTCTTTGAATGCCATTTAGATATTGATCAAGGAAGAATGTCATGTTTCATGGAAAATGAAATAACGGTTAAAAAATGGATTTTTAAGGTTGAAGAATTCCAATTTTTTTAAAGAATTTAAGTTAAAAGCAATTTTCTTTAAAATAACAGTTTTTCATGGCTATTGAATTTATAGCTTTCAAACAAAAATTTTATGGAAAATGAAATAACGGTTAAAAGAAAGATATTTACGGTTAAAAATTACCATTTTTAAAAAGAATTTAGGTTAAAAGCAATTTTATTTAAAATTACAGTTTTTCATGGTTCATGAATTTATTAATTTTTAACTAAAATTTCATGGAAAATGAAATCTGGGTTTTAATAAAGATTTTTATGTTTGAAGAATTCCATTTTTTAAAAAATTTATGTTTAAAGCAATTTTTGTTTAAAATAACATTTTTTCATGGTTAATGGATTTATAATTTTTAACCCAAAATTTCACGGTAAATGAAATAAGGTTTATAAAGATTTCTATGGTTGAAGAATTCTATTTAAAAAAAAATTCAAGTTAAAAGCTAATTTCTGAAAAATTACAAAAGTGAGTTTATACTTTTTAAATCAAAATTTCATGGAAAATGAAATATTGCTTAAAAAAAGATTTTTACCGTTGAAAAATTCTATTTTTTAAAAATGATTTACAATTAAACAATTTTCTTTAAAACAAAATTTTTTTACTCCGAATAATTTATTACTTTCACACCAAAATTTCAGAAAAAATGAAAATACGGGTTAAATAAACATTTTTATCTTTGAAGAATTCCATGTTTTGAAAGAATTAAGGTGTTAAATAATTTTATTTAAAACAAAAGTTTTTCATGGTTATTGAATTTATTGCCTTTAACTAAAATTTCATGGAAAATGAAATAACGGTTAAATAATGGATTTTTAAGGTTGAAGAATTCCATTTTTTAAAGAATTTAGGTTAAAAGCAATTTTCTTTAAAATAACAGTTTTTCATAGTTATTGAATTATTGTTTTCAAACAAAAATTTTATGGAAAATGAAATAACGGTTAAAAGAAAGTTATTTACGGTTGAAAAATTCCGTTTTTTCAAAGAATTTAGGTTTAAAGCAACGGGTTTAAAGGTTTATTTAAAATAACATTTTTTCATGGTAAATGAATTTATTGCTTTTTAACTAAAGTTTCATGGAAATCATTTTATTTTATTTTTTATTTATTTATTTCACAATAACGGTTAAATTATGGATTTTTGCGGTTAAATTTTTTTTTTTTAAAAATAGTTTAAGTTTAAAGCAATTTTCTTTTGAATGAATTTTTTTAAAGGAATAATTTATTCCTTTTACACCAAAATTTCAGTAAAAATGCCAATACCGAAAGAATATAGATTTTTATGGTTAAAGAATCCCATTTTTCAAAAGAATTAAGGTTTAAAGCAATTTTTGTTTTAAAATAACAGTTTTTCATGGTAAATGAATTTATTGCTTTTTAACCAAAATAATATTGAAAATGAAATAACGGTTAAATTATGGATTTTTATGTTGAAGAATTACATATTTAAAAGAATTATGGCTGTAAGCATTTTTCTTTAAAATAACACTTTTTCATGGTATACGGAATTATTGCATTTTATGAATGAATTAACGGTTAATCGAAAGATTTTTACGGTTGAAAAATTCCAATTTTTAAAATAATTTAAGTTTAAAGCAATTTTCTTTAAAATCAAAATTTTTTTACGCGGAATAATTTATTTCTTTCACATCAAAATTTCAGGGAAAATGAAAATACGTTTAAAATAAGAATTTTTATGGTTGAAGAATTCCATTTTTAAAAAGAATTTAGGTTTCAAGCAATTTTATTTAAAATAACAATTTTTCATGGACGTTGCTTCTCAACCAAAATTTCTTGGAAAATGAAAAAACGGTAAAATTATGGATTTTTATGGTTGAAGAATTACTTTTTTTAAAAGAATGATGGTTTTAAGCATTTTTCTTTAAAAAAAAAATTTTTCATGGAATACGAATTTATTGCTTTTTTACCAAAAATTCATGGAAAATTAAATAACGGTTAAAATATAGATTTTCAAGGTTGAAGCATTCCGTTTTTTTAAAGAATTTAGGTTTTAAGTAATTTTCTTATAATAACATATTTTAATGGGGATCATTTATTGCTTTCAAACCAAAATTCCTGGAAAAATTAAATAATGTTTTTAAGATAGTTGTTTGCTGTAAGAAAATTTGTTTTTTCAAAATAATTCTGTCTTTGAATGCCATTTAGATATTGATCAAGGAAGAATGTCATGTTTCATGGAAAATGAAATAACGGTTAAAAAATGGATTTTTAAGGTTGAAGAATTCCAATTTTTTTAAAGAATTTAAGTTAAAAGCAATTTTCTTTAAAATAACAGTTTTTCATGGCTATTGAATTTATAGCTTTCAAACAAAAATTTTATGGAAAATGAAATAACGGTTAAAAGAAAGATATTTACGGTTAAAAATTACCATTTTTAAAAAGAATTTAGGTTAAAAGCAATTTTATTTAAAATTACAGTTTTTCATGGTTCATGAATTTATTAATTTTTAACTAAAATTTCATGGAAAATGAAATCTGGGTTTTAATAAAGATTTTTATGTTTGAAGAATTCCATTTTTTAAAAAATTTATGTTTAAAGCAATTTTTGTTTAAAATAACATTTTTTCATGGTTAAT